>JAFIDM010000002.1:28718235-28767282 GCA_023159025.1 Thereuonema tuberculata
TTAATTTATTTCTGAATGTTTTGTAGTTTTCGTAATAAGAGACGTTAGTTTTATTACTTTTGTATTTTTTAAATAATTTATCTCTTTCTATTATATCTTTAATTAGATCATCTGTAATCCATTGTTTTTGAAATCTTTTATCTTTCATTTTTGTAAGTTTTCTCGGATTCTCACAAGCCTTTCTATGTTTTGTATTGTTCTTTATTTTTAATTTTGAGTTGTTATATTCTGTTAATATTTCATTATATAATGTATCTACGTCTATAATTTCTGTACTTTGAATTTTGTCCAGTAACTTCTGTAAGTTATTTTCCAATTTTTCTTTACTAACAATTTTGTAGTTTTGTTTTTTACTAAATGTTTTGTCATTATTATTATTTTTTTGATTTAGTTGTGTAAGCTGAAGGAGAATTAGGTAGTGATCCGAGATTGTCTCTTTAAAAATGTAGCTTTGAAATTTTTGGTTTGGGATGTTAATGAAAGCGTGATCAATATTAGTTGAAGTTACACCCATGGAGTTTTCATTATGTCTTGTAATACCATATAAGCAATTTTGAAAACCTCTATTACACAATGTTTCTATGTACAATTTGTTACCTCTGCATTCTTCTATTTTGAATAGATCAATATTAATGTCACCTAGAAGTATTGTATTTTTCCAATCATCCTGAGGATCAATTATAATATTTTCCAATTCATTTATGAAGTTGACTTTGTTTAAGTTTGGTGGTCTATATATGTTAATAAGATTATAGCTGTTTTCCCAGTTTTGCTTCTTTATTTTTACGCAGATACATTCAAAGTTTTCTGTAATTATATTTTTTTTGTTATACTGAACATCTTCTTTGATATATATAATATTACACCACCCCCTTTACTTTGTTCTCTTAAGTTATATACAGTATGCCAGTTATTTATTTTGTAAAGGTCTATCTCATTTTTAGTGATATTAACTTCTGTTAATGCTATAATATCAAGACATTCCAAGTAGTTATAAATTTTACAAATCAAAATATCCCAATTTAGTCTAATGGATCTGATATTTAATAGTAAGATATGTAGATTATAATTTGGTAAAAAATTATTCTTTTGCTTTTCCATCCAGTCATTGAAGCTATCTCTAACCTTTGTTTTCGGGTAAAGAATGTCCTTTTCAATATTGTCATGCCAGTTGTTTCCGGCCATTTTCAATATGAATTTTGCTTTATTATGATTACCTTAATGTTTCTAATTGTCCTTACAGTTATTTGATTTTTTCCAAATCAGATTCATCTTCAATTTTTAGTATGTGTGAAGATTCGGATTTTCTCACCAGGATGTTGCCATTTTTAATCCACACAAATTTCATGTTTTTCTCATTAGCTTTTATTTTTGTTTTCCATAACAGAGATTTTTGTTTGGTTGTGAGATTTTCATTGATGAAGATTTTGGTTTCATCATTATTCTCATATACATCTTTGTTGAGCACTTGGATTTTTTTCCTTTTTTCAAGCCATTCATTTTTTTGTCTAATGTTTTGAATTTCAAAAGGATGGGTCTTATTTTATTTTTATTAATAATAATAATAATAATAACTGGATCATAAAGTGTTTGGAAACAATAGGAATTAGTAAAAACATTACAGTATTTGTTAAAAAAACAATGAGGAAGTGGAAGACACAACTAGTTGTTGGAAATGAAGAATATGGACTAGTTAACATCAAAAGGGGAATTTTTCAAGGTGATTCATTATCACCACTATTGTTCATCATTGCCATGATCCCCCTTTCAATGATTTTAAAGAAAACAAACCTTGGCTATCAAACTTCCAAAAATTCAACAAAAATTTCACACTTACTTTATATGGATGATTTGAAGCTTTATGGAAAATCAGACGCTGAAATCCAATCACTTGTTAACACTGTCCGCATCTTTAGCACTGATATCTCTATGGAATTTGGACTAGAAAAATGTGCAAGTGTGGCATTAAAAAAAGGAAAAATTTTGCACAATGAAGGAATTGAAATGCCAAATGGTCAAAATATTAGAAACAATAATGATAAAGCTTACAAATACCTTGGCATTTTGCAAATGGATAATATCAAGCATGGCCAAGTTAAGAATATCATCAGTAAAGAATACGTACAAAGGGTCCGAAAGCTATTAAAAGCAAAATTAAATGGTGGGAATACTATCAAGGCCATCAACACTTGGGCAATACCAGTTATAAGATACACTGCTGGTATCATCAACTGGACTCAAGCTGAATTGGACCTTTTGGACAGAAAAACAAGAAAATTAATGACAATTCATCATTCGTTGCATCCGCGCAGTGACATTGATAGATTATACCTACCCCGTCAAACTGGAGGTAGAGGATTACTGCAAGTTAAACAAACAGTAGAAGAAGAAAAACATGCACTGGCAGATTATGTACAAAGCAGTCAAGAACAAATGCTTATTGCAGTTACAAAACAAAATTTACTAAAAGTAAATAAAACAAAACAAGATTATCGACAAAATGCAATTAAAACAAGGATAGAAAGCTGGCAAGATAAAAAATTACATGGCCAATTTCTTAAAAACATCAAAGGAAAAGTAGATATGGATAAGACCTGGTATTGGCTTACGAATGGAACATTAAAAAAAGAAACAGAGGGCTTAATTCTAGCTGCTCAAGAACAAGCTTTACGAACAAATGCAATTAAAGCAAAAGTTGAAAAATCGTCAACGGACTCAAAGTGCAGATTGTGCAAAGAATCTGATGAAACAGTAGATCATATTCTCAGCTCATGTAGAAAAATTGCACAGACGGACTATAAGACGCGGCATAATGCAGTTGCAAAGATGATTCACTGGAACATCTGCAAAAATTATCACATTGCAACAACAAACAACTGGTGGGAACATACAGTAAACAATGTGATTGAAAATGATATCGTGAAAATACTGTGGGATTTCAGAATTCAAACGGATAAGATCTTAGCACACAATACGCCAGATTTGACAGTGATAGAAAAGAAACAGATATGGCTAATTGATATAGCCATACCTGGTGATAGTAGAGTGGAAGAAAAAGAACTGGAAAAAATCACACGATATCAAGACCTAAAAATCGAGGTTCAACGATTATGGCACAAACCGGCAGTGGTGGTTCCAGTGGTTATCGGCACACTGGGTGCTATACCAAAAAACCTTGGTAAGCACTTACAAGATCTAAATATTGACAAAATCTCCATCGGTCAACTCCAAAAAACCGCACTGCTTGGATCAGCACATATTTTGCGCCGATACATTACGACATCCTAGATTCTTGGGAAGAATTCGATGCGTTTGAAGGCCAACACCAGCTAAAGAACTGGCAGCTGTGATACACATTGTTTTGTAGTGTCATAATAATAATAATAATAATAATAATAATAATAACAGATGGCTGACGAGTGGTGAGCTGTTTGGGGAGACCGAAGGGTTCATGATCGCGATACAGGACCAAGTCATCTCCACACGCAACTACAAGAAACACATTCTACACGATGCAAACACACATGACGACAAATGCAGGAAATGCCACACTACGCATGAGACGATCGACCACGTAATATCAGGCTGTCCCTTCTCTCTCAAACAAACTACCTCCACCGACACAATCAGGTAGCGTCGATCGTTCATCAACAGCTAGCACACAAGCATTCACTTATTAAGAGCACGGTCCCGTACTACAAGTACATACCACAAAGCGTATTAGAGTCACCCTCATATAAACTATACTGGGACCGCCCCATTCACACAGACAAAACCATACATCACAACAGACCAGACATCATACTTGTTGATAAGGTCAACAAACAGACCTATCTCATTGATATTGCAGTGCCTATCAGCAAGAACATGCAGAAAACTCACGCAGACAGGATCAGTAAATACACTGATCTAGCCAACGAGCTCCAGAAGCAGTGGAGGCAGGATCGAGTACGTGTTGTACCTATCGTTCTGTCTGCCACTGGTCTGGTGCCTCACACATTTCACCACAGTCTCAGCACACTAGGACTTCACAAAAACACTTATGTACAACTGCAGAAGGCTGTGGTACTCAACACTATACGCATAGTTAGGAAATTTATGGACACAACCACATCCCTAATCATTCTCGCACACGTCTTTACACTTGGCAGTATGTGCTTTGGTCCTTGACCCGCCATATTGTTTGTGCTGGGGAAACCCAAGGTTTGAAACATATAATAATAATAATAATAATATCACAAAGAAAAATATCTATTATGTATAAATTATATGATGGGATTTTTTCAGTATTTACGTTTGAAAAATAATTTTTAAGAGTATAAAGGGCTCCTCGGGCAGAAAAGTTTGAAAATCCTGTTGTAAATAAAGAATAGGAAGTGATTTATCAAACCTTTTTTTAAGATGGAAGAAATCAATATTGCTAACAAGAATGACCCTACATAAAAATCTAAATTTAATGTATTTTAAGATAAAAAAATCCCAAAACTTTAATTTTATCTATTTTTGAATATATTATACTTTAGTTAGTTAATAATATAAAATTATTCAATATATAATTTTTATACATGCGGAAAATAAAAAAAAAACATTAATCAAAATGCACAATAATTTTGACAATGTGATTTTGTCATGTTAAATTAACACATGCAACTAAAATGTTTATTCTAATTTTATTCACATATAAAAAAATTTTCGATCTATATTGTTACATTTGACATTCAGTACTTTAAAAATAATTTCTAATTAATTATCCCATATCAATCAACGCATTAAAATTATGCTGTATTTGAAACTCTTGCTACCGAGAGAGATAAGCCTCTAAGTATGGGTTGGGTTCATTCAATGCATATGTTAAGCTCCAAAGAGTTTGACAATGGCTTCCCTGAAATTTATGAACGCGAAGATGATTTGCAATTTTGGATGTTTATCGATCAGAGCTATTTGTTGCTGTAATGAAAACGTTTTTGGTGGGAAGGGGATGAATTGTGGATATGTGATCATTCTCTCCTTGCACGTTATTAATAGTTATAATAACTGAATTCTGATTAAGACCTGACTTAAATTTGCTAGTTAATAATCATTGTCTTAGTGAGATATTCAGAAAATAACTAAAAAAAAATACTTGGAAATTCTTAAAGTTAAAGTCATGTTTACACTTTAAATATTTAAAATAGCGTAATGATGAGAAATGTTATTTATTTAATGTGAAATTTAATTTCACTTGTATTAATGGATATACTTTGTATTTAAGAGTACCTTATACTGAAAAAATAAATTCAAGATATACTCCACAAAGTGGAAGGATGTTTATATAGTTTTTACGAAATTCTGCAGACTATAAACTGTCGACAATAAAAGAATTGTTTAAAATTTACGATAAAGAAAATTAAAAATGTAGAATAAGTTTTTTATCTTCAATAAGTGCTATTAACATTTTCAAATTTTGAGATTTTCACAACGAATTAACCGTCAATTACAGATAGAAAGAAAATAGTCAAACTTGATTTACTTTTCAAGAAATTCGTTAAATTACACTTCCCTAATAAAGAGGAAAACCAAGTTTCTACTTATTGCAGCCTAATAATAATCTATTCAGAAATATTTGATGTAACGGCTTTATTTAAGTTTTCTAGCAAATTGTAGATGTTTGCAAATCACCGAGATTAACTTGAAAATAAGTGTATTAAAGAAAAAAATCGAGCTTTTAGAAAACAAGCGGAACAAATAACAAATAAAAATGCCAATATGAAAAGGGGAAAAAAATAGAGAATGCACAAATTCGCTTGCTTTCACGCATTGAGCCATCATCGACAGCAATCTGGAACAGCTGTTTCATTCTTATTAGGACTAATCAGCCAGATATAGCCTCGATGATCAAGCTCAGAATGCGTGAAAGCCTGTGGTTCCTTCCCCGCTCTCGGAAGTGGGATTCGGCAAAAAGCAATTCTTTTGTTATTTGCTTTTTGCCGGATCCCACTTCCGAGAGCGGGAGAAGGAACCACAGGCTTTCGCGCGTTCTAAGCTTGATCAACGAGGCTAAATCTGGCTGATGAGTCCTAATAAGGACGAAACAGCTGTCCCAGATTGCTGTCGATGATGGCTCAATGCGTGAAAGCAAACGAATTTGTGCATTCTCTATTTTTTTCCCTTTTCATATTACATTTAATGCACGTTAAACCTTCTTACATAAAAATGTCAACTTGGGAAAATGGAAGAAAAAATCAGTATATCTCTTACTTGGGTTGAATGAAAACGATTCTCAGACAGCATAATGACATATAGTACCCAGTATACGACTTAATTCATTTACATTTGAAAGCAAAGTGTAAAAATGATACATTAATTCTATACATACCTATACATACTTACTATTTACTAGAAATGGGATATACAGTATATGTCTTTATAAATACTTTTATTCTCACACCTGGGTAACTGCTATAATTTATGATCTATCTTAGTAAATTTGATTTATCCCAGAAACTATAGACTTGAGATTTTGTTTTTCAATTTTCCATAATAGTGGAATTCTGTACAATGGGCTGAGCTCTACAATGCGGTTGCCTACGACCACCATTGTGATTGTTTAAAAAAATAAGTATAACGCTTTAAAAATTGGATATCAAGCACAGCCACAAAGCTAAAGGAAGGATTCGCACCTTGAGTTGTCACCGGGAAGAGACCGTTTCATCCTTATTAGGACTCATCAGCCAGCCAAACTCCTCCGATGACAACTCAGAAAGTTCCGTCCTGGTCTCTTCCCTGCGAATCCTTCCTTTAGCGTTGTGTCTGTGCTTGATATCAAATTTTGAATGATTTGGGCACGTTAGACTTCTTTTCTTTATAACGTTTTACTCTTCAGATTCTTCAGATTCATCTCAAATACTTAGTATTCTACGTAAACTTCATAGCATTTGAGAGATATTGACATTATTGATTTGTCTTTTCCACCTTTAAGAGTATTTCAGAGTTTTGAAGCTCAAAACTTAAATCTAAGACATCTTAATTTTAAAATCTTCCTTATTTATTTAAAAATAGGGTAGTTAAACAACTTTTTAGAAGAAATCTTATAGAAAATATTTCACTATATTTTTTATTTCTATTTATGAAATAGTTAAGCAACAAACCCAATGTCCTAAAAGCATTTCCCCTGCATTTAAATATTCAGGAAATAGGCTTCGAAATCTTCCAGACTAGACATTCCCAATTTAAGAGGCAGGAACGGTTCTACGTTGAAAACGTTTCAATTTTGGGAAGGAAATCATATCTTTCCCGCAACGGAATGCTGAATTGAAAAGCAGGTCTCCTAAACATTCTTCAGCATAATCAAGAACTTCGTTATCCGAATAGAAAATCTTCTTGGAAATCACTGGAATCAATTTTTTTCTGTCAGAGGTTTCGAGAATACAGAAAAGATTGCAGCATTCTGCAAGTTTGCAAAAAATATTTCGCCAACGAGATCATGGAAAAAAAGGTAAATCTTTTTCCTAGTCATAATTTATCGTAAACATCTCAATTGAAAGGGAGGAACAGACTCCAAATAACCTAAGCAATATATTTGGTGTAATTACGAAGCAGGAACATCATTCTACGACAAACAATGAAACAAGATCAATAACAATGTCATTACAATCTGATAGCGAAATTAAAAAAAACATTCGCTTCAATGGTAGATTTCATACATATTTTTGGAGTTATGTAACTTTTAGTTTTATCTTCGAAGTTTTGTCAAATTGGGGATCCTAAGGAGTTCCAATAAATAATTTTAATTTTAAATGAATACCAGCTTTTTCATAAATTACCGTTTTATAAAACGAAATAAGCTCCTCTAAATTAAAATAAGTGTCTTATAAATTTAATGGAAATTACAAAAATGGAGCAGAAATCAAAGTAAGTATTGGCTACATCAGGATCGAAATCAGTTTTTAAAAAGACAAATGGGCTTTCACCTACTGACAAATTAGATATCGCAATAACAAAACCTCTATTAAAAAATAAGTTTTGACAAACAATTCATTTTGTTAGCAATGACTAAGATGCTTATTTAGATATTCTCTATTTTTTTAACATTATATAGATACTTATACCTTTACAAACAACTTAATATTCAAGTAGTACTTTTGACAAATAGTACAAATTCTTCTTAATGCTGATACTAAAAATATATATTTAGTAAGACTACAGCTATGTTGCTAAATTTCAGATACTCATGATTGCAAATAAACATCCCATATTTCGTCTTCAAACCTTTTCTATTCTAAAGTATATTATTAAACAACTTCCACTACACCAGAAATAAATGTTAAAACACTACATTTATTTTAACAAAATAGCAAATTTTCGAGGAGAAAATAAATATATTTTTTTAAAAAATAAATGTAGTGTTTTAACATTTATTTCTGGTGTAGTGGAAGATGTTTAATAATAAACTCATGATTGCCTTCAATATCAAATCAAAATAAAAGTAACGAATATTTCTTTTTATTTTAATGTGAATATAAGACAGCTTCCTCTTAATAAACCCAAGTAATTTCCTAGTACTTTCAGTTGCTTTATATTTTCAAAGTGAGAAAGTTATTTTGGTAACAAGCTACGTTTAATGGTCTTGAGTTAGGCTAATTTTCTACTTACATTTTTAAATCGAAAAAAAAGTATGTTTATTTATATTTCGAAAGTCGAGTTCGTCTATCTTTTAATCTTACTAAAAATATCTTAAATAAATTTGATGTCGTATGTTCTTTATTTCCTACATTATTAAAAAAATATACCCTAGTCGTAAGAGTATTTTGATACTCTTTTGATAAGATGAAACGAGAATGACTATATGTCGGTACTTGATTTAAAAAAAATAAAGATAATTTTTGTATGTTAAGAAAACTTAAGTTTTATTCTATTCTAAATAAGTCAATTAATTTTTATTTCAATTACACTCATTGCTAACTTTTCGTTTTCTTTTTACTTACTAAAAGTTTGCTGTTCATTAATCTAATCATTTAACTTGCCAATAACAAATACTATAAGAACCGTGTTGAATTCATTAATACTTTTTTAACTAATTTTCAAACTATTTTTTAAGCTAATTAAATCAGATCTATTAAGCTTTGATGCAAGCTTTAAATAATGATGTTCTTAAATTCTGCAGAGGACAACTGATGGATTTATGTGTTAATACATATTTATGATTACAATATAAAGTAGCTTGAAGATGTACTTTAATTTCTTAGCAATGTATTATATAAATGCTAATTCTTATTCAAAGCTGATACTACCACATTCTATATTTCACTACATTCAAATTGGGCTTCAGCTTTAAACAATCGCCTTTCATACGTATCGCTATACTTAATCATTCTGTCAAAGATCCCTATTGTCGAGAGCTAACCACAGCCAAAGATCGTGATCTGCTATTACAAGCGTGGTGGCGTTTGCTATTTTATACTCGGACTTCATCCGTTGATCGATTCACCATTCTGGCTTTGGTTACATATCTGGGACAGAAAGTTTATCCATCTATTCACAACTGTCATTCGAAAACATCTGGCAATATTGCAACTTCGAATGGTAATCTTCAGCACATTATTTTTTAGTGACGGATCGACACTGAAATATACATTTGACAAACGACAGGTTATCCATAACAATACAATACACCCAAAGCCCTCATCAGTTTCTTTCTCGAAATCGGTTCCATGGTAAACTGCATTTAGAAATTTATTTCAAAGCTTATATTTGGAACAATCGCTCAGTTTATTGTAATAGAAAGGATAATCTTCGAGATTTTGTAAATAAACAAAAAAGAATTAATTACATTACAAAATTAAGAAATTAGTTGAAAGTTTAAGTTACATGATTTTTAAGAAATTTAGAAAAATTAAAAAAAAAATCTTCAAAAAGTTTATCTAAGAAATGTAAAGCATAAAATTAAGGGAAAAAAGAAATTATTAACACATAATCAAGCATGGAAAATTTATATGATATAATGATTTTTGGTATATCTTTTTTTAATTTTTTGATTGCTATTATTGGGTTAATTTTATAATGTTTGCTTTTTTTAAAGATTACAAAAGAGCCTTCGAAGGCTTAGTGATTATTTATTATCTATTTGTTATTATCTAGTATTACTATCTATTTGTCTCACTTGAATTTTAGATTACAAAGAGAGAACATAAAGGAAGTAATGTATGTATGTATTATCCATTCAGTGGTGTCCGACTCTTGGTGATCCGGTGGACAAACTTCCTCCAATTTTCACGATCATTTGTGGCATTCTTTAAATCATGGAAACTCAAATTTGTATAATTCTTGATAAAAGGAAGTACTACTCTATACATTAATTGAAAAGGTGTATTTTTCTAATGATTGTAATTTATTTATTTGCTCCCGTGAGAAAAATGTGAACATGAATTATTTACATTCACAGTGAATTCGTTTTATTATATATACTTTTGAAGATCCCAAAGTATGTATCCAGAAGATAAAATGTCAACGCCATTATCCTCTAAATAATTTCCATAAATTTGAAAAGAAAATTCTATTCAGTTTTTAGAATAAAAATCCAGTACGTTAATTAATACGTAGAGTAAAAATATTTCTATACAAATTTCTAAAACACAACATCTAATACTGAAAGCTTTTCGGATGCGCTATGGCCTGCTTTGTCAACCTACAGCATAATATACTGATCCCCAGATATTATGCCGCAGGTTGACAAAGGAGGCCATATCGGATCTGAAAAGCTTCCCGTATATATGTTTTAGATGTTGTTTTTTAAACAAGTGTGTATTTTATCAATTTTTTTAAAAAGTAATCATATGCAATGAATTAATTGAATGGAATGTTTACTTTAACAGTTTATTAAAAAAATTTTTTACTGCTTCTTAATATTCGATGATGCTGTGAGTTTTGAATATATATTCGTGAAAATCCTACTGTTTACTTATTCCGGTACAATTCTTTTAGCTAATCATAACGCTTTCCGCCAAATATTTAAATTAAAGCTTCGATGGAAATAAAAGATTTGAAAGCATGCAAATCCAGTTTGCCAAATATTAACTTTATAAAAAGAACTATTCTTCCAAATTTCCAACCAAAGAAAAACAATCGATTGCAGATGAAACGGCTTCCTGGATCTTTTTTCTAGACGGTTGTTATTCATTTATTCTGCGATGGAGGAGGGGCATAGTTTTAGAGAAACAAAAGAAGTGGAAGGTAAATTGCAAACCCAGAATTGTGATATAGAGAAAAAGAACTATTTACCATACAATGATTAGGTGCTTCACCGGAAAAAAAAGAAGAATTATTCATTTCAGAGAGAGCTAAGAACAGCGTAGCTATAACGAGTTTCGGTTAATTCGAAATGTACAAATCACTAGAAATGAATATAGCAGAAATTCGAAAACATGAATGATTGGTTTTAGAACTGCTCTAATTAATTAGGTAGTCACTCGTTTTCCAAAGTAGCGCGCCCGGAAAGTTTAAATAGGGATCTTGCTGTTACCATAAAAAATAAAAAAAAATAAAAAAAAACATTAGCGGCTTTATTATCCAACCAAGGAAAAAAATGCATTATTTTTATTGTGATGATTCTCCTTCTTTTAAAGTTTTTCAGATGTATTGGAAAAGGAGAAGCGCATCAAACTCTACCCTTGCCATCTTCCCCTCCCATTAGCCATCTCCCTTGATACTTTCTCGTCAATTACTTGTATCGATGATTACCTTTTTCTGTCGTAAAAGGTTTTAGCGATGTGTTCCTCGACTTGGTACCCTTCACGACCTGCTCAACACAAACATAATCTTTGATTGGATGATGGACATGAAAATTTCAATCATTGCAATCTTTTACAAGCGAGACAGTTGTTTTCCTTCCTGTGGAAAAGCTTGGCGAATTGGGCCGCCGGGACACTAGGCAAAATCCTGGTGGGCTGGTGCTCCCTGACGTAGGCTGGCGCTCGCTAAATCATAGTCTATATTAATAGGCCAATTTTAGGTGTTTGCTCGGGTCGTTTTGAGCTCCCAATCCGCCTCTGGCCTTCAGAATCCTTTGGCATACCTATCATGTAGTAATCAAACTAAATAATTCATAATCTACTTATGCGAAATTTTATAGACTTATCATATTTTAGGTAGAAATAAAATTTATGCAGTGGAAAGTGAAGTGAACAAACAAAATATAAGCTTTATTAGATGGTTCAGTCATTGTCAATAGTGAATCTAATCTGGAATATAATATATCTTGGAATGTAGATTAAATAAAGTAAAAATTGAAGCAATGGATAAAAAAAATACAACGATATGTCCGTAATACGGTAGTAAGCTGGTATACAGGCAGCCATGTTTCTTGAAGGGCAGACACTCGTGCACCAAGGGCAACAATACCTTGTAGAAAACCGGGAAGAAAAGGAAACCTGTAGACTTAAATGCATTAAAAAAATGCCCTTAAGGCAAATCATTCCGATGATCCTGCCAAAAATATTTCATACAGAGAAAAATATCAATCAATAGATCCGAATTGGCAATGTAGGCCTAGACTTTGTCATTTTTCCATTTAAACTTCTTTTTTAAGTGTCATTCAAAGTATAGGATGATTGTCCCGAGGTAAGATATACGGCATATTGTACCTTAGTCCACTACGGAAAATAAAGTTGTTGTTTTTTTTTTAAATTGATGAACTGAGTCAATGGGTTATTTCCAAAGTAAATATGTAAAGCAGTATCAAAAAAATCATTGAGTTTAAAAGAAACCCGCTATTAAGACTGAACTTATTATGATAATTCAAAACACTGCCTAAAATACGACATTCTCCCCTACTTATATATATATAAAGTTGTTCTTTTATTCTATTTCTTTTTTTTCTTTCATTGCTATTAATGAGTTTTGTTTCATTGATCAGAGAGGAGGGGATTTAAAATGTCGATGACCAAATTATATAAGTATTAAATATCAAGTTGGAAACCCAAATACGTCGGTTTGGTTTACCTAGAAATATCACCACTTTTAGGGAAGTATTAGTAATGAAAGCATGCTTTATGTGTGTAGTTATGTCGGTTGAAAGAGTACCCCTACTGCATTTGGTATCAGCTGGCATTAGGTTCTGTATTTTGTGTCCTGTTTTGTGAGTTAAATCAAACTATGGAGGCATTGATATTCGACAAGTGATGCTTTATGAATTCTTACTAAGCTTATCAGCAGCTGAAGCGAAGGGGAACAAATGTAGGTATCCAATGAAGACCATGTAAGCGAAAGGACAGTGCAGAGTTGGTTCCAAAAATTTCGTGACGGAGATAACAACGTAAACATGCTCCACGACGCCATGAAAAAGTGGTCTCAGCCGACGAGGTAAAAGAATTGATCGAGTCTGACCCACATCAAAGTTTACGGGAGATGACTGAGAAACTAGGAGTATCTCACACGACAATTTTACGCCGCTTGGATGAACTTGGCAAAGTGCGGAAGATGGAAAAGTGGGTACCCCATGAACTCACAGAAGGAAACAAGGCTACGCATTACACAATTTGTTCTTCACTCCATCTTAGTTAAGAAATTGAGTCTTTCTTGGATACAATTGTAACCTGTGACGGAAAGTGGATAATGTTTGACAATAGGAAGAGCTCTTCATCTTGGATGGATAAGTAATAGCCATCGGCAGCTACTCCTCAACCGCCATTTTACCCTCGAAAAATTCTTTTGACTATTTGGTGGTCCACGGCTAGAATTATCATTGGAATTTTCTTTCCGGGTAACGAACCATTACAGCAGTGGTTTGCTGCATTTTAGTCAATTCTTCACGTAAACCACTGCTAGAAGGAAAGATACAGCCTACACTGGTCAATCAAAAAGATCCCATTTTGCTTCCCGATAATGCAAGACCGTACACGACACAACATATCCGCAGGAAACTTCACGAACTTGGTTATGAGCTTTTGCCTTATCTACGATTTTCACCGGACCTTTTGCGAACATATTTTGAACTATTTAGATGTAGGACAACTTTCTAAAGATTCCTCCAAGATTGTGATCTCAAAAAGAATACACAAACGTATTCCTGCAACGCGAAACCACGAATATGTGCAAGAAAGGAATTTATAGCTTAAGATAGCGTTGACAAGATTGTATAGTTGCAAATGGAGCCTATTTTGAATAATAAAAAATACATCCGACATTTAAAAGCAGTTTTGAATTCGTTCACTCCAAACCGACATTTTATGATTTCCAATCTGTAGATATTATGTAAATCGATATAATATAAAGTGTTAAATATGTACCTCATAACCATTAATAATAAAGATGAACGTTATGAAGATTAAATAATGTGAGATGAAAAACTTTTAAATATTATTGAATTAAATATGAAATTAATGAATATTTATTATCTACATTTATTTCGGAAAGAAATATTAGTTGTGGACTATAAATTTTACGGCTTTGCTACTGTTAAGGAAAATTTCAAAATCCTATTAAGATAATTAAGGATTAAAAATCGAAAGTGACGCGTTCAAATCAGGTTGTTTTTTTTTGCTTCCTTTGTTATGTAATCTTAAATCTTATATTTAGTGTAATTAAATCTTATATTTTAGTTAACAGAATTTAATTTGAAAGAATTAAATTTAGAAAGTTTGTAATTGTAACGCTTGTTCAAAAAAATTGCCCAAAACGACAGTTGCTGTAAGTGGAATAGGCGCTGTTTTACACAGGGAAGAGAGCTTCCAGTGTCAAATTACATCTTGTTCTCGTTGATAACGCAATTAAACATGGCGTACTAGAGAGGTGATGAAAAGATATGTTGCTGCTTTAGTTTTGCTATTATGCTATAGTGATCTTACAGCAGAGTTAAAGGAATGGAAAGAACTCGGAAGAAGAAAAGCTGATGACTGAAGCCATGGAACAAAACAATGGACGTCAGCATTCCACCTGCAGTTTTCACTGTCTCTGTTTTTTAAATGAATTTTCATCGATGGTGTCAAGTTGCTGCTAAAACTTGCTGCTAAACTTCATATTTTAGAACAAATGGCAGTTTTTGAAATAACTATGGGTTTTCAAGAAATTTGCCGATTTGAGGAAAGTTTTCGGGCGCTTAAGAAGCAGCCACAACAAAACTTACATTGCATGATTAAATTTTCAAAAGAGCATTTTCAAGTTTATTGCTATTTCACTTCATAATTATGTGGGTAGCACACATCTCAAAACAAGAATACATAATATCATTATATTAAATTATTATATAAATTAGATAAGCTCTTTAGACATCCATCACGCAGTGAGACACCAAGGAATCGTGCTTTTTTATAAGTGGAATATTCTTTCTTAAAGAATATCTTCTTCATCTTCCCACTGAAAATCAGTTCAGGTATATTAGCGAGGGATTTCGGGGTTCATCTTTGAGTGGAGTGGAGTACAAAATAAATACTCCTGTTTTAAGTTCAACCACAACTAAGTAATCTACCAAATTTTAATGAAATCATTACCACCGTTTTAGCATGATTCGTGGACAAGGAAAGAAAAAAAAAGGTTGAAGTGGAATAATGAGATATTTCCATATAAACAACAGCCAACATCGGGTTGTTTTGATTTTTAAAAATGTTTTTAAAAAAAAGAGGGCATTGAAGGTTTCAATGTTTGGTAGATCGCTTTCCTTAACATTGTTAATTCAAACCTCTCAAACCAATGAAATTCACTTCTTTGAAGCACAGGACCTTAAAATCAGGAATCTCATATAATCCATTGAAAGTGACTACGCTTTCCCTCGCGAATTACACCGCGCTTACTTCAATAAAGATTTCCTTTTAAGAGGCAACTCATTGTAAGAACTGACAAGCACTTTCTTCTTTTGTTTCACTCCCGTATTCTATGCACACAGCCCGTTTCAATTGTCAAATTGATTCCAGTCGTTTTCTGGCCTCCAGGAGCGCCGTAGAGGAAATGAAGAAAAAAAAACGACTTTCCAGGGTTTAATTTTGCACGGATGTAAAGTGGATTACCTGGAGTGAAGTGGAAAGCCAGATAAAAGAGGAACTGTTGAGGGACACGCCTCGTTAATCCCCACCATCTTAGATCAAGTACGGGAAACGCCATCAGCTAAGAAAATCCGTTGCAATTCGTTTTGAAACTTCCTTGAGTCATGCTAAGTGAGGCAGCAACGAGTTGCTTCAAGAGGCCCATGGAGTTAGATGAGGAAATTAAAAAGTTTAACAACAGGGTAGCTGGTTGTTAAGCTAGAGGGATCACATCTTGAAATTTCGACCAAAGTTTATTTTATCCGTGGAGAAATTTTCATTTTAAAAACAATTCATTTTGCTATGTTGGAAGTATAGTCTGGAATCACTTTTATACTGGTCGTAAAAGTTTCCCCCCAAAACTGCATTACTTTTTGATATTACATTTGTGTACGTGGACACTGGGTCGCCGCTGACCTTAAGGTTCCTTTCTGCAGAAAATTTTTTGCCGCCTCCACCATTAATAAATTTAGTTGCTAATTTTTTTTAGAAACTGGACAGTAGGGAAGACTGGATGGACTGGGAAAAATAAGTGTAATTATTTTTTTAGGTGGCCGAAATGAAAATTGATTTTCAAAATTTAATTTCGCGCCTGCCTTGATATGGCGCCTTTGCACAATGCACACAGGGAATCATCTGCAAGTGAGTCTATGTGGCTTTCATTGCGTATGAGAAATTTAGATGGAGAGAGATGGTAGAAAATAAACCTAATGAAGTTTATGCCTCCATTTTGTGAACATTTAGCCTTATAAGAACCTAAAAACATACTGCAGAAAAGAAATAGCCTTTATTTTAATTACATGTCAGCGATCTTTAATGAGCTGTCTACTTCATCTGTACCTGTATGGTTTTTGGCGGATCTTTTCAGTTCGATAAAAGATTTTCTATGTCATATCATTAATTTCTAATCTAAGTAAGTTTTCAATAAATGATGATAACGATGATGATGATGATGATGATGATGATGATTTCAAATTGATATTATAACAGCTATGTAAAGATTGAATATAAAATATATTGTAACCATTGTAAAAAGAAAAATATCAACTTAACAGATTTAGTGATTTTCTCAATATTTTGTTGTTACAAACTGGTAAGGAGTGGAAATAAGTAAAAAAGATAGATAGAAAAAGCAAATTAACATAGAACAAATAAGTACAAATTAAATCTGGATATAGTAATATTTATATGCTATATATGCTTATATATATATTAGCGGAAAGACTCGTTCTTCGCTCGATCTGATGTGGATGATAAAGAAATTGCAATTGAGAGATCACTTCGAACTTTTCTGGTTGGTACAAAAAAATAAAACACGCCTCAATACGTCGGATCTCATTACAAATGTATATTTATCCCGAAAACCCCGTAGAAGTATCCTTTAACCATGTTTCCGCATCTACTCACCACCCTATTATCACTCACGGACCCTCAATCATATAGTATTATTCATTTGTATCAAAATATCTTGATGGTCATGTTAATGGCGAAACTTATTTATACATGTTACAAAATGGTTAATCACACAGCCTGAAAACGCGGATATCACAGACTGCGTATGGCTACAGTAGGGAACCTGCTCACTTCGCTTTTACTGTGCGCGGGTTTCTTCATGAATGTTTTTGCAGGAAGCTGGATTGGTCGCGGTAAGTTACACACCATCGCCAGCTCCATTGAAATGACCACCACGATACCTGACAGTTCATTGTGAGGAAATCAACAAGGCCAACGTGTCCGAACGTCGTTACGCTACAAATGAAGAATTGCGCAATGCAGTTGAAGACTCATTTTCAACCATCACACCGAACATGCTTCAAAAAATGTCAAGTACCATGTGGCGGCGTATGAATTTGTGTGTGCAGCATGATGGCGAGCACACAGACGCATTCGACACTTAATGTATAAGCATTTTCTTAAAATATGACCACCAATTAAGGAGTAGGGGAAGATCCCGGCTACACTGTACTATATACTACAAACAGTGTGTCAACAAATGAACAATACTAAATTAGCATTGACAATTTGATGATTCAAATATAAATGTAAGTACAAATTATTTTATTAATACTAGGATTCTCTTAGTTACGATTTATTATTTCATTTTTATATTTATCATATTATATTTATTATATTTATTTATATAACGCTTCTTTTGTAGCCAACTTATTGCGATTTTTGAACAGAGAACTTTTATATCATTCCAATCACATGTGAGGGGCATTTTCTAAGAGTTTCTTAGAAACCATCGCCGATTTATTTAATTAAGTTTAAAAAACACTTAGTATCTCTTCTATAGTTTCCAGATCTGTCTGTGTCTAACAAATTTTTCGTAATTATTTATTTGGAATTTGTTAAATATCTCTTTTCACTCCTTGTGTGTGACGCAATGAGAGAAGAGTGAGAGAAAAAAAAACCTGAGTAATTTTTAGCCTACTTTGTTAAAATTCTTCTACTTAAATTAAAATTTAAATTTCAATGTTCACTTTTTAGCCTACTACAAGCGCAGGCCAGACGAGCATTAGATGCAGAAGCTCGCCTTCAGCGACGAACTAAAGAGTTAGAGACGTTTCTCGACCTGAATGAAGAAATTAAAAAATAATATTTAAACAGAAGAAATACTTAAAATACTCTTATTTCAACTAAAAGCCATCACATTGTTCTCTCGTCATTGTTGACGGGGCTTATACGCTAGTACAGTAATAATGAATTAAGTAAATCGGCGTTGGTAGAATTCTTTAGAAAATACCCATTATTTCTGATTGGAATATTTTGAAGGTTTTGTATTGTTAACTTTATACGTTCATTTACTGAAATACTTTTTAATAGTAGCAGTATATATATTTTTGTTGACTTTGTATTCGACATAATTTTCCATTGGTATTACAAAATATTACATTCTATATTTGAAGATATTTTTGATAAAACACTCCTTTCTGCATGAAAGGAGTGAAACATGCAAAATGCTAATTAAAATTATATTGATTGCTTTCCCAAAAGTTGTCTTTTATTTATGACATACCTTTTTGTTTCGTTTCAGCCTTTAAAAATGCTGCACAACCATTTCCTTAGGATGCCATATAGTATTCATTTATTTTTCTCGAGAATGGTAATTACATAAATGTTAAAAACAGAATTCAAATTAGTATGGAAAACTACACTAGAAATACAAGCTGATTGAAAAGAAATAGTGTGTCTTCTATACGTTTTCATACTAATTGTAAATTGGTTCTAAAACTTTTATAATTACCATTCACCGTTCTCGGGAAAGTCGGATAAAAATTAAGCAAGATCTTCGAAGGAAAGTCTACATATCTAAAAATGTTATTTCTTAAAATTTCTTTCTTTTTTTCTTTTCTTTGTGTTGTCTAATTTTTTTAAAGTTTTTTTTTAAAACAATAAAAACGAAAATCCTACAAACAGTAGTTTTCACAGAAACTGCATGACTCCTTAAAACTGCAATTTTTGTTACTTAAGCCCAAGTCTTTGGCAATATTGCATCAGATATAATCGTACTCGACAATGATATGTAGGAGGTATCATTTGCTTTTTTTATTTTTCAGCTAAGCAGGAGTTGTCTGCAGGAGTTGCAGGTCCTTTCCAGCTTGTTTCAGCATGGCATGTGCAGTTGCCCAAGAAAAAGGAGTGTTATTTTTATTTTTAGGAGGATGGATTTCAACGCGTGATGTTGCTGATCTTGTACTCAGGCAATTTTTTCCAAACTCAATAATACTGGGTCGCTGATAGAAAAAAAAGAACGGCTCGCAATCAAGTTTCTCTGAAAGATTGTGCTTTGAAGCTCTTATGATTCTTTTTATGAGCTGAAAAGGGAATCTAAAGAACATATGGAAGTTTTAGCAAGTCCAGTCACAGTCAGAAGATATCTTTTCAGCATGGACTTGTTCTCCCTTCATCCGAAGGCGAAACTCTCCCACACAGCAAAAATGAAAAAAAAAATTGATTTGGAATGGTGCAAAGTTCGAGTCAAGTGGATACCAGATCAATGAAAGTAAGCTATTTTTCTCTGATGAGAAAAAAAATCAGTCCACATTACCCTGACGGCGGATACATGCTTCGTTTTGCACTGTACGTTTTGCATCCTACCAGCAAAATGATCTGAGGGTACATTTCATATTGTGAACTAAGTCGCCTACGTTTGATTAAAGGTTCCTTAAATGCCATGGGTTATGAGGCAGTATTGGAAAGAAAATTGTTGCCATCAATTAAAGAACATTTAAATGTGGGAAGTAACTGCATCTTTCAGAACAACTCTGCTGCTTGTTATTGGGCGAATACTTTAAATCGACTAATTTTAAGTATTACAGCTTCATTTCTGAATGTAATACTTTTACATTTTATTGCAGAAAAAAAGTGTTTATGAGAAAGATCCTTTCCTCTATGCTGGTCCGGGAACAGCCCTGATCTTAATCCTATAGAGAACTATTAGTATCATACAGAATCAGCAATTTTGAGAAAAAGCAACAGAAGACCTCGATGATTTCTGCCATCAAGACCAAAGGTAGTTCACTTAACTTTAACCTTATCCTCTGTAGGGAAGCCGAAGTACTTTGCCTACATCTTTTCCCTTTTTGCTTATCATATCTTCTTTTCAAATATTCAATGCTACAATTCACTTTGTATTCTCTATTTCTGTAAATAAATAACCATAAAATAGCTGTTTCATGCTTATAGGTGATCTTCAGCTACAAGTGATCACCCGTGAGGTCTTGAAAGTCAAAAAGAACTTTTGTATATTCTGAGTACTTTGAAAGAATTAAATAACAAAAATAACATGCATTAATAAATAAATAAATAAATAAATAAATAAATAAATAAATAAATAAAAACTCCAGGGAAAATTCATGGGGTTAGCCTTTAATGCAGGTCACAAATATTTTTTAAGTGCAAATAAAAGATAGGAAAACCTAAACATAATGTAGCTAGACCATGAATTTCCACCTATACTATGGTTAAGTATTTTTTTTTTGGATGTTTGATGTTAACTACTTCGAGATCCCAACTTTTTTCTCTCATGATTAGAATGTTTTTGAATTTGTATTTGAATTTCTTTTAAATATGTATGACAGGATTGTTAATAAATTCTAACTACGAATATATCATTTAAAACCAAGATTATAGTTTAAGAGCATTTGTTAAACAACAACTTGCAAAATTATCACTAATTTCAGAAAATGATGGTAGGACGATATTTAAATATATTTTTAAATATAAATTAAATAAGGAAATTTTTTTGCTCCTGATTTAATCTTAGCATTGTTTATTTCCTCTGTTCAAGGATTGTAAAAATAAACATTTGGATTTCCTCATCAGTCGTGACATGGAAGACAAACGTTATTTTAACACGAGGTCAATCTGTGATCTGACATAAATCTCACTTAGGAGCAGATCAACAGTTGACGGAAATAGTATCTGCTGTTCACAGATTAAGCTATTTTACCTTTCAATTGTGACATAGAGACGTTTTCGTAAACATATAGCTTGATTGTAATGTTAGTTTGTTGAATTTTGTATTTTTTTTTGTTTTTCTGTTTGTAGAATTTTTTTTTAATATGTATAATATATTTTATATATAGTTTTACACATTATTATGTCTTTATTGTATAACTATAACACTTGCTCTGTAATGCTGTGAATGGCTGTAATAACCAATGCTTTGCCTTTTGAATTTTTATTTTAAAGATCGGACGAAATTGTTTTCGCTTCCTCCAAATGTAAAGCATACATTTAATTTTAGAAAGTGTACATTTTAATTTAATTTTAGGTTCATCACTCATATAAGCAGGTACCTGATAATTTTAATAAATTCGATGTTTCAAGTAATACGTTCGAATTGTTATAAGTTTGAAATTTTTGAAATATTCAAAAACATTGGATTTTATAGCAAATTAAAGATTATATTTTTTTGCGGAAAATCGATGAATATTTATTTTTAGATAATCATCATATAATAAAACCTCTTGTTATTCCCATTGATTACTTTACGCGATTACAATTCCACCATGCAATTTCATACATAAAGTTCCCTTCACTTATATAGACTATCCCGGAAAGGAATGGCCTGCTTATTTATTCTGAAGGAATAGCAAAAATTTAACGTGCATGACAATATTTAAGAAGGAAAAATAAATATAAAAATGAACGCAAATAAAGTTTCACAGAGCTATTCACTCGGTGAATCTGTAATTGTGCGATTTTATATAATTGTGCGTGACCATATTGAACAAGAAAAAAAAAGTTAAATATGTCCAGGCATGGTAATTTTGCAATTCTGTATATGTTGTTTTACAAATTAATTCTGTATTGGCTAAGCTTTGTGCTAGCGAAGATTAATTCATTCCCTTTTTATTCGTAATTCACATTTTAATGTTTTCTTAACTGATATTGTTGTGTTTATTTCTTCTTAATTGTATGTTTCTTTTGATTCCACTGAGCTTTGAGTACTGAACTGATGTAAACTAGGAAACTAGAAACAGTTTGTCTGGGAGTCCCGTTAGGAAAACTTTAATTGTGCATTTTTATGTTTATTTTTCCTTGTTATGCTGAAGTAGTTTATCGATAAAAGTTTTAAAAAGTTAAAGTTAAAGGATGCCGCGACAGGCCTATGCAGGCCCCCAGGGCTCGCGGGAGGTAGGGCTCCCGGCGTTACTTGACCAACGGGACTAGGTTGAGGTCGAGAGGTCAGCCCGACGCCCGCGATAAAATTTTACTTTATCTTTATTTAAGAGTTATCTAAGTAAGATCATTGTTCCTGATTGATTGCTTAGAAAAAAATTAGTTATTGTAATTTCAATATTTTCAAAGACTACTGAAATGTACTTTGATTCTTTTGAGTCTACAGATATTACGATAAAGTATATCGGAAGTTAAGATATACTTTATTAGGAGCTTTACTATCTCAAAATTTTCGTTCGATTCATCCTTCTAGGTAAGTAATAACCTACGATATCGAACTTAAATACAGTTTATATTACCATCAAAAAAAAAGAAAAAAGACAACTACAATAATATTTAAAAAGAACAATAAAAAGCCAACACAAACTATAATTTAAAAAGCATTAAACACATTAAAAACTGACATGTTTCGAACAGTTAGCTGTTCGAAACATGTCAGTTTTTAATGTGTTTAAATGCTTTTTAAATTTTAGTTTGTGTGTTGGCTTTTTATTTTTATTTTTAATCAATTCACACACGTTAAATTTTAGTACAATAATATTTGTTAGTGAAATTATTTGCTTCAGTTCAGTTCCTGTTGGTTTTTCCAACGAAACTATGATCTTTTTGAATACGCAAATCTGAGATTAATATGCGATTACCGTCAAGTTCAGTCATCTTTAATGCAGGAAATTGATTGCAGAAATGGGCATTACAGTGAATTTCAACCAATTTTGGTTCAAATTTTGCTTATAAGAGAACAACTTCTCAAGCAAAAGAACTTCTGCAAATCTTCTTGAGTATCCAATATATAAACATAATATGTATGCAATAAATACTATTAACGAAACGTAAGCCTGACGAAGCAGGAAGAAGTAAAAGCCTACCAAATATTGCTAGTGAAGAAGAAGAAATATGTTACGTTTCATTAACAGTCCTTGAGTATGCTTGGGTATGTAAAATATGCTTGAACAGTTGAATTCTTATTATCTTAGCGAAATCATTGAGCTCCTTTCAAGAGAACATTAACGACATCTGTTTCAGGCTTATTACTAGTCATCTACAGATTCCCATTTCCAATAACTCAAATGTGAGAAGTGTAAAGAATGTTAAGTTGAAGCGAGAGATTAGAATCCCATTAAAAAGATGGCTTAATGCTTTATTCTCTTAATAATTATTAAATTGTTTGATGTATTTTCTCTGTATGCTAGGAATCTCTTTTGGCCTGTGAAATTTGATAATTGTCCTAAATGCATTGAGTTTTCTTTGGATTGCTCTTTTGGACTACTAGATGTCGCTGTATTCAATAGTTATTTACAAAGGTTTTGTATCTAAATTAGAAAAACAATAGTCTGGTATTATTTAGTTTCTTATTGAGACAATTTGATATTTGTTCATTGTGTTTACAGAATTCGATCTATATAAGAAGATATAGCTCTGCAAAACTGGCACAATACTACCGGAAAACTTTGTAATTATTGCCTTTATTATCTAACATAAAAGCTTATATTAAAAATTGCAAATGAATATTTACAGGTTTATTTGTAGTTCTTATTAAAATTGCAATAAAATTAAAGTGCAATAATTAAAGTGATAGATAAAACAACTACTGTGTAAATAACAGTAATCATCGCGAGGAATGTGTCTACATTCTCTTAAGAACAGATACTTAAGAAACATGTATAAAGTACTTTCGCCAACATTCTTATTCCGTGTGTAAGCTTTATATACGTTTCGTAATCAATATGGAGAACAAGTTACTCGAAAACTCATTGACATTGTTTTAACTTTACGAATAATTGAATAAAAAAATTACAAAATTGTTGTAAAGTTATTTTGGTTTTTAAGTTGGCATTTTCCCAGTCAAGACAGTATTAATCACGACGGAAAATGAAAAAACCGGGGACCCGCTGAGACATCTGTGGAGGGCCTAATAGCTCGTCTGCACCATTTTGTCTATGACGTCATGAAAGTCATTACGTTCAGCCACCTGGTGCTGCAGTTGACAACTCCTTTGAATGAAGGCACAAAGCACGAATGGAAATGGGCTTCGGGATTTTTGATTGTCATCATTATTGAGCTGTTGAAACAGAACTCTTTTGCTCTCATTCTAGACATACTCTAATCTCACAAATGAAACGAAGATTGCGAAGAGAATGCTGTTAATTACGGAGAATTGAAAAAAACATCTAGAAACTGCAATTAGGAATGTAATGAGAAGCTAAAGCCTCAAACAAATTAATAATATTGGGATTTCTGAAGAGTTAAATTGGCAAATCCACATCTTATCTTCAATATTGCTAACCGCTATACACTTCTCCAAACCACAGAATACAAAGAAATCGTTTTACTGGAAGTAAATAGAAGAAATTCGATTAATTAACAATTTTCTCTGTCAAGGCAAACAAGAACGATCGAACTTTACAATTGTCTTATTGTCAGCAATTTGTCATTCACAGGCCTATCCACTTTTAATAATACTACAGAAGAAATGATTACCATTTTTATGGCAGGATGAGTTGCTTACTTCCACTAATTCTCATTTTTGAATGTGATCTTTAAAAAAATAGATTATTTTTTTATGTTTTATCTAACTTTAACAATAATACGTCATTTTAAAAAGCTTAAGATAATTGAAAATCAAGAGTATTCGTTGTGATTTTTTTAAAATTTATCTGTAAAAGTTAATAGTAATTATAAATATTCCAGTCCTGGTGTGTTATATCATTTTTTTTTTCATGTTTTTGAAAAGCGTTCATGGCCACCATGAAAAGAAGCTGATTAAACCTTATGATTCATAAGAAGGATATCTGATAAAATTCTGGCGAAACAAAATTATTTAAGTTAAAAATTTCCATTTTACCATATACTGTCATCTGTATGAATAATAAATTATTGTTATAAGTTGCTTTTTTCTGCAGTTTCTGCTTTAATCTTGATAAAAATGGAATTATAAAATCAAAGTGTTACTACAATGCATTTTACATACAAATCCTTTTCATTAATTTAAACAAATTTTTAATACATGATAAAAAATGTCATCTCATGTCTTCCTCTTTTCATTAACTATCAATTGATACAGTTAGACGAAGGATTTTGGCCAGATGCTATACTTTGCCATTCCTTTTAAAGAATAGTGATCAGATCAACAATTGATAAGGTCAGACTCTGAACAGACATTTCAGCCCATTAATGGTTAGTAAATAGAGTTCCATTGGAGACTGTGGGCAAAGGCAAAGATTTTATCGACTTTATTGTCGAAAAAGCACATTATCATAGTTCAAGAGTAAAAGTCTTCAAAAAACACAAGCGTGCTAAGATGGCTTTCGCCAATGAAGTCCATGAATTCTTCCATTGATCACAACAAGATATTTTTAAATTCTAGAGGTTGGGAAATAGCAGGGTAAGAAAAAAGTCAGGAAACTTTCTGATATAGAAGAAACAGAGGAAACAGAAAGAGGCAATTTAGAAATTTTGAATATTGAAAGGAATTATTTTGTTTCTTCTTATTGACATGTTACTGATAAAAACACCAAATTATGAAAAGATCTATGAAATTAAAATTCCAGTTTCTGACTAATCTACCGAACTGAAATAATTTTGTTTTAATACTACATGTATATATTCGCAAAACATTTAAAAATGAAATATAAATGTATTGGATGAATAATTTGCATATTTAATGTCATGCGAAAATGTTCTCTTATTTTTGTATCAACATCGTAAATTATATAACGTACATAATACTTATAGTTTGGTAAGTAATTATGATACTGTAAGTTACCATGTGGAATTCGGCATTGTTCGAATACTTCACAATTGAACATTCATAAGCACTATCCTTTATTAAGTACATATAGCACCTTGTAGCACAATCTTCATTTTGATATTCAACTATAAAAATATGAAATCCTCTTCAATTCATTTAATTTCATGGATTCATTCAAATTTCTTAGTTCAACACACGTTCTTCGTTTCCAGCACTCTAAATACAACAACAATTGCAACAATTACACCAAGATCTCACCATAACATTAAACCCTCCATGAGAGATTAACAAAAATACGTAAAGTCGAAGCTTCATCATTGTTATCATATATAAAACATCGTGTTATGTCCACAGCTAAAATTGAGTTATTATATTATTTTGTATTTAATTTTCTTTTCTTTTAATCTGGTTTCGACTACACGAACAACAAATGATGCGAACTGAAATTATTAGATCAAGTATTTTATATAATAATTCTTCAAAATCTTTTCCAATCGTATCAGCATCGTTAAAAATGTTATTTAAATGAGTCCAAATGTGGCTGAATACTGCAGATTTTATCAAAACAAATTGCCTACAATTTTCCGAGTTTTTTTGTTTTACATCTTCTAAGTATGACAATCCAAACACAAATGTTTGCCTAAGAATTTTTTAAAAACTAAACATAAAAAGAAAACTGGAAATCAAAGACAACAAAATACAATCTTTCTTAAGAAATACAAGCCCATAAATAGTGTTCATTAACTAATCTTTATATGAAACAACGAGTCAAAGTCAGGATAGGAGAAAAATTGTCCGAGGGAAGTGGAATAGGGAGAGGGGTGCGACAAGGATGCCCTCTATCACCTACGCTGTTCAACATCTACTTAGAGGAGTTAGTGAAGAATTGTTTTCAGAACATGGGAGGGGTGATAGTAGGAGGAAGAAGAATAAAGTGCATAAGATTTGCTGATGATATGGCATTGTTAGCAGAAGAGGAGATGATACTAAGGGATATGCTACTGCAGCTGAATGACAGCTGTGAACAATATGGAATGAAGATAAATGTAAACAAGACAAAGACTATGGTTATCGGAAGAAAGACAAAGAAGATAAACTTAAGTATTCGGAATGAGACATTGGAACAAGTGAACAACTTTAAATACTTAGGGTGTACTATAAGTGGTGATACGAACTGCTGCCAAGAAGTCAAGAGGAGGATAGCCATAGCAAAGGAGGCTTTTAATAGGAAAAGGAGCATCTTCTGCGGACCTCTGGAAAAAGAACTAAGGAAGAGACTAGTGAAGTGCTTTGTGTGGAGTGTGGCATTGTATGGGACAGACACACGGACATTACGACGCAGTGAAGAGAAACGACTAGAAGCATTTGAAATGTGGATATGGAGAAGAATGGAGCATGTGAAATGGACAGACAAAATAAGAAATGAAGCTGTGCTAGAAAGAGTGGGTGAAGAAAGAACAATGCTGAAACTGATCAGGAAGAGAAAAAGAAACTGGTTGGGTCACTGGCTGAGAAGAAACTCCCTAATGAAGGATGCACTGGAAGGAATGGTGAACGGTAAAAAAGTTCGAGGCAGAAGAAGATTTCAGATGATCGACAACATTAGGGTAAATGGATCTTATGTGGAGACGAAGAGGAAAGCAGAAAATAGGAAAGATTGGAGAATGCTGGGTTTGCAGTGAAGGACCTGCCCTTGGCAGAGAACTATGTATGTATGTAAATAGTGTTCAATAAAATAATGCGGTAGTAATTTATTGTCATCTGGTAAAACGGCAACTTCAATCATGTATGTAAATGAGTACAACAATGTAAGATGCATTTAAATATGTGATAAACTAAAACTAAATTTGTATAAACTAAAAATATAAGTTAAAAATGTTAAGTTAATAACGAAACAAAAAGGTACTCCCGATTGGGAAACCAATAAACTTTCTTCATTTCAATTTAGTCTTGTTAATGTAGAAATATTGGACATTCGAAAATATACAAACCTGCGGAAATTGCACTCGTCATTATATTATCCTTATTTCCATTACAAAACAATTATGTGACTATATTTAATCATCTATCCGTTAAACTGTAAATGGGGTACTTAAAATATTTGTGTTCAAAAATTCTGAATTCTATTTCAACTAAAGAAAGAGTTTTATTTTGGAACTGAATGCATTCCTTTGAATTCTGAATTGATTTTTTTCCGTTCCCCTTATTTTTTTTTTAGTTTCAATGACGAACCAATATGAAATTCTTCTGAATCAAGTCTCCCACTGCCCGTACGAGATGACGTGATTTGAGACGCGCTTAGCTGTTAATTTGGATGGTAGGTCCGTCACTACGAGAAGGAAGATTCGGAATCAATAAAACGTGTCCGTGGAGACTTGCCGATAGAGCGTGTTGCGGAAGTGCAGTCAGGCGCAAAGACTCCCGGGAATACGAAGGAAACACGACAAAAGAAAAGGGGAAAGAAGACGGGTTGATGATGAATAATGAAAAGCGAAAATTGCAGTAGAAGATCTTCATTAAATATTAGCGACATGATTTTCAAATGAGAAATATCCTGAGGGCAAAAAAACACCCCCGTGCTAATTGAGATCGTCATTGCATGGTTTCATTGAATAATATATGTTTCTGCAGAGTTTAAAAAGCAAAATTATTTTAAAATTGCAAATGATTTAATTACAGTATTATTTATTATTACTTTATTTAAATTAATAATACATTTTAATGACAATTCCTAGTGAAATCAAGACACTTTCTTTGACAGATGTCGTTTTTGGTGTACAAATGTTTTCCAAGCAATGCTTGCATGTAAGTTGTATGAATGTACTGCAGAAAAATTTTAAGCTAGAAATATTAAGCTTAAGACGTGCTGATTTTCACGTACAGAATCTTTAGTTGCCAGTATCAAACAGCAAAACTTGCTAAATTGTTAAATTAAGATTTAAAGATAATGTTTTACGTTCTACAAGGTGACTAGTATCTATGTACTTAATTGACAATGCATCATATTCCTTTTAGGATACATGAAATATATTAACATATCGATACTACAGTACTTTCTGATTTTTTGGACAGCTGTTAGGTAGCTAACAATAATATATCGATTTTTTATATAAATCCCTGCATCAAAGAATTTTTAGGAGCAATTGTTATGTTATTGAAAGGATAATCTAATATTAATAAAAAACATTAAGAATCTAATAGTTAGCAATTTGTGTCAAAGAAATCTAAAGCAGACTTGAATGTTGATTATTCAATTCTTCTTTTCTCTTATGTCAATAGCGCCAACTATTTCGCTTTTTACTTTGATAAACGTCACAGATTGGTGTTATGGTGCGATATTAGCAATACAATATTAACTCTATAACTGCAAAATAGAAACCGCCAGTTGTACAGGCTCCAACGTACGTTTCTGCAACGACTTCTATCGTGAACGTTTTTGTTTTCAATTCAATGACCAATATTTTTAGTTCATGCTATTTAATCATTTGATGAATAACAGAGATGAAATGAACAATTGATGTTATTTTTGTTTCTATGAACAGAAGTAAATGGATGAACAAAGTTAATTTATAAAAGCATTCTACTTTATTTATGTGTGCTCATGAAATTAAGAACGAGGTAAGAGAAAGGAAATTCAGGTTACCGTAGAAATAACAAAGACAGTTATTTATGATGCCTATCGGCGTTGTTCAAAATCTTGGTTATTTAAGTTTACTGAGAATCAGAAATAAAATTTGAAGTTCACATTGCATCAGGACAACTTTCAATTTCCTTCGTTTTCAAGACAATCTCTTTGAAATTTTGTTCCCGACTTGTACCTGTACGAATAAATAATCTCAATACCTGATACTTAAATTTCAATTGTCATTCACATACAAATTATAGTATGATAAGAAATTGGCGCTATTAAGAAGCAACCTGATTAATTGCCTGAAGATGTGTTTTCTAGTAAACAGGAACTGCGTAATAAGCTCAATTATGGAATTAAGCTATTATGTAATTATGCAAATTGCAAAGTGATTATTGTGAAGTGCTTCAAAGCGAGAAAGTTTCGCTTCATCACATTCATACATTATTAAAGTTTAAACAGATTTGCTGTATCTAAAGTGTTTCGTTACTTTTATGATGCAGTTATGTTACTTACACAGATTGTAGTTTTCCCAGTGAGAATTTCTTTAATGATACAAAAATTAAGTTAAGAAGCATTTTGAAGATTGTTTTAACCAAGCCAAAAATATTTAGGAGAAAAAATTAATTTATGGCTTGGGGAAGCTAATTTGGTAATCTCTTTTCGACGCTTGCAGCAACCTGCGAAGTAAAGAATTCATGGTTGAACCAGAGAATGAAAAGTTTCCGCTTCTAAAACCACTAACAGCAGTAATTAAACGTCAAAACAGAGAGTTAACGTAGAAATGCGTTATTAAGTCCCATATTCCAACCGTATTCCTCCTGGACCAGACGAATTCCATTAAACTGGCAAAAATGGTTTAAAGGAGAGGATAAAACCTGAAGTCAGGTTTTTTTCAGAAATTTAACATTATTCTTAAAACTATGCGAAGCTTAAAGAATAAGATTTTAAATAAGAGTATAATTTGCTTATTAAAACTTGTTACGGTCTAGGAATTCATAAAAATAAGTGCCACGAAAGTTTTGAAGTTACTTTTTTAACAAATCAAAAATTGAACTCTAAATTATTCCAAAATCCCAAAATTCAAATGTTTGGATTTTTTAAAACCAGTTTTTTTAAAACATGTTGGTAATAAAACATCATGAAATTCACGCTAAGATTTCAGGTTTCAAGCCTCAAGTGAGGTTCTGCTTAGAGCAGGCAACCATCAGTTTGTTCGCTTTGCAACACTACAACGTATTCAAAGGAAATTCGAATGAAAATTAATGTCTTATCTTTAGATATTTGTTAAGATTTCGTAAAGAGAATCAGACAACTCGAAAATATGTTCATATATTAATGAAGTGATGTTAAATAGAGGAGCCCAATACTTTCTACAAAAGGAAATTCATCTTAATGAATGAAAAATTAGTTGAAAATTCGATAAAATTTGAAGACCATCAATCTCCTTTATCTTGATGATTTAAGTAGTTAATGTGTTTACTAATCTGTAAGTTAGGTAAATGTAAATTGATTATATTAAAATATTCATAAATTATTGGCAATAGCAGTTAAGAAAAAACAAAAGAGCATCTAATAGAGCATTCAAAACTTAAGCTAACCATATTACAAGAAATTTTTGATTTAAGAAATATTTTGAACCTACGTGAAGCTTTCAACATTTAAGTCATGACTTGCTTTAAATATATTCCCGGCAAACTTATCTTTTACTTTAATAGTTTTAAATGCAAGACATTCAAAAAACTGTATCTTAACAAAACATTTCATAGAAAAATCCTATTGGTCGAAAATTTGCTAACTCAGTCGGTAGGCAAATGATTAAACTTTTACATATCAGTGTGAACGAAAAACATCGCAGTTGCAAAACTAAAAAGAAGTTTACGAATATTGAAAGATTCAGGAATTGTGTTTTTCTATACTCTTAACAACAAAACAATACCTCAACAATGCTTTCTTTGATCATACAGCAAAAGCACAGCAGATTAAACAGAAATTAAACATTATAATTTGGTCTTAAAAAGTTGTCACTAATTTATGTTCGTTTCAATAGTTAACTTTAATGCTACAGCTGAAAATAAATATGAACTACCTTCATCGGGGACAAGGAATCGGATGAGGACATAAATAGTTAAATATAAAATTACTTTCTAAAAGATATTTTTTGTAATTCTAATTCATCTCTCCATTAATCTTAGTTAGTTTCTAGTTTAGTTCTAGCAGAACTGTAATAACATTTTCTATAATTGCTGATTATATATCTATAATTTTGTAATATTGATTATCTTTATATCTTCTCTTACATTTGTATTACAGAATTGATAAGAAATCCGTGAGTTAAAAAATCAATTTTGTTTATTTTTAGTATTTATTTTGCTAAATAATGGTTTTGATATTCGTATTTAAATAATGGTCTAGTATTTAATTTGCTATTAATTTTGTTAATTGAGATAGGATTGACTTGGCATGGGATGATTTATTTCGTTATTTAGTTACCTTCTATTAAAAGGTACACAACAAACATTATTTCCTGCTTACAGTACATTTGGCAACTTTATGCTTATCATGTCTATAGCATTTGTTTTGATACTTAGACAGTGTAATATTTAGCTGAGTTTAACAAGATATGTTAGGACGTATCTACTATTGTTTCTTCTTTTTCTGAGCTGACAGTTTTGTAATTCTGTCTACCTTGATTTTATTTATTGCTTACATTGTATTCCTTTTTGTTATAGAAATTCTTTTAATTTTTTTTTCACTGTTTTCGTTTTATTTGCATTGTGTATCAAAATGTGTGAGCTGTTTGAATAATGTCAGCTTTAATGTTTGAGAACAATATAGTCTCTTCTATTTATTGTTGTTTAACCCTTGAATAATCTTGTCCCCCAGAGCCCAGATTATCTGCTTTAGGATGTCCGAGACATCAACAAAACTAATCTGAAGATCAATAAGAACAGATCTCATCTAACGAAGATAATAAGGTAGGCTTCTAAACAAATGATTACTTTTTCTTTCAACTTTGGAAATATGTTATTTTTGTAGAGATAAAGTCAGTCATTTAAGAGCAGAATGCCATCAAGTCGTGCTTTGTTTTCCAGCTACAGACAATAACACAGTGCGAACATCGAAAAACCATTATTTTTATCAACAGAGCCATTGCTTTTTACGGTCCCAATCTGTGCACATTCGAAGAAAGCAGTGATCCCGACCCACACCACCTCCAAACACTGGGAAAGTGGTTCTATATCGGCTCCCAGTACTTGTGTGACGGAGGTTCTTATCGAAGACCATTGAGTGCCACTTCAAACAGCTTCCAATGAGGTCCGATTCTGTTCATCGACCCATGCATCCGCGAAATAGATCAGAGTCTGGGACTCTTAAATTCAACCATGATGAAAATTTAACCTGGGGCTTTTGTAAGAAGAATTTTTATGAGAAAAGAACAAACATCTGGTAACTTAAAGATGGGAAGTAATCCTTACTTCCCCCACAGAACCATTCAACAACGATTTTCTTTTTTTGCTTAAGATAAAATTCTTCCTAAGGGAATCTAAAGTAACTGTTGGGTTTTAACAACAATGAAAACTTAGAAACATTACATTTTGTTAGACCTATATTAATGAAATAATTAAGGAAGAAACGTTTATATTTTTAAAACATTTAAATATGTTAATTATTAGGAAAAGCATTGAATGTTGAAATATTTAAAATCGAAAGAGGAATATTCAAGAAGAAAATGCTTAACTAAAACCTGCTTACTTTGACAGCTCAACGATAGAGAGAAATATTAAGAACATTTTTTTTTTTTAACAAACATTTTTGTTTTGATTGAGAATCTAAAGCAAAAAATAAATATCCTATTTTGATATAATAAATACTATACAGTAAAACCCCGTTATTACGCTCGTCAAGGGACCATGACCTACAAGCGTAATAAGCGGGATAGCGCTATAGATGGGAAATGATTTATGAGATGGGGAAACATTTAGACACCATTTTACAGGAAAGATACTTGATTCTGCAATAGATGTCATGCAAATGTGAGCTTATTTCCTATTAAAGAAAATCTTTGATTGTGGTTTGCCGTGTGTGTGTGCTACTGTTATGAATTATGATATTTTCAATGCGGTTCAAGTAACTATTAACATCAATTGATACACCACTAGGAGCAACACTAATATATTTTCGGAGCAGATTTAGTGCACTGCCCGCTATTTCACGCGCCTTTTCTTGAATGATTGGGCCACTTAATGGCACTGATGCATCACGGGACTGACGAATCCATTCAATTAGAATTTCCTCGGCATCTTACTATTTTCCACACTTTACTTTTTTACGTTTGGAACCACCCTTCGCTGCATTGGTAATTCCATTCTTATTTTTTATTATTGTTCTCAGAGTGGATGACGGAATTCCTAGAGATTCTGCGAAATCCTTCTGACTTAGTGTAGAATTCTCGTCATACTTACGGAGAATTTGCAATTTTTCACTTATAGAAAGGGATTTCCGCTTCGACATTTTGTACTAACTTACTGTATGACAGACCCGCACTTCAAAGATTCCCTCCTACGAGGGAAAAGAATCTTTGCAATTCTTTTCGATACAAAATTTCCGATATAAAAAAAGCGCAACAAGCGGGATTTGAAGCGTTATAAGAGGGTAAAAGTATACAGAGTTACATAGAAAATTCCAGGGACCGTATGAAAGGAGCGTAAAGAACGGGATAGTGCTATAAGCGGGAGCGTAATAACGGGGTTTTACTGTATTTTTATTAATTCAGCTGAAATAATGCTTCAATCTTTTTTAATTTAATTAGAGGCCATTTTTTGCATTATTGTATTGTTTTCAGTATTCTATTAACATTCATTTAATTAGTATAATAGCCTCCAGATAAAATCTGAGGAAAAATATTTTTTTTTCCAATAGTATAATTTATTTAGAAATTACGTTTATTTTAATTAACCCGAAAGTTTTTCAAAAGAAAAAAACAAATTTCTGAAAATGTAAATAGATAATATTCCTAATTTAAATAACTGTATTACTAAATTCTAAAACATTTGTATTATTTCCTTATTTGTAGGTTGATAAAAACATCTCATGATATTCCGTTACTTGATAAGAATCTAAAAGATCGTAGCGGTAAAAATCCTTTCATATTTAGCTCTTCAAAGGACGTGAAAGAACTTGTTGCTGAAAATGAAAATGCTCTATGTTTTTAGTTCAATGTTCAATTTTTAGCGACCCTTATGTGCTCTATTTTGCTTGTCCTGTCCGTCCGTCCGCTCGTCATTCCGTCTTCGTATGTGTCTCCGCTAACAACTCCGGAACGAAAGGTCGGATCGGCAAACGGACTTCACCATCGCATTCAGAGGCCCACATACCGTAGGAAAGGGGTACTTATTTATGACTATCCGGAAAAAATCGGTTAAAATCGACTGTTTGTTTTCAAACAAACAGTCGACTGTGCCTCAAATTGTTATAGATACGGTCGAATAAAAATATACTGTAGATTGCGTAATAGACACTCTAATCTAAAGCATATTCAAATTTCAAGTTGATCCAGTCACTAGTTGTCTAGGAAAAAGGTTCCAAAACTTGACCTTTTTCCGGTGAACTGTCGCATGTCGTTGTGCGGTAGATGACCCTCCAAAACTCCTTATGTGAAGTTTAGATTTTAATTTTTGAATATTGTAATTGATTCAGTCGTAATATCAGGTTTCAACCTTATTATAAACTTAAATATTTAGTATTTAGTATATAAATACTTAGCACATATATATAAGGTACCTGAAGATAATATGGCCACCTTAATTTGAATATTTTTTTTCCATGATTATGGTATTAACTAAAAAAAAAAAAATGTGTAGACAAGAACTTTGGATCTTTAGGCATATGTAAAAAAAATATGACAAGATTTTTTTTAAAACCCAAAGGTTCTGTTTTTCAATCTTTGAAAAAGCTTGCACTGAGCAGGTAATATGCCCTTAATAATTTTGGATTGAAAGTAAATGTGTGTTGACTTCATTAAGCTTTTCACACAGATAATTATTAACTTTCCAGGGGCTTACAATAAAAATTATTTCAAAGTTACAATTTAGATCATGTGTATATCCACAGAGTTAGAAAAAAAAATCATTAAATGATCAAAGCTTATAGAATACAAAAAATATCAATCATGGGTATGTGTGTAGCAAATAAATACAGATTTATCGTCTTTTATGAGTCCAATACATTCCTCGTTTTGGTAATATGGCCTAATGTGGCCATTTTACCTGATTACAGCCCATCTCGAAAAATCTCTTAATTATCAGTTTAATTAAAGAAGCATTGTTTGTCTGTAACGAGCTTAGAATAACTACAGCAAGTGATATATGAACAATAATCATCAATTGCATGCAAGGAAATAAAAGACAACAAGAACAACAGTATTATAATAACAACAATATTACAACAGATTCTCGATTCGTTGTCAAAACTCAAAAAGCACTGGGTTCCCTGGGCTCTGTGATTGCATTACCCGGCAAACTGTGGTAGCCACATTCTACTTCATAGTTTGATATTCTAGCGTTATCTTTTGGATACCTTTTCAATTAACGGCAGGTTGGCAATGTGGCCATATTTGCATCAACTACCTTATATATGTATATTAGAACTTCATTTACGAAGATATGCCGTTTAAACTGCATGGAACAGCTTATAAAATCAATCTTATACAGCCAATTTATTGTTTAAAAGCTGTAATTAGTTTCCGTTTTATTGATTTTTCTACTTTTTTATTTGTTTTGAAGTAAGATTTCGCTTAATTTTACTACCTTTAGGTAAAAAAATATACAATATCTTTGTGTGCATATAAGATAATTACCATTATAATATACTTGTTATTATTTTTGTATATTACATTTTTATAACGTAAGTAGAGAAAAAAGATATATATTTGAAGCCCGTTGATTGTTTTCAAGACAGAAAAGTAGACGGCTTCCAAGTACAGCGAAACCTACTGAGTAGTGTCTAAGAAATAAGAATTAATGAACAAGAAGAAATTACCTAATTATAATAAAAGGATAATCTAGGCAGAGAAAAACCTCTTGGGAACCAAATTAACTAGGAAAGAGAGGATCCATTAGGCAATTCTTAAGTGATTACGATATTGCCAAAGTGCTGAAGGGAATTTTCCAATAACCGGAGATAAAAAAGAACAAACTTCTTCTTTTCTGTGTTAATTTAACAGCAATCCGAGTTTTTATGTAAATAATTGTTGACGTCTCAGACGAGATGAAGCGAATTGATTGCTTTTTTCCCCTCCTTTTTCTTTTTTCAATACAGTAGCTGTTAGTTTATCTAACATTGATGATGGAATATCACCACAGAAAACGACCTTTCTTTTGATCTAGAAGAAAAAGGACATACAAAAAGAAATCAGAGTAAACGTGTATGGAAGTTTTTACATAAGTAACTGTAGATTACGTTCAGTTAAACGTTAATAAACAAAACGTAGTAGGGGTCAATAATGTAGACTTCGAGAACATTCCCAATAACATTAATATTAGTAGCAGATTAAAGTTGATAGTTCTATTTATGTTATGTAAGGGATGTCTTTCATAGGCAATGCAATACAAGAAAGAACAATGATTACATTTAGGTAGTTTATGTTATCAATATGTTTTCAGTTCTTAATTTATAGACAGGAGATATTATTGTAAGAAATGCTATTCACAAATCTTTACAAGAAAAAAACAACGCATGCAGTGAAGCATTTTAGAAATTAGACTTTTAACGAAAACACTTTATAGAAATATATATATATTATATTTCGACGATAAAGTGCATGGAGTTGTCGACGAAGACGGAACGGAATGTTACGAAGACGCTTCATAAATATAACATAAGACGGAGTAGTGCGTTTAGCTCTTTTACAGTCGAAGTTACTTCAAGCGCTACGTTTCCACTGACGTTGATGTTCGTTGAAATGAAAAATCTCTTAAAAAGTTGACATCTGCACATTCTGACGCATAAAATTAATTTATTTCAGTAAAAATATTGCTTATTTTCGAAAGATAATTTCCTCACTGTGATACTTAATTCAAAATAGCCTTCGATTCAATCAAAGCGATGGCCAAACTGGCGCCAGAGAACTTGCTATCCATCTTGATAATACTTAAGTATAAATCAGTGCTCTCTGATTGGCTGTTGCTTCACACAGACGATCGGATTGACTGGCTTTAAGTTTCCACAGACAGCGATCTTCCTTGATTTCAAGATCTCCGTTACTTATTATGAGACTCAAATCTGGTGACCCTGAATACGTAACTACGTCACTAAAGCCATTATCTTGCGGAAACGTAACATAAGACGGAGTAATGCGTTTAGTCCTAAAGTGTTCCATTTTAACCGTCTATACACCCTAGAAGTTTCTTGCATGTATTCATTTACCAACCTGTATATTGCAATATGTTGTTAAACGTTCTCTATCAACAGATGAGTAATTTAAGACGACTTTATCTTTCCTTCTGACTTTAAATTGTTCTAAAATGTCATATACTTCGACAAAAAAAACTCCTAAGTTCCATTACATAATTAAAAAGCAAAGAAAGATTGATTGATATCACTGAGTGGTAAAATGCAAACAAAGCATTATGGATGCTATAAATCCTCGGTAGCAGCTCTGCTAAAACCTTTAATTGCAAGTATTTTGTTTCCAGCAGTGAAAAGGGTGAAGTATTGCAAATTCCTCCTGAAAACAAAATATATAGAAGTCCTATATATTCGAAAATAATTCAAAATCTATTTGAAATCTAATTCAGTATTAAAGAACTATCGTCAAAATGTAGTTAGAATAGCAACTTACAAAACCATGATATTCCATAATACGATAGAGCAAATGAGATATCATGAGCATTTAATTTTAGCCTTACAAAACAATAGTTGACATATTCTGACAAATGGATGGATGACTGCAGGTAGACTTGGCATTTCAACATCAATAATTAATCATCTACAAATTACTATTTTAAAAATATTGAAATATTAGGTGTATGCTTAGCAATAACAGCGTAGTCTTGACGGAACATTGCGGTATTAATTTTGTGGACGGTGGGAAGAGGTGAAGATCAAAATAACTGGACTGATATTTTAAGGTGAACCACAAATAAATGTCTTACCAAGTTTTACAGAAATTCATCTGGGCGAAGAATTTTCGGAGGTCATTTCTGAGGGATGGGACGGAAGACTAAACAAATACAAAACAACTGGGCGACAGAAGACGCCCATGTTTTGAGTTATTCACTAATAAGCTGCTATCAATTTTAAGGAAATCTGACCAGCTGTTTTAACATGATGCGCGTAGAGGCATTCAGATAAATACACAAATGGACAGAGAAGAAAAATGCTCAAATGAAATAGTAAAGATTTGCATATTTAGTCGATTAAAGATTTATTAGGAAGGGACTGAACAAGGAAAATAGATTCAAAATTGAAGATTTGTGAAAAAAAGATTTCTGATTGATAGTAGAATTTGATCTAAACAGATGGTAATTTGTATAATTTCGTTTGCGAGGTTTTTCTTACAAAAAGGATTTAAACACAATATTAAACATGTAGCACAAACATATATCGTTTTGTATTCTGCAAAATCGATGTAAATAGTATATATCAACAAGTATGAAGATAGGTAAGGTTTCTCCTACAATTGGGTACATCTAGCGACCTTTTTTTTTTTAGCAGAACCAAGGTGTCTACCAATGTCTTTTATGTTAACTATGTTCCTTCTCTCATTTTAGCGAATATTGAAAACTCACCATTTCATAATAAAAGGAAGGCTTTACAACAGTTTACAACACGAAACCGAATAAGAACATTTCATTTTCATAATAAGAATTTTGTATAGAAGTAGAATTTATTGCGATGAATAGTAATTAAGATTACAAATTTTTACATTTTCTATGAAAGATCTGGGCCCCTTGATAGTCTATTATGTAAAGCTAAAATATATAATAAATGGATCTCAACATAATCTTCTTTAAAAAGATAAAATAGATACGCTTTTGTGGTAACAAGTGTCCAGTACAATAAACAGAAAGCAAACAGTGTGGAGATGAATAATGAATAAAGAAAATGAAATTGAATTGTAATGTTACTATGCGGTGTGGCACAATTGGATGGAATCAGTAAATCATTCATTTTTGTATGAATAGTATTTAGCTGTGTCTGTTATATTTTGTAAATAGTTTTCGTTATTTTAGGATTTTCTATCTATTTCCTTTTTTTTAACTATGTTTCAGTTTAATGGCTTTATTTTAGATTAACATACAATACAGAAAATTACAGTTTTGCTAATTATTCTATTAAAAAGTTTACAAAACTTCTTTATTCCACATCTTCCACAATCTACGCAATATCTCAGAGGCCTCACCGGTTCTCTTTTCTCAAGCGTTTCACAAAAACAACTAAAACTTTAGTTGTTTTTGTGAAATGCTTAAGAAAACAGAGCCGGTGAGGCCTCAGAAATATTTTGTAGATTGTGGAAGATGTCAAGTTTTGTAAATTTAATTCGATTTATTCGTGATGATTTATTTATTAAAAAGTTATTTGTTGGTTGTAATTTTTTTTGTATTTTTTTACCTGAAAGAAAACTAAGATTTAATAATTTTCAAATATTATCTTAAAATTAAGATAAAAGCTAAGATAAACGTTTATTAAAAAAATTAAAATCAGTTTTTTATATAAAATTCTATTCAAAAATACGTTTTCTTTGTAGTTTCCGATTTTTGACAGAATCCATGATAATGCCTAATAAAAACTTGTCGTAACATTTTTCTAATATTTGCTTCAAAATAAACCCAAACAATTTTACCAAACATAAATTATAAATGATTCCTCGATTAAATTTTATTATTTTTCAGCTTCAATAAATATCTCTTTCAATGTAGTTGCGCGGATTAATAAATTTGACAATCAGTTACTAAGTCCTGTTGATTATGTTTAGAATTTTACCATTAATCAAACTCAAATGCATATTCCGTGCAGTTGATGGATTGTCAATATATCGACAGTGTTGAAAAGCGTATTCATTTTCCATAATTGAAGACGAATAACACTGAAAACCAATTATATCTAATGGCATATAGTACAATTATTATCAGAAGCTTAGTTAAAATTAGAATTCAAAACGAAAGAACATACGCAGTACTAACACTAGTAATGATTTCCATTGATTTAATTAAATTTAATTATTTGATTTCCTGAAAAGGAAAAAGATCCTCAATAAAATCATGATTATAATACAGTAACTGAGATTATAAAGAAGATGTTTAAAATACATAACTTGCATATCAAGATATTTTCTAGTATATAAAGTAACTGAGAAAACTATTTTAGGAAACATCACTTCATAATAACAATTGGGCATCTAATTCATAAACATTGTATAATTTTTAACTTGTATATATATATATTTTTTTTACTAAAATTTCAAATTTATCAAGTTTGTATGCTATCTACTTTAATCAGACGCATTTTATCTTTTATATGTTAAAATTTTTTTAGATGAGAATATGTAAAAACACAAGTATATTTGAGTAGCTTAGTTTCAAAACCCGCCATCTTCAAAATAAATTTTCGGAAAATAGGGGTTTGTTAATGCATTCGCATTGGACATGGCGGGCCTTGAAACAGCACTCGTATCGAAATCGTATCGCAATACATTGTTTTTGAAGTTAAACTGTAAGCAAAAGGCGAATTTTGATTTGAACTTAGCAAAAACTCCATTGGCTCGGATCTGCAATTTTTGGAGATGGCGGGTTTTGAAACTAAGCTCCTCAATTATAGGAATCAAGTAAAGTTTTCAAGCAAAGAATACAAAAAGCTACGAAGTATTTTTACAAAAATGAAACAAATTAAGACCTTCCTGGAGAACTTAATCTAATAGATGCATCTTCAACATTCAACCACATTCATTTTGTGGTTTGATTTTTAGATTTTTTTTTAAATGTTGGATTGATGAAATTTTATAAACATTTTAAGTCAACGATCAGAGAAAAGATGTGAATTTTTTACATATTTTTTTCAGTGAATAGACACTGTTTTCTTTTGATTAATTGATAGATAGTAACTTTAAAAATTTTATACGCGCCATTATAAAACATGAATTTAGCAGAATTTATGAGGTAAAGTACTGAAGACCTCAAACCCTGAAAAGAGTTAAATCTAAACAAGAAATTTCCTACAAAAAATGTCGAAAAAATACATAAATCCTTAGAATTTATTTTTCTTTAAAAGAAATAAATCAACGGTTTAATAAATAATTATTAGATAAGTATTTAATTTTCTTCAAGAAAATACAATTTTCTTGTATTGTTTTAACTCTTTTCTTAGGCCTCTATGCTTCTATAATCATATTTTACTTCTGTCTGTTTCTGTAGAAGGTTAAAGTTGCAACTGAAAGTACATATCTTTAACGGAGTGTTGAGTTTTTTATAAAAAGCTCATTTCCACTCTGAACGGAAATAATTTTATTTCTGGGAATGGGATTACAGTCTGACCTGACATAACTGAGACCCAATGTTTGGCGTGACCAGAATTTCCATTAAAACATGAAAAACAAGCAATTTCAAATCAATTCCACTTTTTATAAAAAGTGATAAAAATTCGATCCATCTCTTTTTATTTAATTTAGACAGGAAATAGAATATTGGTTGTCTGACAATACGTTTATCATCAGATATAAAACTATCCGCTCAAGCGAAAACTGACAAAGCATTGCAATTTAAAATATTGTATGTGTAATTGTACGATTGTATAAAGTCCTCCCAGTGAATGATGGCCGCCCTGTTTTTGTGAGATCTGCGCATGTATCATCGATTACTCTGGTCAGGCACTTCCCTATGAGTTTATCACAGGACATCGCCATTACGGTAAAGGCTTGTTACTTTGCAAAAGAGCATTGTATTTATAAATAATATATGTTTATTTATTTATATAAGTACTTATTGTTAGCAACTGGTATTGAAATAACGCTAAATAGTCGAGAGAAGTTTTAATTTGGCGTTATCAACATGTCTTTCTCAGTGAAAACAGACGACGTCGTCCATTGTGACAGGAAAATATAATTGATCAGCTACCGGAAGGGCTGCGCAGTTCAAACTTCCGCCGGTCATCTTTCATTTTGAGGACAGTAGTAAGAAATTATAAAATAAAACTGATATAAATATAAAATAATAAATAAACAGTTTCATAACGTAGATAAAAAGCAACTTAAAAATCGAAATGGTGAAATATCTGAAGCAATTAAAAATGCTAAACAAAAAAAATAAGAAAAAATTTTCCTAACTTCATAATAGTAGTGGCTGTACTTTAGTGAATGTGTAATTTACCTTAGTGTTTGTCTTTACTATTGGCTATTTTGCTTACTGTTTACTATCAAAATATTCCCCAGTGATAATATTTTCCAATGCAATTCCTTGTGAATTTGCCCTTTATTGTTTAGAGCGATTTCATCAATCTAATTAAATGTTAATCAAATATTCCATTATTCTTTTAAATCTAAGGTTTTATAATTTCGAAGATTGCAGGAAATAGAGAGTTTTTGCCATAACGTGATTTATATACGGGAAACGCAAATGTCACGTGAACGAATACGGTAACCACAATAGCGGGCTCTGTCATGAAGAGAGTTTTTGCCATAACGTGGCGGTGGACACGGTAAGCTAATAAACAAGATCGAAGACATACTTCAGATTGCTGCATTTGGAGGCATTGACGATGATTTGTTTTAGGATCTAGTGTTATACAATATCCTGAGAGAAGGAAACATTCAGGTTCGAGAAGAGGAAAATCCAAGGTTGAGTTTAAGGTTGAAATGAATGATGAGGATTGTCGATTGTATTTCCGTTTCGAAAAAAACGATATACAGCGATTAGCAGATGGCTTAAATTTACCAGCAATAATTGAAAATGAATTGAAAATAAAATAAAACTTCGAGCAAGAGTATCAAGTCGTCATTAATGTTAAATCTAATTCTCTAAGGTTTATCGGAACTCATGTTTCCTATCGCAAAGCGATACGCTATTCGATGAAAGTTAACGTATCACGTTAACGGTATTTCCTCTACGGGACAGTGACGCATGCGCAGAATATAAGTCATGTGACTTTAGCGCTAACGTATAGAAAAAGCGGGCTCTCTAATATATTTGTTAATTTACGGTCTTTATCATATTTAGCTCGGTGTGAATCAAGCTTACGTAAACATTAAAGATTCTTCAAATCTATCCTTAATCTATGTTTCCTGTGCACTAACATCATCGGTCGCTAAATTCTTGTTGAATCATTAAAATTTTTCTTCTCAAATCTCTCTGTCATGTCATTCCTGAATTAGAAAAACTCCCATCAGTCATAGCATTCTTCACCTTTTGCAAGGTGGCTGAGATTCCGCCTATAAAATATATGAATTAAATATATTAAATTTATTATTAAGGCTAATATATTATTAAGGCTAATTCATTTCAATATTCTTTACTTGAAAATTCTTAAGAAAATCCACAAGAAAAAGTTTGAGCCTTGTGGGTTTTTTTTCTTCTCCATGGAAACTGCCATTTTCAAAAATACTTGGTCATGCGAAAAGTGATCCGGAAATGACATTCAATGTTATCACCCAATCGCAGCCACTTTTGGAAACACGACACTTTATTTATAAACAGTGAAATATCTGTCTGATTGTTCTTGGTGCTCACTAACTTTTATTTGCAGACCGTCGAATGCGATTAGGGGCTCATAAACTGATAATTGCTTTGGCAAAGCATTAGTGAACAACAGCCTAAATCTGTTAGCTGCATGATGTAAAGTGATTAGAGTCATGAGAATTTTTTTCTAAATTAGAGCTTAAAAAATAAAAATACAAAAGAAAACCCACTTTATGAGAATTTTATCTAAATAAGTTTTGACTGTATTATTACCCACCATAGATAGTTTATTAGGTAATTTTTATTAAATAAATTTTAGATTGTTTATTTTGCATCTTAAACCTGAAAGTTTTATTTAATGGTTGGAATTAGAACGATAGTGTCCTTCATAGAGTCATGATATTTTCGTAAAGCAAATTTGTCTCAGTGGTTTTTTTCATTTATGACTTTCCCGTAATATACTCCTGGCCAAAGGTACTACAGATTTTATATTTTCATCAATTTTAAAACTGCTGTATTAAACCTAAATTTCATTTTCTTGTTTTGGCATTTTTTCAATGGGCAATTTTAATGGGCAATCGAATTCCATTACATTCCTTGATATATCAGACACTTCTGAGATAAAATCCTCTGAAGATAGCGTGTTTTCGTACTGAACAATTGAATACCTAATTTCTAATTTCGTTTTCATATTGTTTTTATGCATTTAATGATAAGTATAAGAGTGAACAAATGCCAGAAAATGAAAAGTTTTTATTTTAAGGGAAGCGTAAAAAGAATGAAGACAGCAGCAAGATATCAATGTTCTGAAATAAGAGTTTTGGTTTAAAAGATGAAGGACATGCTTAAGAAAGGCCAGAAATAGACAATCTAGAATCGTATGCCTGGATAATGTGTTGGCAGGAAATAGATTCCTTTTATAATTTTTTTTTTGCGTTTGCCCATATACTTTTCTCCCATTCATTAGAAACCTGCAGAGATAACTTATATCTATTTCCTTTATAAAAGGAAATAGATTTAGATTATCTCTGCAGGTTTCTAATGAGTGGGAGGAAAGTATATGGCAAACGCAAATGCAAGAACTGTTCGCAAAGGTCTCGTGAATATGGATTATAAAACAAATAACCCCAAAAGCCATTATTATTATTTTCTTCAAATGTATGTGAAATTAGCTCGCTACCACAAAAACTTTACTGCCAATAATTGGAAGAGCATTAGTTTCTGTGATGAATCGAGGCTCTCTGTACATTCAGATGTTTGTCTCTTCGAAAATTAGGTAAAGCTAAGCGAGTAGCATGTCTCACTAGAACTCAGAAGCACCATCCTTTGTAGAAAATACAAGAATTAATATCGAACAAAGGTATAAGGCTGCAATTTGTGGAAAACAATTTGAAAAGCGAACAGTATATTAATATCATAACTTCAGCAAAAATGCAGATCCAGCAGAGTCGTGGATTTTTGAATAGAATTTGGCTCCGGGCCATACATCGAAACAAATAAGGAAATCTGATATATTTTAAAAATACATATGTAATACATTTATTTAACTTCATTTTTCTTACTGTTCCTGTATTGGTGAATGGGGAGTTTTGAAGATCCGTAATATTGCAAATAAATGTGTAAGGTGAGGAAATTAATGTTACTTCTAAGAGAAGCAAACAATTCTGAATCAGTTGTAACAGCATTAAGTGTAATCGTAAAAATAATCTAAATTACAATGTTTTGAAAAGGAAACGCAGTTCTATTTCCTTCTCTGAGTCCCTGGAGAAATTTAATTAAATGATAAGTGATCGCATCTGGAAAAAGCAACCTTAATGAAGGCAATAAATAACCAAATTAGATTACATCGGAAGAAATAAATGGCATTCATATTTTTGCATGTTAATGCATCAAACTCATCATTAACCTTTCAAAAATGATTGTTTATGAACTGGACTTTTAGACAAACATCAACAGTTTCTACCAAACAAAGCCAAACAGATAAAAAGAATATTTGTTGATTAAAAATAAATATTTTCTTAAAAGTCAAATGGTCATTAATCTGTTTTTGGAAAGCATCATGAGATGGCGAAACTGGAAAAGAAACAATTGTAAACAAGTATTTAAGAAGCAAAACAAAAAGTTTCTTAAATACGTTGAAGTTTTAATTATGTCAAATTAGTTTACAGTTAATTGGCAACAAACACTACAATGTTCTTGTAACATCTGATGACTTGTATTTATGCAATACATTTTTATTATTATCAAGATTACAAAAATATTAAATTACGTGAAACTTCATATATAGTAAAAAGCTACTGCTTATAATGTCAGAAGATACATTGGCTTTTGTTGAAAGTGGATGATTGACTTTGCAAAACGACGAACAAATACAGATTCTTTAAGAACTCTCCCCCTCTCTTATCTCACTGACAAACTTTCAATCTTCACATAATGCAAATTTGTATTAGTACGGAACTGCGTGTATTAATTTAGCAGTTATTGATTACGATTATGTTGTTTTTCCTAATTATTAGAAAAACGCTTCAAACATTTGTTTATGTTTCCCCTTCGAGCCATTGCTGGCTAATTGGGGCTCTGAAGATGCTCCGATGTTCCTCTGATCAATCGGGACCAATTGAGAATTAAATCCTGGCAAAATAAAATCCGGGCTTTGTTTTATAGATCTGGACTAATCCAAGTGATAGTTTGAAGAAGAAATAATCTGGGTAAAATTCTCAACTACCTCCTTTACAGTATTTGTCATACGAATTTATTATATTTAGAATTCTTCTTCTTATCAATTCATGTAAACATGTCAATTACGGTAGAGGAAAGCTCTATGGATTTCATAACAAACTTTTCACTTTGAGATTATGTCATTACATAAGAGGTTATTATTAGTTATGGAATGTAATTCATCTTCAATCGTCATTTGAAAATTCTAGATGATTTTCGAAGACCTCTCATATTAAAGGAGGAAAGTTCCTTAATTTTTAAATTATGAAATATCGAATTGGTTACTAAATTTCTCTAAATTAAATATTAGTTTCAGTAAAGTGATTCAATAGGATTCCAGTTGTTTCATACTCAAAACTGGACAGATAAAACCATTTTCATCTATTTAATTTCAACAGCAGATCACATTTTGAATACACGATGAAGCCTACGTTAATAATTAGACAAATCAATTCAATTGAAGTGAAATTTCAAGTGGAGACGCATGAAATCCCTGAAAACCATGAAATACTTTTCTGAATTCAAGAATTAAGTCAGATTTTCAGAAAACGAAGCCTGTCGTCAGACAGGAATAAGGGACAATCATCTTTAATTTTCAACTTAAGAGGCAAATGAAGCAATTACCACAACATCACCTCAAACGTCTGACGGGTAATTGGATACTTTAAATTTTAATCTCATTCATTTTCTAACCGTTAAAATTCGCTCACAGACCTATCATTTTCTACTCTTCATTCTTCTTTAAAGAAGCAACTGAACTGGACCAGACACAATAGTGATGTAGCTGTAGATTAAAGTTTTGTCTAAGATTTGTCTAAATAAGCGATTCAAGACAGATTTACAAGCAAAAGACAGACTAAAATTCATAAACCACAGTAAACAGAATTTTTGAATTACAATTTACTTTTCTAATCGATCATACATTGGAGATGATCGTTCTAGCAGTCATATAGGCTACAGTTAATAAATAAGTTTATTTCTCTGTTACTCCAAAAGAAAAGATTCGAACATGTGATTCCAAGATTTCTCCTCACAGTTTCGCTCTCAGCTCAATTGGATAATGCTATCTCACCTTCATTATACTTTTAAATCATTTCATACTCAGAATGGAAACAGCGGAATCATGGAGATAATGTACAACTGAATGACGAAACTTTTCGTTTAAATTTATCCTAAACTATAATGTCACTACACTTATGCTGCGAAATAAATTTTCTCCCAACAAATCATTAAATCAACAAATAAATTTACCTCAACACTTAGAATATATTTCAAAAAAAAAAATATTTCACTTAAACTTTCACTCAAAGAAATGTTATATTTCACTTCTATTGCAGAGCAATAAAATATAAATAGCCATAATTAATGCTAAATAATTTATACATTTAATATTTACTATGTCAATGCTTTAACATAAACATTGTTTTCATTCGATTCTCAATAAAGAATTTTAATATTCTAATGAATAATAATACTCAATCTAATCTACTTATATACTTTAATTTTTACATTTTTAATTCAGCATTACGGCAGCATTCAGTATGTAGTCTGTGTTCATTTCTATTTCTATATTTCTTAATCATTTCATAATTTGCGTAAATAGCA
>JAFIDM010000002.1:28772177-28814969 GCA_023159025.1 Thereuonema tuberculata
ATTATAAAAGAATCGTCGGAAGCCATGGAAATATAAGCAAATATGATGATATAAAAAAGATGAAATGGAATTCTATGTGATGATAAAAGTAAATTTCAAGAATAAATTCCACAAAATAAAATAAGATTAAGTGGGCAATGAACGATTATAAAAGTAAGGAAAATTACAAAAGGAATGACTCGAAACATGAGTACTATCTATATGCGTGGAGACAATCTGAATACAAAATGGCGAGTTGATACCAATACTATGTTGAAAAAGAAAAACAAGATATGTTGAACATTAAAAAGACAAATATAATAATGAAGAAAGTAATATAGAATAATTTATTTCGTTATTGAATTCAAACATTATTACATACATTATTCAAATAAATAATTTGTGGTTATATTAAACTTTTTTTGTTATTCGAACATTCTATCTAAAGCTTATTATGTTATTAAATTATGTTATTCTGCTAAATTCTCAAAGACTAATGCCGGTGTGCGCCAAACTTCAGTTAACTTTGATGACTGCTATTTGGACGGAGCTAAAATTAGTGGGGGGTGCTGCTCCAGAAAAGGTTTAGCCTTTGTTTTAAAATTGTGTGAAAGGAAACATGTATGAAAAGAAAATTTATTCAGAAACTTGATAAATTTCTTTTTATACATGTTTGTTTCCTTTCACCCAATTTTAAAACAAAGGCTAAAATTTTTGTGGAGCAGCATCCCCCCCCCCACTAATTTTAGCTTCGTCCAAATAGCAGTCATCAAAGTTAACTGAAGTTTGGTGCACACCGCCATAAGTTTATTAAAGATGATCGATACTATTTCTTATCGTAGTGTAATTAATTTATTTTACTTTTCACTCAGTTAATATCTTTAGAAATTGTTATTACACATTATGTAATTAAGAATTAAAGGAGAATATTAATATCAAATACTACTTTAGATACATCAGTAGATGGTTGCTTAAAGGTTAATACTTTAAATTTTGTTTACTATACATTGACAAGATGAGCTTTGTCTAATGGCTTCTAATAAAAAAATCATTAAGTAATTGTTTTATTCATAGAGTTCAGACGACTTGCCTGTTTTTGAAGGTAAATTGACAAAATAACCGACTATTTTTATTAATTTTCAGCCATTTTAGTAAATTTTAGTATTATATTTAGTAATTCGTAATAAATGTAGCTTGGCTTAAATGCTTAACGTCAAACAAAACTTTGTTAGTAAAATAGAGGAAAAGTGAAATAAAAGAAAAAAAGAGAAATCAAATGCTCCTTCATTCTAGCCACTATAGTCTCTTAAGTGAAGCTGATTGAATGAAATTAAAACAAGACTTCAAACAAAGATAAATATTATGAGATTTCCATCATAAGATAGCAAGTGATGGTAAGATTTCATGCTTTTAACTTATCTATCAAGAAATCAAGAAAAAAAAACAACTAAGCTAATAAACAAATTGAAATTATATGTTTCAAAATATGTTAACTCTTAAAATGAACAAAATTTTAAAGACGAATGCAATATAAAAAATCTAAAATAAAAGTTAAGAATATAAAAACAAGAAACAGGTTTGTTTTTGATGGTTTGGCTAAATTACTGTATCCATTATGAAGGTCTTAAGTTGAAGATAGATAAACATCGATTTTTAATTTTATGAACTATTTATATCTTAAGAAAATAATAATAGAACTAAAGTTAATCAATATCAACAAAACATTTATTCATTTAATAAGATTTGATGAAGTTTAGCAAAAGCCTTAATTAATAAGTAAACTATAATTAAGATAAAATAAAAGTATTCATTTTTTAGACCTTTAGGGTGGCGGGAGATAAGGCTACCGGCGTTTCGTGACCAATGGGACTAGGTTAAGGTCGAAGTTGAGGTCTTTAATTCCCAGGTAAGAAACTCATTCTTTAGAGGGCTGAGTGGACCCTAGGACCCGTCTGGATGAGTATTCAGTACAGAAAAATTCCGGATATCGGTCAAGGTCGGAAACCTGCCCCTAGACGCTGCTGTCAAATCTCCGACATGATTATTAACATTTCTGGAAGAGCGAAAGACAAAACAAAATGTCTTTGTTGGTTCAGCTCCAAACAACAAAATTACAACACTTCTTTAACGGATAAAATAAAATTGCACAAAAAGATTTTAAAAAAATCATTGAAAACAAATTAAAATGAAAAATAAAAATAAAAGCAAGAGTTTCGATAGTTACCAAGAAATCATTTTTCAAGATATATATAAACAAGGACAAAACATATAGATCTTTGTACAACTGTACCTAATGCTACAAAGCTAATGCTGTGGGCTAATTGTGCTTAACGCTAAAACGATTTCCAAAAATGAAGTAAATTGCAAAAGTAGGATCATGACTGAAGTTATCCTAACTTAATAAATTTCTAATAAAAAGTTTCCTACCATACAGTACTATCCTTGGTTAAAAGATGAGACATAAAATGATGTGAATGGAATGAACGATTCACATCATTTTATGTCTCATCTTTTAACCAAGGATAGTGCTATATGGTAGGAAACTTTTTATTAAAATTTTTAGCACGTTAAATTTTATTTAGTCAACATTAATAAATTTCTTTTTTACGAAGTTGTAGGGGAAAAAGTACTCTTCGAATTCAAGTACAAAATTAAGTACGGATGTTTGGTATGGCTAAATATTTGCTTTGGTAATTCAGGATTGCAATGTTGGTTTAATTTAAAATCGTCGTAATAACAGTTGCATGGAAAACATTCAGTTGACCGGAAATTGCTCCTGGCACTAACACAATTTCACTATGCACTCTAACTAATCTCTTCTTTGAAAGATAAATCCTGAATTATTACAACAAATCCATGTTTAATGTTAAGAAAGATATTATTTTCAGCAGAAGCAAGCATCTCTCTATTTGTCAAAACAATTTTTTAAGCATTTATTCATTTTTACATTTTACAGTAAATCTTCGTATTAAAATTGAATCAGTCTGGAAGAATCCTTCTTCATTTTGCTTTAATTATTGGTTAATCATTATTTTACATCTCATTAAAGAGAATTTCATTCGGATATTGTCTCACATATCACATGCCGCCTTTGATAAAAGAGGAAGAAAAAATCTTTGACCAAGAGCTTTGTGATTTAATATTTCAAATTTGAACTTATGTTTAGCAATTACGAAAATTTTCAATTACATATTGGGAACAAACTGTGCGCCGCTGGATAGTTCGAATTTTCGAAAATCTAACAAAATACTGGTTTGTTTGTTTTTCTTTAATTTACCTGTGTTATTCTTGTTACGTCCATTCGACCTAACTGCTTAACGAATGGAACTTGTTTATTGACCGAGGGACGCAGTGTAAAAGTACTAAGACACTAAGAGTGCCATGACATTAAAACTATAGTTACCTCTGATATAAGAAATTCATTTGGGAATTAAAAATTGGACACTGATTGTGACATAATTGTAAAGATAAATTCTACTTTTAATTATTAAAATGTTGATTTCCTTAATCATTGAAATGAAATGAATGTGAAAAAATATTACAAGAAATTCATAAGGAGTTCAATGTAAGAAGTACAGTAGTTCAACTAGACAACAATCAGCTAGGAAAATAAATTGATTTTATTTTTTAGCTTAATTAGTTGGTAATAAGACTTGGTGTTCTTGTTCACAATGAATTATCCTGCTAAAAGTTCTTGGGGGATTTTTTTTTTATTATTATTCTGAATAATTTGTCCTTTTCGTAATCAAATATTTTATGACTCAGCCTTGTTTTCGTTTTATTTTATTTTTTTTTCGGGGAAGAAGTAGGTAAAAAGCCCAGAAATTAAGAAGTTTCACAAGAATTGTCACAAAACGAAAATAATCTCAGCCAAATCTTTGGCTATCTTCCTAAGATCATCTTCCCAACCAAAACCTCCAAAACCTTTCCTTAAGAGCGTAATCCCAAGTGACAAAAGAAGAATGAAAACTATAAAGATGTAAGTGTGAGATATGAGTTTAAGGTTTAAAAGCTAAAAAGAAATTTGTTTTTAAAACCGCAAAAATGGTTTGGGTTTTATTGAACATTGAAGCAAACAGAAAATTAGCTGATGAAAGCTAATTATCTTGAAGCAGCACTGTCCTGGACTTCAATTAATAACAAAGATATGATATCTGGTACTATAAATGTGGTATAGATGATTTCAGATTAAAAAAATATTTTAATGAAAGTCACTGAAAATTTCAGAACAGTCCCAAATTAGCCAAGGGAATTTCAAGTGCAAAACATACACCGAGATACTTCCTCCTTGAAGAAAATATCAAAGTACAAAAATTAATATTTTTCACAATATAAAAATGATTTTTGGTAAACCATATCCTTATTATGGCAACAACGAAAGTTTTTCATATAAATATTGATCTCCAGCATACTATTGATAAAAATAGTTAAGAATGATTAAAAAAATTTGCTGAAATATATATATACTTCGTCACACACTACTTCTCACAAGAAACAATTATGATTATTTTGAGGAGAAATGCTGTCAATGGCAGCATATTGAAGGCAGCGACAGTAAACTATATTTACTGCTATAATTCTTAGTTTGCTGTCGTTAAATAATAAACTCACTATATATTGCATGTGTTATTCAAATAGCTTATATATATTCACATATTTTAAAAAATACAATAATCAGTATATGCTTACCTTCTGAGTACAATTATTAAAATTATTATCGAAAGAGAATTACATTACTATTTGATATTAATTTTGGTCGAATTAAATTAAATTAAATTAGGGGTAAAAAAATTACTTGACAATTAACGATTGATATGTCTTTTAGTCTTTAATCTATATTACTAAAATCTGTCTGTCTCTCTGTCTCTCTGGCTCAATTCTCTGTGAGAATGGAAAATAGAAATAATTTTTGCAATGAAATATCCGCAACATGAATCGAACCTGCAACCTTTAGATCCGAAGTCAGACGTCTTATCCATTAGACCACCCGGACTACATCTCCCGTTGTATTGTTTTTTTGACTTATGTATCCTTCCCATACCCCTCATTAACTAATGAATGTATTCAAAAAATTTTTGGAATATAAGATTGTATATTTTTTTCCGATCTGTCTGTCTATTTTTAATTCGAAAATGATATTTAGAACTATAATTGCCGAAACGTTGCAATATTTTAAATATAATATTCCGACTTAACCAAATTTGATGTGATATTGAAAAATAAGCTATTACTGAAAAATCACTATTTGTAACTCTGAAAGCACTGAAAAGTATTAATTGGAATGAAAAAAAGAGTCGAGCAAGAAAGAAGCAGTATTTCTATTTGGTACAATACTGAAAAATTATTATTTGTAATTCAAAAACCATCACTATTTGTAAGTAAAAAAAACCACTGAAAAGTATCATTTGGAACAAAGAAAAAGAGAGCCAAGAAAGAAAGAAGCATTATTTTTATTAGGTAGAATACTGAAAAATCACTATTTGTAACTAAAAAAAAACAATGAAAACTATCAATTAAAATAAAAAAAATAGTCAAGAAAGAAAGAAGCGGTGTTTCTATGAGGTAGAATACTGAAAAATCACTATTTGTTACTTAAAAACCATCATTATTTGTAACTCAAGAATCTCTCAAAAGTATCAATTGGAATAAAAAAAGAGTCAAGAAAGAAAAAAGCACTATTCTATTAGATAGATTACAGAAAAATCACTATTTGTACCTCAAAAACCTGGAATCACGCTAAAGTCAAGAAACTCACGATAAACATGCGGCTCATCAACCAAGATGACCAGAATCAGAGAAATTTTGCCGAATATTTGCTCAGAATCGGAAACAATCGAGAACCACATAAAGAAGGAATGATAACATTGCCTGATAATCTTTGCCGCGAAATAGAACAATTCAACCAGTTCATAGAAAAAATATCCTACCTGAAATGAATGAATACACAATTCTAACTCCGAAGAATGTCGATAATATCAATCGAATGATAAGTCAAAGAATACAAGAAGAGACTAGAGAGTACTTATGAATAAAATTGACTCTTCTGATAATCCACAATATGAACATCTCTATCCGCCTGAGTATCTGAACTCATTGAATCTCAGCGGTATTCCTCAACATCGTTTGTTATTGAAGATTGGATCTCCAATAATGTTTTGTGAAACATCAATCCCAAGTTTGGACAATGCAACGGAACTCAACTTAAATGCCGTTCATTCGATAATCATCTCATAGAAGCTGAGATTAAAACAGGAACTCACAAAGGAGATTTTGTTTTCATCCATAGGATGTCTATGCAGCCAAGCCATAATCTACTTCCATTCACTTTCACAAGAAGGCAATTTCCGATCAGACCTTCTTATGCGATGTTTATCAATAAAACTCAAGGACAGACTCTAAATGAAGTTGCCATATAATTGGAAAACGTTGTCTTCACTCACGCACAACTGTATGTCTAGAGTCACAAGTCATCAGAATTTCATTATCTTCACTCGAAAGAATAGTCACAATCAATTCGTCGCCAAGAATATCGTATACAAGCTATGATCTTCATTTATCTTCATTTATCAACAAACATCCATCTCAACATATCTCTTCTCCAAATATCTATATCAATCAATCTGTACACGGCTAAAGACCTAGTGTATTTAAAAATATATGTGCTTAAAATATATATAATTATATTTTCGAAATCAGAACCTATTGATAGATATAATTCTTTCCTAGCAAAATTGTTACATTTGAATTTAGAAATAAAAATATTATTATCAGTGTTAATATTAATGTTTTTGCTCAGTTTTTGACTGCTGGCTTAATAAGACTTCTCATTGAAGATTTATTTCTCAATACGAAAGTCATCTCTAAGTTGTAATGAAAATTAGCTCAGTACTGATATAATGTCTGGAATGTTATGAAGTTTGTCATGTGGCATTGTTTTTGAAGCATTATTATTATTAGTATTACACATTAATTGTATGTGAATATATCTGTATACATAACTTGTAAATACAGATATGTTTTTATATATAGTTTGTTATGTAATTTTATAAATTATTTAGCTCTTTCTCTTAAAAGTTGCCGCATTCACTTATACACTTATACTTATTTACTGTATTTAAATGTTATTCATAAATTTTTATCAATTTATAACTTTTCAAAACTCAGCAAATTTGTATACTTAGTAAACTGTTTATTGTCAACTTATCACGTACAGAAATTTTCAATCCTATAATTATTAATTAATGCATAATCGGCAGCTATAGTCTTTTTATTACACCTCTTAAGCGAATTTATTATATTAAGTGTAATTAAAAATTGAATTATATCAATATATATGAATTCAACTGTAGCACCTGTTGATAGGAAGCTATACAAATGCTTCTTAACAGGACTATATTTGAATCTAAAATAAAGGAACGAATAAATGAATTATTATTATTATTATTATTTGTCGCAATTTTTCTAATTTAAAGCAGTATTCTTTACAGTTTTATATTAAATCGTTTAAACGATTAAACCGATATTTTAAATACACCGACATTTTTTCTTTACCTAATCTACATAACCAAACTTTCAAACAATGAGCTATTAAGACTCATAACGTAAAGTTTATCATATCACTGTTTCAGACCTGAGAGTATGCTTACTTCTGGTTTTTAATTGTAAACAGCTTGTTTATGCATTTCATGAGGCTAACGTTTTAAACTTGAATAACCTTGTTTGAAAACCAAATCAAACTGATATTCTCTATTTCTAAGGATATAACAAAAACCTCAGATTTTACACTTGACAATTAGAACTTGTAATCAGTACAAAACAGATATATAAATTTAAATGACATCCAAAGCAAATTTTTTGTATAAAAAATATTAAAATTCAACAATAAACTAATCAAAATGTTTATAGTGTACTCAACACAAAAACTGGTATGATTGATAAGATTTAATTCAAATTTACCAGAAATAAATATTGATCTTATTATTAGAAGGTAAAAATTACAAAAGAAAGGATAAGCAAATATTAAAATATAAGGTTAATGCATTATACCTTCATCCTTAACAAAGGTTAAGTATAAAAGACTACTACAATGATTAGTCGATAGGATGAAGTAGGCCAGTGCGACGCTCGACCAGAAAAAATGATTTGAGCAAAGAACATTGTTGATTATTTAGAACTTTATAAGAAATCTGGTTTTTCTCACTGCATCGGATGTTTTAGTTGCATAATTACTATATTTACGTTTTTTAAAATTAAAAAATAACTTAATTAAAAATTTGATTAACAGAAATAATTAATACACATTACTTTAATACAATTAATAATAATTAAATTCTTTATCACATATTAAAATCTTAGATTTAAGTCAATACATTTCTAAAAATAATTAGTTTACATTTATTAATTTAGTTATATTGAAAATCAAAAACTTTCTCAAAAACTTTTTATTTGTAGCTTGTATTTTGAAACTTTATGAAACCAAATTAAAAAGGAAAACATATATTACGAGTAAATCAAACTCAAAAATCCAATAGACCGTCTATCACTGATTTCTATGATATTAAGATTTTATTTGAAGTTCTTTCACCAAAGATCATCAGAGACTACAGATTGGGTGGGCATATGTCAGATCCAGTGAAGGTCGGCAGATCAACATTTCTTTGATCTCTGCATCGACGGATTACTATCTGTTTTCAGGGGGCGGTGGCGTGAACTGAAGGTTCCAGATGACAGTCAAGTGGATATTGCAAACTACGTGCGTTGCATTAAAGTCAGGAAAAAAATATCAATTATTTGGGCTCAATAAAAAAAGGAGAGAGATGACAAAAACTAATAATTTGACCAATGATCTTCTCCTTATATCGACTTCATTACTCCCTAAATTCATTTCTTAAGGAATTCGATAATTAAGTTAATCTGCCAAGAATTGGCTTAAATGACTTCTTTCTACTGTTTCTTGAGAATTCATTTAATTAATTTAAATAATTAAATATTCTTATCCCAAACTGAAACATTTGAAAAATTTTAAAGCAAAATTTAAACTGTAAGATTCTTTAATCCAATTCAAAAAAAATTATAACCTATAAAAAATATTGTAATATTTTAAGAAATGCAAAATATATTATATGAAGTTCAATTTAAGAAAGACTTAAAAAAATAACCTTGAAATCTCTAAAAATAATTAATAAAAATCTCTGCACATGTTATGTAATCAAGAATATATTTAATAAAATTGAGGAGAAAGAAATTTTAGAAAAAGGATAAAAGAATGCGTTAGTTAAAAAATGCAAAACTAAATAAAATCATAAACAACGTGTAATAACTTAAAACAAGTAGAAATTCTGTAAATAGGTTTTTAAAATTATATATAATATATTAATATATATATATATTAATGTCAAATTTTTATTAAAATTATTTTTATGCTTTGCTGAACATCTGTTGATCGGAATTTAATATTTTATATTAAATATTTATTTAATATAACAGCGAAAAAGAATCTTTGCTATCCATATTAAGAATAAAGAAAAATAATTGTGGCTTTTGTAATGGTAGTTTGATTCTATGGGTTGGCATGGTGAAGTTGTTAGGCTGCTGTTATGAATGGTCATTTATCAGTTTTGGTATAGATTTCCTTATGTGTTCGTTGTTTCTTTATCTTCTATTGTATTGGTCCAATATCCATCCACAGATTACAAAAAAAAAATCATTATGTATTACAAATGAACGCTTAGACAACGAAATGTGCTTTTGCTAATAAACAATAAAAGAGAATTGTTGAATTCATTTTAAATCCTTTCAGTACAATATTTGTGATAAGTTTTGGGAATCTAAACACTAACTATTAAATGATAAATATATATAATTAGCAATCAATAATTGTGAAAAGAAAATAAGTTCCTCAATGAACTTGAAAGCTGCCTTCCTTTTATTATTATATCAGAATAATACAGTAAAACCCCGTTATTACGCTCCCGCTTATAGCACTATCCCGTTCTTTACGCTCCTTTTATACAGTCCCTGGAATTTTCTATATATCTCTGTATACTTTTACCCTCTTATAACGCTTCAAATCCCGTTTGTAGCGCTTTTTTTATATCGGAAATTTTGTATCGAAAAGAAATGTAACACTGTAAAGATTCTTTTTTTTTTCCCTGGTAGGACGGAATCTTTGAACTCTGTGAAGTGGGGGTCTGTGATACAGTACTGCAAAATGTCGAAGCGGAAATCCCTTTCTGTAAGTGAAAAATTGTAAGTAAGTAAGTACGACGAGAATTCTACAGAAGTCAGAAAGATTTTGCAGAATCTCTAGGAATTCCCTCGTCCAGTCTGCGAACAATAAAGAAAACAGGGATACAATTACCGATGCAGCGAAGGGTTGTTACAAACGTAAAAAAGTAAAGTATGCACTGAATGCGCTCCGAAAATATATTAGTATTGCTCCTAGTGGTGTATCAATTGACGTTAATAGTTACCTGAACAGCATTGAAAATGTCATAATTCATAACAGTAGCACACAAACACACGGCAAACCCCAATCAAAGATTTTTTTTTCAATAGGAAATAAGCTCATATTTGCACTATATCTACTGCAGAATCAATTATGACACTTGTAAAATGGTGTCCAAATCTTTCCCTATCATATAAATCATTTCCCGTCTATAGCGCTATCTCGCTTATTACGCTTGTAGGTCATGGTCCCTTGACGAGCGTAATAACGGGGTTTTACTGTATATGAATTGTCTCTTAAAATTACAATAACTTCTAAATACAAACAGTAATGTCTTTTTTTATTTTTCTAACAAAATGTATTAAAAATTACTTTACTTATCTTAATTAATTATTTAAATTTTCTGAATTCAATTAACTTTCATCCTGTTACAGCTCACTTATAATTAAGAACAATCATAGCGGATTAATATTCATTGCTTATATATCATTGTTTATATATAAAATAGTGATAAAAGTCCATTGCTTTTATTGCTTTTCTTTAGGAATTTCTTGTGATCTGCTCAGATCAATTTCTTAAGACTTAAATGGAAGAAATTTAAAATAAAAAATTCTGACCGTCTTTTGCCCATAAATGAGCATGCTAAGTTTCAAAAAGATTCATCCTGCCGTTCAAAAGTTGCTACAGGATGACACACACACACACACACACACACACACACACATACCATGCAATAAATACACAAAGATTGACTGATCGATAAATTCATTTCTCTAAGAATGAAGGATACAAAAAAAATCTACACATTCAGTAATCCATTAGTGTGCATCTTGTTCATTATTTATAAACAAAGATTTATAATTGTGTTTTCATAAGTAATATTACAGTAATTCAAAATGTATTTTTCGTTATTGACTTAAAATTATTGATGCGAATTGTATTCATGAAGGCTTTAGAGGAAGAAGACAGAGTTCTTCTCGTCAAGTTATGTCCTGATGAAGTCTTTAGCATAAACACATGAAATATAGATGAAGATTAAAGATATATTTTTAACAGATGATTGTGGTGGAATCTTGCTATTTATTATAAAAGTTATTTTAAACTGTAACAAATTTGTCACTTGAGCAGTGAATGTTAGAAAAACTACGTGAAATCTCTTTATTATCAATAATTTTGTGACTGCACTTTCAAATATTGGAATTACGTATACATAAAATAAAATATCGATATTATGATCTCCGTAATATTGACCTTTCCTCTAGGGACACCTTACATTCAGATAATTTTTTGATAGTTATAGCTGTTTTTGAAAGAAAAAGACCTTAGAAGGTTAACTCCTTCGATTTATACAGATTTTCATAGCTAGCAGTTCTTTATAACGAATGAAAAGTATATGGGACTGCATTAACCGGAGCTAACTGTAATCATATATAAAAAATTTTAAATCCAGTCGTTTTGAACAATTAAACATTTAATTAAACGAATGATCTCAGGCCAGGGAACGTTCATTCATGATACAGATGCGGGGGGAGGGGGGTTAATGAGTTTCTTGACCAATGAAACAAATTTGATGTCGAATGGTCAATCCGACGACCGTCCGTCTTTAAACTCCGGGTAAGTAACCCAGTACTCATTCAGCAGAGTTGAGGGTGGATCCGTCTGGAGGAGAACTTACAGCGGGGATAAATCATTGCTCTCTTTTGGGGATTGAACCAACTCTTCCGGTCAACATCTTTTCCAATTGGATGCCATAGTTGTATGATAAAATGAGTCACTAAAAGAATTATGGTAGCTTTCTTTTACAGCAATTACTCTAAGAATTCTCAAATGTTATTTTAAAAAGAATGTTACAAATAATTAATTAATTTGATGCCTAATTAACGTGTTTTGACAGAGTTAGCTTTTTCAGTAGATTACATTTCTACAGTTTAAGAACAGAGACTAGTGGCGGAGTGCACCAAACTTCAGTTAACTTTGATGACTGCAGTTTGGACGGAGTTAAATTAGTGGGGGGGGGGGGTGCTCCTACAGAAAAATTTTAGCCTTTGTTTTAAAATTCTGTGAAAGGAAACAAACATGTATAAAAAGAAAATTTATTCAGAAACTTGATAAATTTCTTTTTATACATGTTTGTTTCCTTTCACACAATTTCAAAACAAAGGCTAAATTTTTCTGGAGCAGCACCCCCGACTAATTTTTGCTCCGTCCAAACTGCAGTCATCAAAGTTAACTAATGTTTGGTGCACTCCGTCATAAGATTTTTATATTTTAACTTCATAGAAATGTAAGCTAAACTTGTCTACTGAAGATATTTCATAAAATATTATGATATATGGATAGGTTATTAAACTTTTTGCAGAGCAGAATACATTAAGCAAAATTTATATTCCAGCTTCCAGTTTAAATTCCAATGTTTTAAGTGGGTTTTTCCACTTCTTTCAGAAAAAAATTTCGACTTAATTTTTGAGGATTCTTTTTGTCTGCAGGATGTAAATTTCAATAAGGATAAAGTGTTTCCGAGCTTTCTCATCTCAGAACGCAAAGGGTGGAGTCAGTTACGCTGACGACCATTATAAAGAAACATTAGGAAAATCCATAATGAACCTGAATGTAGATCACAGTGAAATCATTCTTATCAAACGAAGATGGACTGAAATTATTTTCTGGGATATGATTACCTTTACTTAATCGAGTAGTTTGATACAGTTAACTTCTAATTAAAAACAAGAAGATGTTTTTCTTCTTCAAACAGTACAGATAGTTGTTTAGTATTCCATGAACTTGGAACCATTACTAAAAGGAACTTTAATGTACAATTAACGAACTTTCACGTTAATAAATGTTGCTTGTAATGGATTGCATATTCCTATTATTTTGTGGATATTCCTAGTGGTGTGAGGATAATGTAGTCTGAAGAGCAAGATATGATAATCATTCTAAAGAATGTTTTTTTTAAATATGAAATACTGAAAGAGTTTAAATTGCACATAAGTGATTTAAAAATAAAATTTATAATTCAGAACTAAAATCTAACGTTTCGATCACATATTGTGTCAGTGAAGCATGAAGATATACTGAAACAAAACTTAAAAAATAAAAAATATAAAAATATAAAGTGGAAAATGGAATAAGCTAGGCATAATAGTGATATAGGTCTCAGGAACATCAGAAAGGGTGAAAGTATTTGAAGCAAGTTGATTAGGGAAAGATAAAAATATTAATAATAATTAATTAAAAGATGAATGTATTAAAAAACAAGCATTCAATGGAGAGAAAAATACAACGGATAGAATGAAATAAATACTGTATAAAAGGTGTGATGGAAGATTAAATTTAGAAAGAAATAGAATGTAAAAGAAATGATGGATAAATTACAAAAAGAATGAGAAGTTTCTAAATATCAAAAAAGAAAAACATAATGAATAAAATGGAAGGAATGTATATGAATGAATAATATATAGTGGGAGAAAAGATTAAAAAAAAAGGCGATAGAAAAGGCGGTAGAGGGGAGAAAGCCGATAATCATCCCAAAAAATAATTATTAAAATCCTTTAGAAAATTACTCCAAAAAATAAATTTTGTTCTAAAACAAAAATAAAGCTTCATCAAATTAAAAGTTAAAATGCATCTTTAAATTTAGCGATCATAATTTCACCAAGAAAGACAAGTTATAATCAACATAAGTATAAACTTTGAAGCTGTTTTAGTTCTTCGAGACTTTAAAAAAACAAAAAAAAAAATATGCCCAATATCTTTTATAGTATGCTTCCATTTGACATTGAAACCTTGTTATCAGAAGAGATAATGAAAGTTGCTGTCATGTATTGGTATGCTGTTTCTCCTCTCATACTCTTCTTTGAGCTACAGGACGCTTGTCGTCAGATTAAAAATATATCGCTTTCAGGCATTGTGTAACTTAAGAGCTTAAAGTTGGTAAGACAGTTCTTTTAAAGCGAACAAAGAGAGACAGCTACTGGCTAAATGTCTCAAATGCCAAAAACATTATTTCTACACAAATTCTTCCAAAATTATATTTATTCTTTAAATAATCAATAATAAAAAGAAAACTTTATCTGCAGTAAACAAATCTAAAAAAACAAAACATTTCCTTAAAAATCCTCGAAATATCTACCAGAAAAATTCATAACTCTCCTTGCCATGAAGACTGTAAAATTTATCGAAATGCTGCATCTTGCATGACTTGCGTTTGCTGATGTATCACCTAAATAAATATTCTACGAATACCGAAGGAAACCGGAACTATGTATGCTAAAACTTGAGAAGAAACATTGTTTATTCATACATTTTTAAACAACTTCATATAAAAGCTTTTATTCTCTTATTCTTTTCAGAAAATGATGAATTGGAAAATTTAGACTTCCAACTAAAATATAGGCACATAATTTATATCTTTTTCGGAAACATACTTAGAATCAAAGAAAAAAGTTCTCAGTAAGATTTATTCATGAAACAATCAATGTAGAAATAAACATTTAGAATAACTTAGCTCATCATTTGAGATAAATAAATATTTTGCATTGAAGACTTTATATGTTACATCCGTGAATTTGATAATTTAAAGTATTGAAGATTACTTGCTTATAGGCTGCGAAATATTTTGGAAATTTTTGTTCCTAGTCTACCAAATCCTTTGGATTTCAAAGGATCTTACAAATGCTGCTGACTCTTAATTAAGAAAAAAAGCCAATTAAACGCCTTTATTTTGGCGTTTGACTTGCTATTTTCTGCTAACAGACACAGAATTGTCCAAACTCTTTTCAGTATCATTTCAATGGACACATTAGGTTATATTCATAATGGTGATATCTACAGGTGCCCAAAGTCAATTATTTAAGCATACTTCCGTTCTATGATACACATCGAAATGATGTTAGTTCTTCCCTCTTTTCCAGAGCCAAGCCTTGCATTTCAGAGTATACCAGCTCTTGGCATAAAACTTTTTTGTAAGCATCGACGTTGGACGCAATTTAATTGTAATCACATCCACTAAAAACAAGCAAATAAACAAAACAAAGGATTTTAACTACATAAGATTTATGAGGACTACAAGAGCTTAGATCTTTAACTTTTTGATTAGTTACAGGGAAGGAACATTGTTTTGTATCGTTCATCATTCATTCAGCAGATTGTGCAGCTGAATAATAAGCCCAAGCTGGAGACAGATATTATTATATCATTATTTGATTTTAGAGATGGATGTATTCAGACTTTAGCGTATATATTAAATATTTCTTCTTTTGAATCTGGATATTTGAATATTGGATTCTTTTGTATTCGATGTCGCACTGGTTGAAATGAATAACCAGTGTAATGTGGTTCTTTTGTGTGTAATGTCATATTTCTTTGTTTTGTTTTTTTTATTTTTTTTCCTTATAACTCAAAACCTTAATCTTTCTTAACTTTTTTAAATGACAATATAAAAAGTCTTAAATGAACTCTTACAGAACAAACATTAAAATAATAAAAACTGTTCCTCGTTTTAAAAATTATTTAAGGTTTTTAGAAATGAAAAAAAAAAACCCTAATAATATTTGTAAGTAATTTCAAATCAATAATCAGATTAATATAGAGAATATATAGATGTATTTATAGATGAATGTATAGATGAATAATATAATTGAATATATTAATATAGAGAGAAATTTATTGTATTTCAGCTAAAATAGTTCCTTCACTAAGTGACTTGCATAGTGTTTGTTTGAAGATATTATTAAATGAGAATGGCTTTTTAATATAGAAAATAATTTGAAAACAAATTAGATACATATTTAACTATATAGTTTCTTTCTGTCAAAAAAGTCAATTATTTTTTTTTTAATGTATGCACTGTCATGTCATTGTATTATGCAGTATAAAGTTAGATAAAACCATTGGTTTCAACTTAAGAGCTCATGAGGCGGACATTTTGGGCTATTATGATTTAAAAAGATTTAGTACTAATCTCCTTGAAATCTCGGGATTTACATAATTGTCAAACTAAACACAGTTCGGATACCCAAGAGAATCTGGGCTTCCCTTTGCACGAATTCATATTTATGTACATTAGCTGCATTTGCCTATCTACAACGACCACCTTGGGATACGACCGGATTATAAAGCTGTAGGGGTAATTGTGTTGTATTGATGGCAACCACTGAAATTTCCGAAAATTAAAAATATTCCCTTTATACCAAGTTGCATACCAAGATGGTTGATGTAGAATTTTGATGTTCATTACACACGAGCAAAATATCAAACATCGCTATTTGCTGCTGGCAAATGCAGTTACGAAATAAAATATTTATAAACAGCAGCAATCCTCTGATAGTTTTGCCAGTAAAAGAGGAAATATACTATATTTAGGCTTTTTGGAAAAAAAGCAAGAAAAAAACTGAGAAATCCCGATATCTTTTGTTGATCTGCAAACAAGAGCTAGTCTACAAAACAAAAGAATATTCTTAAACTGTAGGAATCTTATGAGGATTTTCAATTTGTAATAATGTTTCGAGGAAATTGGGAATCGATTTCAGTTCGAAAGTTGAGAAAATAATTTGTTTCTTCAGTATTATGTCTAAATTAGCTGCAAACTAATTATCGCACGTATTTTACATGAAATTAAACAATCTTGATACTGAGGTTAATGATGGGAATAGTATTAGGCAATAGAAAATTGTACGACAATTTTTACTAGCAATTCTTACCTGTTGTATTTCGGTTCCAATAGCCTTTGAAAAGCATGATTAATATTTCCTTGCAATGATTATCTTCCAAGCCGTGCATGGTTATCCAACCTTATCATACAATGTTATTAATATTCATTAAATCATTAAACTTAAATCAGCGTCGATCGATCAAGGAATTGAACTATCGGCTAATTGAAAGTAATTATATGATATTTTATAACAAATACATAAATTAGGATCCTTCTTTCGAACCAATAACGCCAAAGCAAGTTGAATCCCCATTGATTTTCATTCATTCATTCAAAATAAAGCGACTGAATGAAGTAAAAACAATATGTTGATGCTCCGGAAATAAACAAAACATACGGAAATGGGTTATGTTGAACGGAATACCTTAATTTTAATAGAAACTGATATTATCCTGGTATTGCAGCATTAAAACTGATGTTGTTTTCTGTAGATAAGAGAAGAACACCTGATGAATCATGCTAATGCTAAAATCAAACACAGGGATGGCGGAGATTGTATTTAGATGTTACTCAAAGTAAATATTGATTGACTCAACGCTTCAAATTCGGTTTTCAGGAAAAGATCGCAATTTTTTTCAAGCAGAAAGGAATTTATTGAGCAGTACAGCGACACTTTTGCACAAAGTAAACTGTGTTGTTAGCGATAAAGTACAAAAACGTATGTGATTACGGAAAACAGGATCACGATGTAAAAATGGTTCATTTATTTATTTTTACCAAATTTTGGAAAAATTGTTGACAAAAAGAAAATGAAAGAAAATGTGTGGTCTTACCTTTAATTCGTCATGTGAATGCTGAAATGATCGCACTTTTTGAGGTGATGATGTAATTAACAACACTTCTTTTTGTATATTATATATATGTATTTTTGTTTGTTTATTTAATTTTTTTTGGCTGAAACAAATCCACCGCGTCTCACCGCTGTGAGAACGCAAGCAGTCCGCAACTGTCCTGGATCGCTGCGGCAATAGCGCCGAGTCAGCCGGCTACCTGTGGATCCAGACAATCAAAAAGGTACAATATCGTGACCTTCGTTTCGCATGGTTCGGTTTGGGTTCGATAATGTAGCCAAATCCGGTCGGTTTTTAGCGGGGACACACCGGAAGGGTGAAGATCTCCGTCGTTTTTACTCGGAACACAGGGTTTGTCGCCTCTTTCCCGGACCGCATTCACTGTATGTGAGACGGACGCCGGAACATGCAACAGCTCGCGCGGATGCTACCATTTGTCGCCAGAGGGGTTGGACTGAGCACGCGCGCGCGTTCTGTTATTAGGAGACCGCTCGATGGAAGTGAGTGCGTATAAACTGTCAACGCCAAACGCTTCTCTTTTATATAAAGTTAACTTTCACTTACCATGGCTTCTGCACTCCGGGTTAGGAACAGCCGTTAAGATATTAAAAAAATGTAGAGTTGTGATGAATGAAATGGCTTATCTCTAAGTAAATAAATAAAAAAAGTAAATAAATCAATAAAAATAATGTAAAAGAGGATTCTTTGATCTCTTTGACATCTTCCTCAAGAAATTTTCTGTTTTAAAAAAAAATATTATGAATTATAAAAATATAACTATAAATTTTAGTTAAAGTATTTGTTTTTCTTAGTAAGGTAAAAAACGGACTTACATTCAATTTATTTTGCTGTGCCTTTCTAAGTTAACGGTTTTATTATTGTAAAATTCTTTCGTGATTCAGTAAAGTATCAACCGTACAATTAATACCATAAAACTTACTATTTTCATTTTTCTTAAAGAATAAAATCTGTTAGAAGTTCAGGCATAGCCGTGTGGTCCAGATAATGACCCGTAACGAAGCAGATATGTCTGAAACTGGGTTCGAATGCCAGTATAGCCATGGATGTTTATTTCTTTTCCTGTGTTGGGTTTTCTTCTGGTTTGAAGCCATTCCATAATAGTTTCCTTTTGAGGAAACACCCTCAGTATCTATTCCAAGACGAGACGGAAAACTCGCAATCCTAAACTTGGTTCCTGAAGACCTTGTGTAGCATTTTTCTAAGAGTATTTCTACGGATCTTTCTATGGAGCGCATCTCCGTATCGCAGATCGCACTTGAACAACAACAAAATCTATTAATAAAACAAAATTGATTGATTAAAATATACCATTGAAATTTTTAATTCTTATAGAAATAATTTATTGTCATCTTGATTAAACTCTTATTCTTTATAATTTCAATATTCTTTGAAATCAGTATCTTTGAAAGAAAAAAATCATTATAATTTACGGTTATATTTAACAACTGTTTTATAACCTCAAAAAATTCTTTTATTCCTTAATAATTAACACAAACTATAAATTTACAAAAAATAAATTTTAATAAAGACTTTAACCTCGTAAGATCTTTCATTAATAAAAGAATTTCAATTATTGCTTTGCTTTCATTTATCATGATGTTATGCAAATTATTATAGAAGATCATCTGTTGGTCTGAAATTAGATAAAACGAAGAACAGAATTTAATTTGATTTTTTTTTACTTTTCTAATTAACCTTTATCAGCTGATTTTATAACTTTATATTTTACATTGATTTTATAACTTTTAAAATCAGAATTTCTAAAAAAACTTCTTTTAAATTTAGGATAGTTTTATCTTAATAATTTTCCAACAAGGGGGTGTAATATGTTTCTTTCTTTCTTTACTTCTTCTTTAAATTCACATTTGATATTTCACTACATGATATATACACATGTAGTGAAATATCAAAGTGAAGTATCGAAATATCAAATGTAATGATTCACTATAGGAAATTTGATATATTACAGCATTAAAATATAATTAATTTTTCAATAACGGCTATAAATAAGCTTAAAATTAATGAAATTGTCATGAATCATTACATTTGAATTATAGACATTTTAAAACACTATATTATCTCGCTATAGTGAACTATTCCTTTTGAACAGCACCGTTTCTTCTGTAAAAAGTGTCACAGATTGTCCAAAAATATATTACAAATAAAGTGTCATAATTAGCAATGATTAAAAATGCATTAAAGGCATGTAAGAATGAATTAAAACTACTCAAACTTAATTAAAACTAAATGAAATTATAATTAAAATAAATGATTGTGTCGGGAATCGAACCAGAGCCAGTGGATCATGCTTTTCACGCCTTAGATTACTTGACAATTTACGTTGGGTTCTAAATGTTTTTACTATTTTTTTATTTGAATTCAATTAAAAGTTTTAATTGACCGTGACTTTTACAGTGTCCAGGCAACACTTGAGTCATATTTATTCGTGTTTTCCAAACCGAAAACTATGTTCTGCCAACTTTTATTAAAATCAGTGTTCCAATGATGAAATCCTTCCCTTGAGAGATAGTTTTTGATTCTATAAATTGTTGGTACAACTCGTAATAGAACGATTTTTATTAAAAAAGAATTAAATAAATAACATGAGCTCACAATCTCAATGCTAGTTTTTATTTGTTGTTATTTCTTTTGTTCAGTTTCAAATTGTAATAAAGAAAATAGCTTTGGGGCTGCAGGAATAGTGAATAGGATGAGTGAAGCTTCTCTGTTGATATTTTCTGTTAGACAGAGAAGCATCACAAGGGTTTGCTTTCGTTTCGGGTTACTTGTGTTTTTTTGCTTGGAACAAGAAAGTTGCCGTTAGAAGTAACGAAAAAAAACTTCATCATTGTTTTTAATAAACAATGACATCAATAATTTCAAACATCTACTTTATTCTTCACAATATTTCTTTTCTCTTAGCGAGAAACTTCCTCAGGTGACAATATTTGAGGAAAAAAAACTGATTTCTTCTCCTGTACAATTCCATCGATCTTAATGAATACATAATTTTGAATAAATAAACAAATTTTTCGATATCTCATTACAATTCTTTAAACAACAATTTATTAGTCTAATTGAGTAACATTTTTTTTAAAATAACAGTTTATTATACTAACATGAATTATTCTCCCATAACTGACTAATAATTAAATCTTAAAGAAACTAATATTATTCGATGACAGTCAGACTTCTTAAATTAAAAATATTTCTGTCTTTTACTTATGAACTGTTTAATGTATCCAAAAGATGCATTACTTAGTTTTAAGAATCTGTCGTTATTTATACACTGTTATACAATTTATTAAACATGATTCCAGCATCCTTTCATTTTGTATCTCACAAATGATGTCTACTATGGGATCCGGGTTGTGCAGTTCTTCATAGCAATGATCCGCCCAGTCCGACATTTTACTTTTTCTCTTTCTTATAGGCTTCATTTCAAATCCTTCCACAGTCTCCGCATTTCAATCTATAAATTACCCCCATTTTTTATAACATGTTTCCTTCTCTAATTTATTCTTTTAAATCAGTTTATTGCCTCTGTAAAAAACTAATCTAATATCTTTATCATTACAAATATCTTTGATATTTTTATTCACTTGCAACCCTAACAGTAAATTCATTACCTTATTATTATCTTTGTTAATCTCTTTCTTGTTTTTTACTTTCTTCATCTCCTTAAAGAAATCATTTATAACTTTTGTAATAAAGTAATCAGGGTATTCATTCATTTCATTTTTTTTTCATATTCAAAATCTTCTTATGCCACAATTTTTTAATCTGTATACTCTATTATTCTTTTTAAATAGTTCTTAATAATCGCCTTCTTAGTACTAATGTTAATCAGAATGAAAATTAAGAACATGCTGGCTTTTTAAACCTTTCTCATTGTACTCATATGATATCTTATTGCCTTCGTTTATTAATAACACAACTAAAAATGCCAATTTATTACCTGTTTCTTTTTCTACAGTAAATTTTAAATCACTTTCAATTGAATTTATGTAATTATAAAATCTGAGAAAATTGCTTGTCATTTCCCTCCGCACATCTCATTAAGATATAATTATTCTTTTTCCATTTCAAAATGTCTTGAACTCAATCCAATTAATATAATTATTACAAATTATCCCTGAGATTGGACTCCCCATCGGGAAACTTCTTACTTGCTTAAAAAATGTCTTTTTGTTACTGAAGTAACTATTATAACAAATCAAATTTAAAATTCTCTTTACTATTTCTTTATCAACTTTAGTATCTTCAAATAATTCTGCATATTCATCACACACATATTATCAATTAGATCTAAGGCTTCTTTGACAGAAATATTTGTATAAATGGCTTCTGAATCTAATGAACATAATCTTACTTTTTTCATCGTTGTATTTTCATTCTTAATCTTAAGAATCAATTCTGACGTATTCTTAAGTATCACTTCTGCGAATACAATGGCAATTTCTTTAATATAATATTTACAATTTTCCTATTTGTTGTGTAAGAGTTAATACCTGGCCAAAGTGAATCATTTAATTTTTGTCTTTTGGGTCTATGTTCGAAAACTAGAGTATTCTTTGACACATTTTTTATAAAGTTAATAGCTAATCGCTTTTTTATCTTTAAGTTTTTGAATTTCTAGTTTGGACTTCTTATAAAGTTTAAATGTTGGATCTTTATAACACAAAAGAAATCAATAAAAAAATTCCGAAGTACTATTGAAAAAATCATGTAATTTTTTTAAAATTCCTCATCGAAACATGGTAAGTAAATGATTTGTTTGTTTTAAATGAATTTTGATAAACATTTTTTTTACTTGTAAACTTTTGGCTGTTGTTAATAGATTTTGACTTCGTAAAGAAACACACTATTACTCGATAATATTTAATTGATTGGAAAAGCCAAAATTTGCAATTTTTTTTACAATGTTTCATTTAAGTAATAAATAGCTTTGCTTTCATTTATTCTCAATTTCGCTTTAATTTTATCGATATTTATATAAAAAGATAAATCAATAGAATTTATTGAATAAGTTATTTATCTTCCAGTACAATTATCAGGTTGGAAATCCTGAAATGTCGTTATGGAGTGAACGAATTCAAAAACTGTTTTGAGCGTTTCCTATTGTCGTGCATTATCCACTTTTAGTCGCAGGTTACAATTATTTTTCTATGCGAAGATGGAGTGAAGAACAAATTGTGTAAGGGGAAGCCTTGTTTCCTTCTGTGAGTTTAGGGGTAACCATTTGTCCATCTTCGGTATTTTATCAAGTTCTTGAAAGGCGGTGTAAAATTGTTGTGTGAGATACTGCTAGTTTCTCAGTAATCTCCCGTGAACTTTGATGTGGGTCAGACTCGAGAATTTTTCCGTGGATACGATCTTTTACAGACGGAGGGGATAGCTTTTTCACAAAGCACTTCATCCCCTCAAATTCCAGGAAAAAAGATGATGAAGACGATATTCCTTTACCTATGTTAATACAAGATCTCAGAAATCGCAGCTGTGCTATAGAAGGGGAAAGTGAATATGGGAGAATTGAAGATGAAATTGCTACCACTTTTCAAGCTTTGATTTCCGAAATTGTTTCGCAAGTTTTAGATTCCAATGCAGCATTCGAAAGTGAGGATAACGACAGTGATACTGAAAGTGAAGCGGTGACGCAAGCAGACGCATTCAGAGCTACAATTTTCAGAAACTACAAAACTTAGAAAACGTTGTACAAAAGATGAAACCAAAATCGCAACAGTCCTGAATTATGGATTATTTTAAGTGAGGTCAGTTGTACATCAGTACTTTGCTTGAGCATACTAGTACTATTTGTATGCAACTTTATTCCGAATTAAAATTTTTAAAAAATAATTTCTTTCTAATTCCATTAATTTTAATTGGTTTAACTAAATTTAAAAAAATATAATCTAATAAACTGATATTTTTGTACGTATTAAATTTTACGAAGAATTATACTGTATTCATATAATGCTTATTTATTGACAAATGCGTAAGAATCGGTTGTAAGGTCACTTTCGCGAGGTCCCAAGGGGTGACCTTATATCGAGGTCCGACTGTACTTATTTATTCAAAGAAAAGAAACTATTATTCAGTTGTAGTTTTAAAAATATGTGGAAAAAAAACCGTTTAAATAATACTAACTATATATTCTGTTTTTCTCTCTCTCTCTCTCTCTCTGTATATATATATCGAAAGGCCAAACTCGAATGATGCATAATTTCGAGTTTAACGATGCAAAGATTTCAAATAAATCATTTGCAATTTTGAAATTTAGAAAATTTAGAATATAAGAATAGAATTAACTTACATTACTAAACATATAGCTAAGCCGGACAGCTATCTGAAATTTAAAAAAACCCAATACAAATTTCAGAAAGCTGTTTCTGTGAGTTTTAATTTTCTCACTTCATCAGCGGCATCTGGTGTTAAATTTTTGAAACTGAACTAAAATTTAGAAGTAATTATAGCGCATTATTTAAAGAAAATTGCTCCTTTTATTATATATATTCTTTTTTTAAGTTTTTTTAAATTTTTTATATTCTTTTTTATTTTCTTTGAAATTATATACTTTTTTTATATACTTTTTTGTTTTTTTATATATCTGTTTAAAGAAATACATACTGAGAAAAAATTATTCCTTTCAAATACATACATACATAGAAAAATTATTCCTTCAACATACATACATACAAAGAATAATTATTTACTTCACTACATAGAAAAATAAATTCCTTAAAATCTTTTATACATAGAAAATTAATAGATGACATTTTGAGTTTGGTTTGATAACTGTCATCTATTAATTTTCTATGTATAAAAGATTTTAAGGAATTTATTTTTCTATGTAGTGAAGTAAATAATTATTCTTTGTATGTATGTATGTTGAAGGAATAATTTTTCTATGTATGTATGTATTTGAAAGGAATAATTTTTTCTCAGTATGTATTTCTTTAAACAGATATATAAAAAAACAAAAAAGTATATAAAAAAAGTATATAATTTCAAAGAAAATAAAAAAGAATATAAAAAATTTAAAAAAACTTAAAAAAAGAATATATATAATAAAAGGAGCAATTTTCTTTAAATAATGCGCTATAATTACTTCTAAATGTTAGTTTAGTTTCAAAAATTTAACACCAGATGCCGCTGATGAAGTGAGAAAATTAAAACTCAGAGAAACAGCTTTCTGAAATTTGTATTGGGTTTTTTTAAATTTCAGATAGCTGTCCGGCTTAGCTATATATATATATACATATATATATATATATATATATATATATGTACTGTATATAATCTACAGCAAATAGAAATAAAGTAATATTCTTTCAACGGCTCCCTATAACGGCAAAATCTGGGTTCTTTTTTTTTCTGTTGTCTCATTCGCTTCTTTCCGCTGTCTCTGGTCATTGTTCTTTGTAGGACTTTTACATTTGAGCAAATAGAGAGTGAGGATGACACTAATAAGGATGGTCCTTTCGGAAAAAAAAACCAGTTGCACAACCGGAGCATTCACGACAAGACTAAATACAAATTTTATTTTCATACTAGTATTCGTATTCTTGTCATTCCTACAATTTCTCTTGTTTTAATTTTTGGACGTTAAGAATGTTTACTAACTAATGATTTGACAGTGTCATTTATAATAATAAATAATAATAAATATAATTTATATAAACTTCAAATTATCAAACAATGCGCTAGTTGTGCTTCATACTAATATTCCAATAGTAAAGTCTGAGACAGTTGCTATTGCAAGTTATGACATTTTTAAATGTATCTGTTGACAGCAATGTAAAGACTCAAATTGAATTTTAAGTTTGGCACTACCAGGCCGCAGTAAATATACTGGCGGTCAGCGAGTTGTGCACCGCTGGTTTAGAGTAATAAGAGTTTAATATATGCTTCTGTAATGAAAAATTTTGTTGAGATGAGAAAGAACTTAATATAAAAAAAAATTAAAAATAAAATTAAAAAATTAAAACTTATTAATTATCGTCTCTAAATACATATAATAATTTTCAGGTTTTTTTTGGTTTATTATGGATCTAGACTCATATTCTGGAAAAAAAAGATATCATCAAAATCGAAGTGATTGTGATCAAAGGTAAAATTAGAATAAACATTTTGAAATATCGAAAGAGAGTGGAAATGAAAATAAGAGATTTGAATGAACGGTAAATGAAGATTGAAAAATATGCTTTGAGAGAATTGTAATGGGAGGAAGACAAAATAGATTGGAATGCTAAAATAGTGAAAAAAAAAGACATTTTGTCGAATGGATTTTGAAAGAATGAAAACTTGTATGATGGGAACTAAAATGAAAAATGATTCTGCGAAAAGAAACAGATAAAACGGAAAACATACATCCTGAAATTAAAGAAATGGTTTCATATTCATTTTGTTCAAATTCTATAACCCTCATGTAGGGAAAGTACATATTTTGTAAAAAAAAAGATAAGAGAGAAAAGTAGCAAACAACAATTACATTTATCTCTTGGACTTTAATAAACTGAAATTTTAATATTGTATTTCCATAAAAATTTATCTTTCAAAGAAAAAATATGAAGATACTCAAAACATAAGCAATGGATATAAGTATTTTAATAAAATATCAAAATAACAAACATTTTTTTCTAATTTTGAAACAAAGTGCAACAACAGAATAATCAAATAAATATCACAAAATGTAGGCTAGAAATGAATGATTCTATTCTATTTAAAATCTCTTGCCGACGATTGACGATCAATTCGTGTAATTCTCATAAAACTTAGTATTATTCTGCGGAAAAATTGTTAGATAAATACTTTGTGAAATCATAAACAATTTGTATAATTCACAGAATTCTTATTTTTACTAATGTAGTTTCTCATGAGTGACTTGTAGTTGGTTTATATAGAAAAATTCAGCCATCATTACTATAGTGTTAAGTCAAAATGCAAATGTCTTTAACTCAAATTTCATCCAAATAATTTACTATTTCGTCGTTAAAGGAAGTTGAATACGTAATTGTAGATTTTCGACATGCACTAAATTGATTAAAAAATAAACATATTTTATATTAAAATGTTACACCATACAATAAAAGCAAATTAAGATTTTCTAGGTTTTACAAAAAACTGGGAACCAACATCCAATACGGCCATTATTATTTTTGAAAGACAATTTTGAAGTGTAAAATGCGTTTGTAATCTTACAACAAGAAAAAAATAGCAGGTACGGTGAATGCCTGTTGGGAATTGCTATCCAAGGCAATAGAGCGATCACTTGCTATCCGGGTTAATGTTATTAGTAAATCCATATAGGCAGTAACCACTAGTAATTAAATCATTGGTAATAATGTTTTTCCTCACTTTCTTATTTATTAATACTATCATTTTTTAATGCAATTTAAAGCTTATTTAAATATTAGTTAGTTGAATCTTAAAAAACCTTCACATTTAGTTCATTTCTTTATATATTTCCGCTTCTTGCAATTTAGTTCAGATTTCTTTGTCCCTTTACGATTCTTGCTTGCTTGTTCATATTCACTTTAATTGATATGAATTTCATTAACTTCTATTGATATTTCTCAGCATTTGTTTTACAAGCCGATAATCGCTGAATTTCTTCTGAGGATCAATCTCTCTAAATAAAAAAGCAATAACAATGCAGCAGGAGTTACATTCTTATCCTTTTAAGTACACGGTGGTTATAATTAAAGTGACGCTAGTCTCAGCTTTCTGGAGCGGATTATAATCAAAACATTTCAAGGAAAATTAGTATATATGCTAATTAGACCATTGAGAAGCGTTTTCGATGAAAAAAAAAATAGTTCAAAGTTTCTCCACAAAGCGAAAATGTGACGTTGTAAGCACTAATGTAACACTCCGAAAATAAGAATTTATTATTCAAAGACAGTTTTAGAATGCGTTCAATATGTACTCCAGCGAAGTCGATTACACGGTGGATACGTAAAACAGAATCATCAATTGTCGCAACAAGTATTTTTCGGTGGAATGTTAGCAGTATGCCGCTGAATTCTTGCCTTCAGATCAGGCAGAGATCGTACGCTTTCCTGATAGCTGACTTCAACCTCTATCCTCGTCAAAAACCAAAGAGCAAAATCATTACAGTGCAGTTTATCAGTGCAGCGTATCTTGCTGTTTTTGCTGGTGCACCATTTGCTAGTACTACCGTAAAATGGACCAACGCTTTTTTGACATTGGACCACAGGATAGACAATTCACCGTTCGGACACTGGATGCAGGATTTTGGAATGTGTTACACGGTCTGCCACAGCAACAGCAAGTTTGTCAGCAACTTCTATCACTATCGGTCTCCGTTCCCTTCCTGGTGCCACATCCAAATTTCTTGTTTCTTCAAATTTCTTTTTAAACATGAGTCCTATTTAAAACATATCATACCTTTCAAACGACAATATGCTCTCAGTGCCACCAAGCTATTCCTTCCATAGCGTACGGTCTTTCTTTCCGAAGGTCATGATGCCGTTACTAGTAATCCTTCAGATTGAATTGCTTGTAATGACTGCTGGCATTTTATATCCAGCAAGTGGTTCCCACCACATATGCAACCTACTGGCAAAACTTTGAACCATTTTCTATTTCATCAGAATTCGGTCCCATGATCTAATTAGTATATATACAAATTTTCCTTGAGATATGTTGATCAGAACCCGCTCCAAAGGGTGAGAGTAGGGTCACTTTAATTGTAAGCACCGTATACTACGGAACTGTCCATTCGAATGTCCATCATACTATTTATATCCATCACGCAGAAAAGTACTAAATAAAAATAGGATAATAGGTCCTGTCATCCTGCTAATTTGTTTTATTATTATTTTTATTTTTATTTCGACTTATTAATGTATCTATTAATTATTGAATAAAAGTTAAAGTTTCTTGTTTCAGTTTAAATTACAACTTTTAGTAAATTCCGAAAACTTCGTATTAAAGACTTATTTATTATTTATTTTATAATTTCTTTTACATACATTGTCTTACGTTTTTTATTTAACAAAATATATTTTGCTTCTCTATTATTAATCTGTAAAAAGACACCATACTTACGACATCCTGCTTACGACTGAACTTAAATTTTTCAGAAATCAAAACTAATTCAGAAATTTGAATGTTTTAATGACTGAAATCTTCATATTTTCATTTATATGTTAAAAAGCAGGTCTTTTCTAACATGTATTATTTTGAAATATCAAAATTATTATTTTGAATAAATTGAATTGCAATATTCATACCTAATGTATTAATTTGACGCACATACATGAAAAAGGTAACAACATATATTTGGGATGTCATTTAAAAGTTATTCGAGACTAATTAGAAACAAATTTCCTTTTTGCTACTTACATCTGCATTTCATGAACAGTAAAGGTACAGAGTAAACAAAAATTTAATTCTGTTTTTATTAAAAATTTATCGACTTATTTCATATTTCCGCAGCTGAATTCCTTTAGAGCACTTGTGTGAATCTTGGTAGTTCCTCTTTTTCAGTCAATTGATGAGCTTCTCTTTAATTAGAACTCCAAATGGCTTTTCACTTATTTATAGTCTACGCCATTCATTTTCACAAATTCATTGTCGTGCCTTGGAATCCTCATTATTGTATTAATCTAATTTGGCAAACTTATGTTTGGGAATTCAGCTCTATTATACAGAAAGAATGTTTTAACATAGAATGACATATAACGAATGATGATTATAAATAAAGTATATAAAGGATATAGTTTTAACATACCACTGAATAAAGAATCGTGATGCGTTTCTTTAACTTCATTCCTCAATTTAACTTCATTTCTGAGAATAGAAATTAATCCCTCTTATAATTCGAGTGGAATATATTACAAAAATCGGAAATGTGTCAGTTATCTTAGAGCAATGTAAAGTGGAACAATATGGTGTTGTTATCGATTTACATAAGTTCAATCGATCTTCGATAGCTACGATAAAATGTAGGAGCTTAACATGTTGCACTCCAAATGTTTAGGATAAATGGATTTCGAGAAGAATTGCTGTTGATTGGGTATTCTTTATTACTCACATTACAGATTAAAATACTTGTTTTCCTAGAATAAAAATCATTATCAGAAGACCAGTCTACCGATGTTAAGTGTTAGTTCCAGACTTAAAGCCGAAATATTCATAACATTGTCTGGTAAACCACTTCTTGTTAAATTGACTTTACTTGATATATGATTAGAGAACAGGTCAGACGCTATCAGAGACTCCATGGAAGTATGAAAAGATATTTATTGGACCTGTCTTTTATATTTGAAAAATGATCCTGCACTACACTCAGAAGAGCAAAGGGTAATTACAGGTATCACGATCTCAATTCCATTACTAACATCAGTAGAAGACCTTCTACGGAACGATGCTGACACCATTCTAAAGTTGCTTAAAGTATAAAAATTTGACTATAAAAGTCAACAGGATTTTTATGATACATTTGATTATGCAATTTTGTGATCAAATTTCTTTGATCGTGAATACAATGAAGATCGAAATAATATAATTTTCATTCTAATCAAAAAAATTAAAATTAAGGATTTTATTTTTAGGAAAGAGCCTAAGTATATCCCAGTAGAAGTACAGCTTGCCTAGTCTATTGTATAGACCAAAAAAACAAGACCGTAGATAGCAGGAAAGAGAAAGACGGAAGCAGTAGGCAAACAGAGAGTAAAAAAGGAAACAGCCTTGGCAGTCCAGGGATTCAGGCTGTCCAGATTATTTAGGACGACTTTCTTCCTTACTTTGTTCTGTTTGACTAATTGCTTCATCGTTGTTATAACGTGACAGTATACTAATAAAATATTCTATTCTATATTCATTTTGCTTTATTAGTACTAAATCAAGCAATACGAAAATTCCAAACAAGCCTTGAAAAACGAAACTTTCCATTATTATTCATCATTATCTATTGCGAAATGACGTAAAATGTTGTAGACAGTGTATGATGTATGGCTGTAACAATGTTTTTGAGCAAAATTTTAATGCAAAAGACAACTGTGTCTTCAGATTCGCGATGCCTTGCAAAGAAATGGCTTAGAAATCGGGTCTTCTTTATATGGACACAAGTTTCTTTCCAACGAATTTCCTTTATTGATAATAATGTACAATAATGTAGGTTTCAACAAGCAATGTCAAACACTGTTATTGTAATAGTTTTCGTGTTTCATGATCACATTTGGGCAGTAAATATAACATTACATTTTTGAAAATTCTAGCTTTTTGTTCTGACTATGGTTAGTTAAGTTAAGCAATCCCATAAACAGGCCATGGAGGTCCATGGGAGCGCGGGAGGTAAGGCTCCCAGCGTTTCGAGACCAACGGGACTAGATTAAGGTCGGAAGGTCAGCCCGACGCCCGCCCGCCTTAACTCCCAGAAAAGAAACCCGGTACCCATTCTACAGAGGACAGGGTAGACCCTAGGACCCGTTTGGAGGAGAAAGAAGCGTGGAAAAATTCCCGCCCTCCGCCGAGGCCGGGAACCGAACCGCAGCTAAGCGCCCTTACCCACTAGGCTATCGGGCCCACTCTCACTACGGTTATTGAGTTAAAAGTTAAACCAGCAAAGTTAGATCTTAAAAAGTTAGACCAAAGCTGAAACTCTATTTGTAATGCTGGCATAACAGTGTTCGATTAATTTTAGTAGTTTTCATGATGATCTACTACTTGAAATGTCGTTGAATTTCTTCAATCTGTAAATTGATTGGATAGAAATTTTGTGAAAAAGGCAATATATAATTTCATCGAATTTTTTTTGCTCTTTTTGCTTTTCTTTTCAAAATATCGTTTCAGTTGCTCTCTATTGCATTAAGCCTTGCAAAATATCCTTCTATCCTTGCCAACTCATTAATGTTGAGGTTATTTTACTCTTATACTGTTTTTTTATTGACCTTAGAATTCACACTGTCCCACTTTACGAAAAACTTTGAAACTAATTTTATCAAGTTATTATTCATGCTAAAAAATCACTCTGTTAAAAGGAGAGCGCCACTGCTTCCTTTTTTTTAAATAACATCACAATTTCTAAGGAGTTATCGTGCAATATTTATTGAAATTCATTGGTATGTATGTAATGAAGGTGGGTGGCAGAAGCCAAGCACTGCGACCAGAGGTCTATTGTACTATCCCACGGAAATATGGACAGATGGAGAGAAAGACTGAGAAAGTATGGTGGGAGAAGTGCAGGGGAAACGGGAGAACCCCGAGAAAACCTGCCCAGCGCGGATCGTCCACCATCACGAAACCCACATGAGAACCGAACTCGGAACTCAGAGGTGAGAGGCCGATGTCTTAGCAACAACGCCAACCGCGCGGCCAAATTCATTGGTAGATCATGGGTAAATCTAGATCCCAAGTTGGCCCTTATACCCTGGTTTCACGGAACACTAAAAACTGGATTCTTGGCATTTTCTCGTTTTTGAGCACCACGTGACCAGCCAGGGCGGAAGTCGGTAGCGCTGTCCGAGTTGTGACAAGTAGGTATACCGAATAAAGTCGTTTCCATCATGGCAGCCATCGTTCCCACCACGTCTCAACGAAAACAACATACAGAATAGAGTGAAGGTGAAACTTAATTTTAATGGAAATGTGGTGAGAAAATATTGACAATCTGAGGCGAATGCAGCGAAATCGTCGAATTTATTAAAAAAATGAAGATAGAAGTAAATGAATCGTACAAGATAGAGAAAAACAGCGAGGAAATCAAGAACAAAATTGATAATTTAATATGGAATTAAAAATTGATATTTTCGAGCCTCTGGAGCTGCAATATCATAAACATAAACATAAAAACAAACGTTTGTTTTTGCCCTTGCTGCGAAACAATAACTTTGCTGGTTGGCGCCATTTTGGTTTAGCACAGTCCTAGGATGCATTGCACAACAACTCGCTCCCAGGATGCATTGCAAAAAACTGGTTTTTCTTCTTCTTCCGTGAAATCACTCATGGTAGGATAATTCGTTTAGGAATACGTCAGAAACACACGTCACAGGACTGAACTAGTTTTACATATCGACTTCTTCTCCCGTGAAACCAGGGTATTAGGAGCACTGGAGAAAAGGCTTCCAACTCTTCATTGACCCGAGACGGAGATGAGGTAGGGGTCCAGCCCAACGCTCGCCCAGGGAGCGTTGGGAAAACCCAGCATCCAATCTTCCAAATGCTGGGTAGACCTTAGGACCCGTCTGAAGGAGAATTTAATGTGGCAAAGTCCCGACTCACCCGTGAGGTCGGAGATTGAATCCTTCTCCTCCAACCTGTACTACTTGGTCCACAATAATCTTCATAGAAGGGTAAAATTATAAAAAATCACCAATATTAATAAAAATCATATTCCAGAAAGTTCCTTTGCAAGAAAAATAAACAGAACCTCATAGGAGCGGCATTGCTGCTATTTTGTGTATTTTATATTAGGAAACAATTCTCGTCAATAGCTTTAAGAATAGTAAATTTTTGTCAAGACATCTTTATCCAAGTCTTAAATTTGCAAATTTAGTAGTTTAAATTTCGGAAACGATTGGTCGTAAACTCTTACTTAGCCTTTGAATGTAACAGGTGCCTTGCCACAGAAAGACACTTAAAATGAACTTCACTTAATTGACGACCCTGGAAGTTGTTTAGCTGTATCTAGCATTTCCAACTGAAACCCAAATGTATTCTCTCCATTAGCATGCAAATCGGATTAGCTGATCAAACGCTTTTTTCGGATCAGTGAAACTCTAAATGGATCTACAAATCTGATTCTTTTCTTCTGTTTTTAACTTGTTTATTAGGAGCTGAGTTTAACATCTTGGTTTAATGTTATTCGGGTTTCTGAAGGATACATTATTCCATAGATGGCTATTTCTGGCTTGCTTAATATTTATTGTAGTTGAATATTCCGTAGTTCAAAGTTACTTTCCACTCTTCACTTTCAACAAGAAACTAATCTTCCAACAGTTTTACTAATATATTTCGTAACTGTTCTGCAGAAAAGCCTATTGTATTAATCTGCATCATTGATTAATAGAAATAAATTTAGACATTTATTGCTTTCCAAAGCCACAATTTTTTAAAATGTTCTTGTGATCACTACACATGAAAGTAGATACACAAATCAAATGAATTCTCTAAAGTGATCTTCCATACAATAATTACTATGCATTAAAAAGTAACTATCGAAAATTCAATTGAAAAAAATTATAAAAATACAAGTATTAACGATTTTTAAAATTTTTAAATATTTTTAAAATGTCAAAATTTTACCGATATTTTAATCACTGGTATGTTATTGAATAAAATGCGAAGTTGTATTAGTATTACAGGTCATCGTGAGACACTGTTGAACATGTGTTTGAACAAACAGGGTTTGTCATCCTCTGATTTATCAGTAGTTACGGAAATCCGTCTTCAAAAAATTGTTGATCCGTTTTGCATTGTAAAAGTTCATCAGATATCAAGAGAACTAATTTATGTTGAGAACTAATTTAAGGTTAATCTAGAGGTACATCCTACCTCCAAATGGCCATCTGATCACATCACGACATCCTTATCCAAGTGTTTGATAACTTTTCTGAAGGAAAAAAAATGCTTCTTATTTTGTTTTTATTTTATTTTATAAGTTTACGTTTTCCTGTCTGTTCATTGACCTATCTTTAACAGTCCGAATCTCTCTTCGATCTCTATGCATTGTGTACTAAACAGAAGTAAATGCTTTGTTTTTACAATTTTTTCATATAAATTACTTATATGTAAGCGAATATTAAAAATTAAAAAATAGATAGTAACTTTTTATTCATCTTGTATTATAAGTTCTATAATTGTAGTGAAATGTAATTGTAGTGAAATTCATTGCTGGCAATATATTTCTGTTGGAAAGAAACAAAAAGTAACTATAAATAGAAAATACTCACCTTATTAGTAGAGCACACATTATCTAACTACATAATATTAACAAGAGCACACATTATTGAGCATACACATCTGAATAGTTGGAAGTTCTGAGTTCGCCTTGAGAATACCTTAAACCTTTATGAAATTCCTATAACTCTGATAAAAAGCTAAAATAGTTTTCATTTACTTTTAATTCTATGCCTTTAAGCCAATGATTTAGAACATTTCAAAATCCCTTAAATTGTTATTTTGGACATTGTAGGAAAAGATAACACCATTTTCGATACGTATGTATCATTTAAATTTTTTATTCGCATTATTCAGAAAACCTGTTTCCTCATTTCTTCCTTTCAGAAGAAGCTGCTTGTAATGTTTTTTTTAAAGTCAAATGAAACTCTATAATCCGGTATTTGCTATAATGGATTAGGTAAATACTTTAGTCAAAGAATTACAGCATATCTTAGAATTCTCATGTACTTCGTAACAAATGTTTTAATACTGTCAATAATAACTTACATTATTTACTTTTCTAAGCAACTACAAAATGATTCATCAAATAATGTATTTTCTTTTTTTTAATTGAGCAATGAATATCCAAAAAGCTATATAAGACTACAACAAACATTAAAAAGTAAAAATATCACTCAATTATTTTATATTTATCTTTCAATAGGCATTTATTTGGCTTCCATTGTTTATTTGCTTTTATGATCTTATAAAGAGCCATTTTCTAATTTAATGGCATTGATTTTAGAAAATTAATTTCAGAGTCATTCTCTAATCTCTTTTTTAGTATTTTAGTTTTCCTTGTGCTTTCAACAACATATATATGTCTGTAACCAATACTGTTAATAGATTGCTAACACTTTCAATGAATTCCCAAGTGTACAAAGAATATCATATGATCACATAACGTTGTAAAACATAGTACACGATTATTACTGATTTTGGTAACAATGACGAACCACAAAACTTAGTATAAATATTTTAAAAAACGTGCAATATATCTGTGTAATATTTTTACGAGTTTATTTTGTGATAATCAAAAGTTTTAATTGACTTATAAGAAAACTTGAATTTTAGAGATTGAACTTGCAGCACTGGCATCCATATTCAGAACTAAAGAGGGGGGGGGTGGCTTAAGAATCATAACGTATTTTAAATTGCACCGTAAATAAATATCGCACCAACTTTAAAATCGTTTTCGAGAGAGATCTTAGGATCTGTGTTCACAGATGAGAGAAGTGGAGACAAAAATAAATATGCTTATGTTTTATGTTAGGCATAAATAAGCTAAATAAAAAATTTAATGGAAATTGATCCACCGGTTTTGTGATGTGCATACAAACAAACAATAAATGGACAAACACAATTGTTGCATTGGAGTAATTAACTTTCATATGTTTTACGTTATTATTTATTTGTGTTTAATTTCGTTGCTAAGCTCATTTTTCCAGCAAATCTCGTAATTTTTCATTTTATTTTATAGATTGAGTTAGCTTTCTTCTACTCAATGAAATTGATTTATTACATGATATTACTAAAAATTTTAATTCTGAAATAATTTGTTTAATGACAACTTCATGACAGTGAAGAGCATGGAACATTAAATGTAAACTCTTATTAGTTAGAGAAGCTGATTTTAAATATAAGGATTCAAAATTAGAAATAAAATCAAAATCGCGATACAGCCAAAATATGAATTGATGAATATTGACATCAAAACTGCCAAGATTTGGAAAAGGGAAATTAAAAGAAAAAGACTATGCTGCTTTAAAATATATAAATATATTTTATGTAAAATATATATAAAAAATATATAAAAATATATATATATAAAAGATATATGAAGAAATTAAACTGCAGATGCACTAAATAATATTTTAGAAAATCTTCTATTACAGTTTAGTATTGCATTAAATGAATTTATTTTAATTTAAATAACGAAAGATGTTATTTCAACATGTTATTTCAACACGAATCTTAAAAGTCTTAAATTCTTTGATGTAATTTTTTTCGTTCTATTATACAATTGAAGAGCATCGAAGTTTCCTCACTGCTTAGCATTTTTATAATCACATTTCAAAGCCGATATCAAAGGTTTCTTTTATGAGTTTTTCAGTTTTATTGTTACATTATTTGCTTCAATTTCTGTTGATACGAGCAAGTGTAGACTGCAAAATTGCTTTGCATAAAACAAGACTTCCACTTGCGAATAGCCCATATGGATTTAACTTTTAACGAATATTCTGTCATCTACATTTTATGATTGGGAATTGAAATTAATTACATATCCACTTTCGCCTATCTAATAAAGATCAAAAACAAAAGGCAGGCGAAGGTCGGGATCTTCCATGCTGAATGCTCCTCCAGAAGCACTTATCTCTCCATGAAGATTTCTGTGCAATGGGTACCGGGTTTCTTTTTCCAGACTTTACAGGCAGGCTGACCATCGGACTTCAACTTAGTCCCATTGGGTCACGAAACTCCGGGAGCCTTACCTATCGCGACTCCAAAGGTCTATAAAGACCTGTAGTGGGAAATTTACTATATAATGGTGAAAAAGATTTTCTTTTATGTAATTTCGAAGAACTATATAATTTTCATTTCAATAGTAAAAATTAAATCCGAAGAAAAAATTTAATAATTAATAAAAAAGTAAGAAGAAAAAAAGGCCGCGCGATTGGCCACGTAAGACACTGGCGTCTAACCTCTGAGACCCGGGTTCGGTTCTCATGTGGGTTTCGTGATGGTGGACAATCCTCGCTAGGCAGATTTTCTCGGGGCTCTCCCGTTTCCCCTGCGAGTCTACCACCATACTTTATCAGTCTTTCTCTCCATCTGTTCTCATTAGAAACGCTGTTTGGTATTATTTACTAAACTATTACAATGTAAATGCTAATTAAAGGCACAAATGGTTGTTTTTAAATGTTTAAAAATGCTGAAAATGTTATTATTTGTTATTACTAAAAATAAGTTACTTAAAATATAAGTCTCAGTCCTAAGCACGTGTTTCAAATGAAAGGAAAAGAAATAGACAAAAAATTAAAATGTTCGTCATCAATTTTTTTCTAATTAAAATTTAGATTTGGATGAATCTTAAAGTAAAATTTATTTTATAGACAAAGCTGATAAAATGAGCTCTTCCTGTTGTCGTATTTTTAAATTCTGTTTCTAGTTTCATCTTTTAATTAAATTTTAATTAATTTTTTTCCTGATTTATTATTACTTTATAGCAAAGAATCTTAAAATTTCTATTACACTCATGGACAAAAAAATTAGCGCACCAAGAAGGAGTCGTCAAAATGAAACGAAAATTTACATACATAACGACTACTTTGATATAAGTAAATGATTAGAAAATCAAAGAAAAAGGATAATTTATTTCAGAGAAAAAGGCAAAAGAACGGAGGAGTTAATACTCCGTTGGACCCCCTCTAGCGCGAATGCACGATGCGATACGATCGGGCATTGAGTCATACAAGTTCTGTATGATGTCTTGAGACATTTCGTTCCATATTTGCTGTAACCTTGCCTCTAGTTCGTTCAAACTCGTGGGATGCCCAACTCGTCGTCCCAAATGATCCCAGATATACTCGATTGGAGACAAATCTGGGGATCGGGCAGGCCAAGGAAGGGTAGTAACAGTGCGGAGACAATCTTGTGACACCCTTGCCGTATGAGGCCGAGCATTGTCTTGTTGAAAAATGGCTCCTGGGAGCCGTTGCATGAGTGGCAACACATGTGGTTGCAGGATTTCATGAACATACCGCTGGGCTGTCAGGGTGCCACGGAACAATACTAGGGGTGACCGTGTATTGTAGGCAATGGCACCCCATACCATCACACCAGCTGTGGGAGCGGTGTGTCGCTGTACAGCAAAGGCAGGATTGAAGCGTTCACCACGGGCTCTCCACACACGAACACGATTGTCATCACTGCCGAGATTGAATCTGGATTCGTCGCTAAAGACGACCTGGTTCCATTCCGCTGCAGTCCAGTTTCCTCGTGCGCGGCAATACTCCAAACGGAGGCGTCGATGGGTGGGCGTCAAGGGCAGCACACGTAATGGGCGCCGCGATACAAACTGTCCTTCAGCCAGGCGCCTTCGTATGATTCGAGAAGACACAGCGGCCCCTAGTGAAGGTGCTACCTGTGCCTGGATGGCGGCCGATGAAGCAGTTGGCTGTACGCGTGCATTTCTGACTATGTGGCGGTCTTCTCGACGACTGGTCTGTGGAGGGCGTCCTGAGCCTGGTCTTCGTGTACTTGACATCTCTCGGGTCCACTGGTCCCAAAACCTCCTCACAACACAATCAGAGCGGCCTAATTGACGAGCTACTCGCCTAGCTGATCACCCAGCTTCCATCATCCCGACGATTTTCCCTCTCTCAAACTGCGACAACTGCGTATACTGTCTTCGAACACGGCGTAATGGCATGTCTACCTCAGCTCTTCCTTTGTAAATGATTCAGCACACTCAAACAAGCTTTGGTTACCTGTTTTATACTCCACAGAGTACGATGTTCAACGCCCTCTACCGGCTATACGTAATGCGCAATCACGCTGCATTTCTAATCATTTGCATATCTCCCCGACATGTACCTTCATTGCAAGTTTCGTTACGATCCCGCAATTATTTCTTGGTGCGCTAATTTTTTCGTCCATGAGTATATTTCATCTTATATCTATATTTAATTTTCTATGAAATTAACTTCAATCCTAATCTTTGTTGTTATTTTTGATAGAATTTTTCCTTATCTTTAATGGAAAAGCCGATGAAGACATTGCAGGAAAATTCAAGATATGCTAAACATTACTAGCAAAATGTGTGCTTCTACATTGTTTGTAGATTCAACTTTATATTCTTTTTATTATTATTGTTATTATTATGAAATTCTCGTCAACTACAAGTTGCTTTCCTCACGATATTTACTTTACTAAATGTTGATTTAGTTATATCAGCTGGTATTAACAATTATGAAGGTACAGCATTCCTGTGGTTGTTTTTACTTCGAATCAAAATGAATGCTAATGTAGTGAAAAATTTCAAACTTTTAAAACTTTGGTATAATAAATGTGAAAGCATTGTAGTTTCAAGTTACAAAGTAGACGTTGAATTATATTGATAGTATTATTTGTAATAATAATTACTAATTTGTGTTATGAAAAAAATTCATATGAGATTTACAGAACAATAAAATTTGAGACCAATGTTCAAACTGACCACTGAAGACAGCCTGTTTCACGCTAACTTGGCGATCGTCAGTTAAGAGTAATCAGAATGAACAAGGCAGGTCTCATAACGGAGATATATTTGAAGTAAAATGAGAAAATAAATGGAACCTCCAGAAATCTAAACTAAAAACATAAAAACACATTAAAAATAAAGAAATTTTATTTACATGCGCATAAGAAATTGATTGTGGCTGGCAGAGCCAAGCTCATGAATTTTCTTTTTCTTTATTTTTGATGTGTTTTTATGTTTTTAGTTTAGATTTATGGAGGTTCCATTTCTTTTCCCATTCTATTTACAAAACAATCTACCAACAAACTTTTATATTAAAAGTTAAAATATACTAAAGAATTAATTGAAAGTTATTTAAGTAAGAAGCTTTATTTATTGTCTCAATAGTTATTTAAAAAAAATAAAACTAATTTAAAAAGTTGGGATTTTCAACTTTCAGAATTTTTTGAAACTCTCTTCTAAAATTATAATAAAAAAATACAAATCTTCAGTAAATAAATAATGATCTTTCTGGATCTCCTAATTTTTAATTATCAAAATTATGACTAATTTTCTTAAAATATCATAAGCAAATTTTTTAAAATTTTTTTTTCAACTTTTGTAATAATTATTATTAAAACTACAAATTGTAAATCAAAGTACATTTTAAAATTTAAAACTAAACGACTTAACTTGTTTTTACAAAGGTTCATATTCTTAATAACAGTAATATTGAAATATAATAGAAGTTGCAGAAGACTCAAAGAATAGAAGAAAAGAAAACTTAGGCAGAGTTTAGCTCCATCTAAAACCCATTAAATAATACAAAGTGATCTGGACTGACGCGTACTAATAACAAATAATAATTGACTTCTAATTTTAAGTAGTAAAGTTTTAATAACTTAAAGTTTAATTTAAACTAAAGACCTGCAAATCGGATCATACTTTACTAAAATAAAAAATGAAAAAGAAAATAATAAAAAATAAAAAACAAAATCGCCTTTTTAAATAAAGAGTTGGCAAAGGATTTAGGAGGCAAATGAAAGCATTGAAGACGTTAATGATATCTGCATAGTTTTTGAGAAAGGACTTAGAAAAAGAAAAGTCATTTAGAAATAAAAAATATTTTGTAAGAGAAAAAATGTAATTAAAATCAGATAAATGTAAGTTATGGTTTAATACAAAGAAATGAACGTTATGAGATCAAATCCGCCAAAAAAAAAAAAAAGAAATAGAAAACGAGTGCTTTTCAAAGCAAAAAACATTGGAGGGGAAAAAAGAGAAGAGGTTCTGATGAATAGAAAAATAAGAAAACTTTTGCGGAAGAACTTAAAGAAAAGTAAAGAGCAAAAAAACTAAATAAATTAAAGGAGTCTGTAATACGGAAACTTATGTAAATTACGAAGTTGAATAGGGGATTAGTAATGATATTTATTAATAGCAATAATTGCACAATCATGTTAAGAATTAAGTTGTGCAAAGACAGTACAATTAAAAGATTTGAAAAATAAACTTAAATTTAACATCACAAGAAAAAGTATACACGCACATAAGTAAGGAATCACTGATCTGTTTTTAGTGTTTTCGATACCAGGAATCCAGAACAGCTGTTTCAGACTTCCTAACCTTCATCAGCTGGATTCGCCCAGTATCTTACAGCTCAGTGATCCCAAGAAACATATAAAGGAAACCTGAAACAGCTTTTCTGGATTCCCGGTATTGATTAAACTAAAAACTGATCAATGATTCCTTATTTGTGTGCATGTATGTTTTTTCTTGTAATGTTAATATTATTTGCCCACGTTAAACTTGTTGTTAAACTTAAATTCAATTTATATAAATTTGAATATGGCAAACGCATATTTTCAAAAAATAAGGAAAATCAATCAAAATAAATCGATAAGAATAAAATTTCAATCGCTAATTACTATCAAAATTTCAGTAATTATACTAAAAATATTCTATTAGTTCTTTAATGTCCATTTGAACTATCTTTTGTTCTGAACCTGACATCACCTGATTTTGGCCAACGGAATTACATTTTTAATATTTTATTATTTTTAATTACAAACATTAATTGATACATAGAATTTGTTTAGTTCTCAAAAATGTGATCACGTGAAACTGATAACTATTCTGTGGTGTAGTTAAAATTAGTCACATAATAACTATTTCATAGAAGACTGTAATAGCTAAAAGGTCCTCAGCTCTATTAAAAAACATGCAATATCCCACTGCATACTGAGTACTGTTGTGGTTACTGCGCGGTAAATGGTTCAAACATTTTATGTTTCTGCTCAATTATCAGTCCGACTTTAATGTCGACTTTAAGAACTTGAAGGTAAGCTAGTAAGTAATAAACTACTTTAGTTTTATTACTTTATTACTTACTTATAGTTTTATTACTTTATTACTTAGTTATAGTTTTATTACTTTATTACTTAGTTACAGTTTTATTACTTTATTACTTACGAATAGTTTTATTACTTTATTACTTACTTATAATTTTATTACTTTATTATTTACTTATTTATAGTTTTATTATTTTATTACTTACATATAGTTTTATTACTTTATTACTTAGTTAGGGTTTAATTACTTTATTACATACTTACAGTTTTATTATTTTATTACTTAGTTATAGTTTTATTACTTTATTAGTTACTTATAGTTTTATTATTTTATTACTTAGTTATAGTATTATTACTTTATTACT
>JAFIDM010000002.1:28835518-28859446 GCA_023159025.1 Thereuonema tuberculata
GTTAAATGGTCTTCATATTTTAGTAAATCAATTTGTTATTCATTTCGACAAACATTATTTATTTGTAAGAATGAAAAAAGTGAATATTTTTTTATTAAGTAGCATACGATGTGTTGATTGAACTTCAATTTATTTATTTGCACGTAGAACTTAGCCAATTCGTTATCGGATATATCAGATCCTAAATTTTATAAAAAATGCGGCCATTTCAAATTATGGTTGATTCAATTTTTGGGAGGCTGAGATACATTGAAACTCATGAACAATAAGATACAAAATCTTCATTCTAATTACATTATTACTGAATGATTTAAGCATTAAATTGATCTGAAAATGACTACATTACTTTTCCGACGAATAATAAGATGCTACTCTCAATCTACTAGAATCTTCTCGCAGCTAATAGAAACGATACTTCTGTTTATGTGAATCTGTCATTTCTAATCCGAAAGTGAATAAATTATCCTTAACTCGATCGGTTATTCTTGAGCCAGCGATGCTTTTCACAGCATGAAATTCAATACGAATGATCTGGAATATTCCTGACAAGAGCACAGTAAGAACCCACTCACTATATATATTCAAACATCTCTTCCACACAAATGCTGTTTCAAAGGAAATTGGAAGCGACTTTTTCGCTTGGAGTAACGACGCGTCTTTTCATCCACCGTCTGAGTTTCGATTTATGAGAAACCATTGCTGCATTTCTCCGAAACATGCACGAAGAGCCCCTCAAATTCTGTTGTCAGCAGAAATTTCGAATTCGACATTCCTGGAAGGAAATGTATTAGCCCAACTCAGCGCTCAGAGCTCTAACACGAAGAGGATTCTTGTAGTGATACGTTAACATTGCAAATGTTAATGCACTTACTCTAGCGAAAAATAGATGTACAACGAAATATTCTTATGTTCTCTCGAATATCTCGCTGAACTTCAAATACAATAGCCAAAAGAAGATTTTCCTTCTTTTATTATCTTTGCTCGCTGGCAGACATTATTACACATTACGTTAAGTTGAAGACGATGAAGATTCCAAATGATTCAAATCGAAGCTGCTTGTACACAGAAATAAAATTAGGTGGAAAATTAGGCTAAAAGTAGAAAATTGGTATTATAGACATGGTTCACTATTAGCTTAAAAACGAATGGTTACTATTCTAATTGAAAGTATGGACGGCTCTGTACATTTTTTTCCTTTATTAGCATACTTGTTGATTTTTTTTTGGGGGGGTGCAGATTTTCTCGTAATTTCCACACATATTTGACTATTGACTGGTCAAAATATTAGATCAAAATATTAGATAAACATTCCCGTTAACAGTTAAGTTTTCCGCTATGCAATTTATTTATTTTTTTATTCAACTTACCAATATGTATAAAAACCTTACATTAGAATAATAGAATGCAATGAATAATTATTCAAATGAAGAAATTCTAAATTACATCAAGGCAAATATTCTTTTCTGAGGCCAATTGACAAGCATAGACAAATATTTTTAAAAATTTTAATACATTAAAATTTTCAAATATTTCCTAATTTTTTAGAACCACAGAAAACCACAGAAGCATCAACACTGCGATGCTTCCAACCACTTTACAATAAGAATAGTCTTTAGCTCTTCACACTGAAAGTAAAGCCCTGGACATAAAAATCTTCGAAAAGTTTGTCTTTTTAAGGTGTAAATTCTTATTTTGTCAATCGCTTAATTACATTTATTATATTTATTGTAATTATATTTACTATATTTATTTTTTAAACTTTCTACTAAATTTCTACTAAAGCAACTTAGTAAAAACATTAGAATCCTAAGTGACTCCATTGACAGTTTAGAACATCAGTGATGCTGTTAGTTACTCTTCCTTAATTTCACTGTCATTTTATTAGGAAATTTCGGTATGATGAAATCCTGAGGGTGCCATTCTGAAACCTGAATAAATTAATTTCATTTAAAAGAGCCAAGTAAAATTGATTTGATACTTAGTGTGATTGACAATGATCAGAATTAAACCTACATTTCAACAGCTACTTTCTGTAAGAGTCCAGTTGTTAAGGTTAATTTAGTACTAGCATAATGATATGATAGATATAAGATCTACGATTAACATTTAGGAATCTAAGATGATTAACCAGTCATTTCACATGCGTAGTAATTAAATCTCTTTCTTTTATAATATTTACTTTTATATAATCAGCTGTTATAATTTTAATCAATTAAAAAAAATAAAGTAAAATTGATAATATTTTAGAAGTCTTTACAGTAAGCTTTTAATTTTTTTTATTCCTAAGACAATTTCACAGCTACAACTAATGAAATGTGTTTTTAGAATATGTACTTTCTACAAAGTTCGATATTTCTTTGTAAAAATTTAATAGTTTTCATTCTATTCATTCCATGAATTTAATGTCATTAAAATGAATGACATTATTTCCCGTGATTTCCTCAATTAAAAAAATCAAATTTTGAAAAAAAAAAATTCAAACTCAAAATTTGGCGAAGATTTGAAAAAAATATTTATTTAATGTACATTGAATGATACTGAACAACTTTTATTAATTTTTATACCTGCTGGTGTAATTTTTATATTCCGATTTGACAAAAAATCCAATTTTTAACAAATTTAAGATTTGCTAGCGAAACAATTTGAATACGGTTGGGTTTAATTCAACTTTTTCATTTTATCTTTATTAATATATGACTTTCCTAATATAAAGGTTAAGATTGAGTATTGGAAAAATAGGTGGGCCCGGTAGCCGAGTGGGTAAGGGCGCTTGGCTGCGGGTTGGAGGTGGACGGGAATTTTTCCACGCTTCTTTCTCCTCCAAACGGGCCCTAGGGTCTACCCAGCCCTCTATAGAATGGGTACCGGGTTTCTTTCCCGGGAGTTAAAGGCGGGCGAGCGAGGGGCCGAACCCCCGTCCTCAACTTTGTCCCGTAGGTTCTGAACACTGGAGCCTACCCTCCAGTTGCATTGCGCGGTCCTCTGGGCCTGATCGCACCTTTAACTTTAACTTTTTATTGGAAAAATAGATTAAGTAAATGTGGTAAAATTTGACTGTGCTAATAACAGAAAATTAAAGATACGTATAATTAGGTGAATAAAAATAAATTATTTTTTTTACGGCCATCACGTTCCTTTCTCCACCAGACTGTATGCATTAAATTAATTTATAATTAAATACATACAAGAAAACACTTTCCTTTCTTTTACTTTTTCCTTCTTTTCTTGTACAGATCAAGTTCATTTTTCATCAATTATTGTATGTATTGACGGCCTGACTGTTTAAACTATTTCATGACAGACCTGCATCTGACATTTCAAAATAAAAATGAGAAAAGAACTTATATTGATTTATCGGAAGCCAAAGAAATAACTTTCTTTTTGAGTTTATGAGACAAAGGTTGTACTTCATTTCTTTTACTTTTTTTAAGAGAGTTTCTTTGTTTTGTTTTGTTTTTTGTTTTTTCAAGACGAAAAAGTACGAGTGTGCTGAAAAGAAGTGGGTTTTCATTTCTCTCCCATTAGAGTGGATTTGGTATAATATAAGTAACAAGATAACTACGATTTCTTGAGGATTGCTCACTCTTCAAAACCCTTTACTAAGCATTAGTTATCAGAGGTCTTTTTGAAAAAAAATCATAAATTAAAATTTTACTGATTATCTTAAAAGAACAGAATCTCTTTATTAAAAATGCATTCATTCAATGTTCAAAATTTATTGAATGTTACATGTAAGCATATGATAGATCTTTGAAGTAAATAAGTTATAAATTAGGCAATAAGAAAATCTACATTTGTAAGTATGTATATATGCAGGTATGTATGTGTTCATATATATATATATACTGTGTATGTATGTAGATTATGGCAAAATTCAGTACTCAGTTTTAACCTTTCCAACTCAAATCTTAAAACAACTTTCTCCATTATTAACGTATTAACGTGCAACTATAATAAATACGATGCGACTATTTGCACAAAACATTAGAAACAGATTTAATAAAAAAATAAAAAATACAACAAGTAACAAGTTTTGAAAACCTGTAGCAGTTTCCTTCTTCGGACTATAAATATATATACAGTGGTGGTCAGAATTATAAGTACAACTGAAAATTGCACAGAAAAAATTATTTGTGAAGTAAATAAAGTGAAATATATACATAAAATGCCTTTTTATGCTAGAAATCATTGTAGAATGCAAAACATTGGAAAATGCAAAATTTGAATGTTTTGCCATATTTAACAAAAAAATGTCATTGTAAAAACTGGACAAAATTATAAGGACAATGAATGTTTTGGCCTGAAACACACTAATAATTAATAATCTCCCCCTTCTTCTCAATCACTTTTATCAGTCTTGATGTCGTAGAGTTTGACAGTTCCTTCAGAACGTTTTTAGAAATGTTTTTCCAAGCTTATTCGATGGAGGACAAAGTTCTTGCTTATTTTGATATTGAATACCATTTTTGTATACTTCGTGTGCCAGAATATCCCACAGGTTTTCCATTGGATTTAGATCTGGGCTTCTGGCCGGCAAGTCAAGTAGTTTCACAAAATTAGCATCAAACCATGCTTTCGAAGTTTGAGAAACGTGTCTGAGGCATTGTCCTGCTGGAACAAAAAGTCTCCACTCGTAATTGACGGTGCTTCTGGTAAACGATTATTGCCCAATATATAAATATAACTCTCAGAATTCATTTTGCCCTGCACAAAAACTATTGGAGTAGTTCCGGCAGTTGCGAAACCTCCCCAGACCAGCCACTGAGCCACCTCTAAATCTATGGTTTGCAAAAATTTCTTTTTCTTTACGGAGATCATACCAGAAGTAGCGAAAACCATCTGGTCCATCCAAATTAAATTTTTTCTCATCAGAAAAGATAACATCATCGCACTTCTTTTTCCATGGTAATGCATTTTTTGGCAAACTCCATCCTCGGTCTCTTATGAACTTTTGTAAGAGGTGGTCTTGACATAAGTTTTCCATAACGAACCTTTTTTTCTTTTTGTAAAACATGTCAAACAGTTCGAACACTGCATCGTAAGTTTAATTCCCGTTTAATTTCCGTTGATGTTTGTTTTTTGGAGCAAGCTCGCCTTATTATCATTCTTTTCACACGCACAGAAACAGAAGATGGCCTACCTCTACGTCTTTGCCGACCATATTTTTCGGGATTTTTAAGAAAATTATAAATAACCGTTCTCGATCTATTCAGCTTTGTCGAAATTTGATGTACCGTAAGTCCTGAACTTTTAAAAGCAACCACTTTCCCTTTCTAAAACACCTAAAGTTTCGTACCTAGTGGCATGACTGAAAAAATAGAATACGACGTTCGCAATCTCTTACTATGCATTTATATCGTCTGGGAGGGCCGTGTGCAGAACAAAAAACATGCAAATTTTGCTTTTTAGAACACACAAATAGCATTGTCCTTATAATTTTGTCCATATCACAGGGCTGTCTAAATCCAAAATACATTTTATCAATATGAATTTCCCATATATTTCCATAAAAACTAATAAAAAATGCTGCATTTATCGTTGGTTTCCAGCCATAAAATTTCCATAATTTTCCGGCCAACTGTAACCAAGTTTGGCGATTTTTTCCCTTGTCCTTATAATTTTGACCACCACTGTATAAAAAAAAATTAAAAAAACCGTTGTCTTTTAAAAATTTGAAAAAACTTCAAAATTTAAAAAATTTAAAAGACTTTCTCCATTGTTGCTTGTTTCAATATTTTTTTACAATGAAATATTAAAGATTATTATTGTACACTTCATTACAGTGGCGGGCAATGGTAACGCCTGAGAACAGAACTGATTGGCCGCAATTTATTTATTTATTTAAATTTTGTCGTATTTTTTAAAAAAATTCTCAGTTGCGTTTCTGACCATCAAAATGATCAAAAATATTGTCCCAAAGCTGGAGGAATGTCTTGTTTCGTCCTCCTCCCCACGAACAAAAAGATTCAAGTGAATAAATAATCAGGTCTTTTATTCGAACCAGAAAACAGAATGGGACTGTCAACTCATTTTGTTGCTCCTTTCTGCATTTTTAGCTCGGCTCCTATTGGTCGTAGCGTGATGTTATTTAGCCTGTAACCTTCCTCAGTAAACAGGCTATCTAATGCAAATAGAATTTTTCAAATCGGACTGGTAGTTCCTTAGATTAGCGAATTCGAACATACAAACTCTTCAGCTTTATATATTAAAGTATAAGATAAGATAAGATACACAATCGCACATCATGATGAAATTTAGCATCATCTGTATATTACAACAAAATATTGCATCATCTATATATTACAATAAAATAATGCATCATCTGAGTATTTTTCTGCTACAGAAGCTCCTTTCGCAGGAGTTGCAGAGTTGGAGTCACACCACGACTAGTTACAGTCGACTAGTTACTAATCAGTCGACAGTCATTAGACTTGTTCCAATTCGACAATACTGGATCTGCTGACAATAAAATAGTGACTGCTCGAAAACCTGTCTTCGCAGAAAAAAAGGCTCTTCTGATGAGTGAAACATGAATGGGTAGAACAATATGATAGTGGTCATGTGCATCAACATTAAAATGACGACTATTCAAACAATACTTGTATCGTACGAAGACGATATCCTACCTCACACCAGGAATGAAAAAAGACCAATTGAAATGGTGCAAAGTTCACTTCAAATGGACCCCATATCAAAGGATCAATTATTTAATCTGATGAGAAAAAATTCAAGTTGCCTGGTGCAGGCACACTATTCATCGAAGTAGTACCGAAAAAGACCATTTGAAAGGTTGGTGCTATAGTGAAATTCCTTACCAGGCAAATGATCTGCATGTCGTTTTGTGCATTAGGTCGCCTGCATTTTATTAAAGGTTCCTTAAATGCCAACGGTTACGACGTAGGATTGGAAAGAAAATTGTTGTCAACAATTAGAGATCATTTGAAACTGGCAAGTAATTACATCTTTGAGAACAACTTTGCTCCTTGTCGCCGTGCGAGAAGTGTAAGTTGGTTTTACAAGTTACTACAGTTTTAGTTCTACAGTTGAGGTTCTACAGTAATTCTGTTACATTTTTTAGAGGTGAAAAACTGGTTCGCAGAAAGGTCAATTACAACTTTCATCTGGTCAGGTAACAGCCCTTACCTTAATCTTATAAGAATTGTTGGCATTATGTAGAACCTGAGAAAAACAAAAACAAAAAACAAAGGCCCTCAGATTACTTCAGGAACTTGTAGTCATGTTTGTAACCATAAGTTACCGTTTGACTTCACACAACTTCATAGTATAGTGCTGCCGTCATTAAGACCAGAGATGGTACAACAAAGTATTAAAGTCTGCATCTGGTGATAAATTCATTTCTATTTTTTTTTACATTTGACAGGAGTGCTTCTGATTAATTTTCTTCTTTTATTTTTGAAGTTAAATATAGTGTTTACAATACTCTTTTTTACAATTTGGAACATTCGGTCAGAAATTACTTGTAAGTTAGTTATGCTTTTATCATTCATAACTTAATGAAATAACTTTCTTTTTATATATGTGCTATATGAAATTAATGTGTTCTATATGTGCTTTATCATTATTGTAACTTCCAATCGCCAAAAGGATTAGAACTTTATAATTGCTAGTTTGATGCAGTTTCTTTGAACACCACTGTATTAGGTTTTACATTTCTAAAACATTTTGCCTTCCAAAGCGTTCTCAACTGTTAACTTTTTATGCTTGAAAACAATAGTGAATTGTTTAAAGCTTATTCTGGAGGAACGTTACGGAACCTAAAACACACAGCCGCTTCGGCAGCCGCCTATTTGTGCTCTCTGACCATCTCAAAGTGCCGGAACGTTCTTTGAAGTAGTCTAATTAACAAAGATAATTAATCAATTAGTATGGCTTCACTAATCATTTGCAAGATTAATTAATATACGGTGGGTGGTTCAAAAGTCTTCACACATACTGATCATTGTTTTAACAACTGTTAGAAATGTTATTCACAGAAGACGCTCTACATGCTTTCTTTACTTGAAAAGACATATGAATGTTCTTTGTATTATGTAATCCTGTTATACATTTGCGGAGTAATGGGATTTCATACGCGTTCCTTTAGGTGATTATGTTGAGTATGTTTTTATGCATACCAAGGCCCTGAAATGCCCCCAGAGTCAAAACCTCGAAAAGCCTAAGATCTGGAGATGTTGGAGGCCACTCAGTACGTCAACAGCAATCAATCCAGGAATCCGAGAATAGCTCTTCAAGGCAGATACCATAATTCCTATGAGTGAAGATTTTTTTCAACTATTTTGTAGAAGAATTACATGAAAAATATAATTATTGTATTTGTAGAACAATTATGTTAACAACATGTTTATAAAATTGCATAACTTTTAAGCTACTTATCTTAAAGCTCTTTCATTTGATTTATTTCGTCAAGTTTATATTAAAATAAAACAAAGGAAAAAAAAGGCGATAAGGATCGACTAATTTAAATTCAACGAGATGCTAAGGTTTTAGTTTGATATATACTTGAAAACCATATATCAAGATAAAATCCTTAGCGTCTCGTTGAATCTAAATTAGTTGATACATCTCGTCTTTTTTTTCTTTTTAATTTTTTTTCTCTTCATATTAGAGAAATGATTCTAATTCCTTTTGAATTCGGTGGACTTCCGAAATACATGATACAATATTTAAAATTCTCAGGCTAACACTTGAATGAGTAAATGTAAGCAAACAATTCTTAATTTTATTCCAGAGATAGTAGTCATTAATTTTTTATAGCCTTCTTAAGCAATTTCCCGTTTTACTTAAACTTCTTCTTCTTCATGGTCTTTTAATTTTTGATTACTTGAGATTAAATATTCTGGAATGTAATTTCCATAATTTCATTCTGCTGGTTTTGTTGTTGTTGGTGTTTCGTGTGTATTCAATAGTTTATACCAAATCTTCTAGTACCATGAAATACTAAATCTGTATTTAGGTAGGTTTTTATTAATGCATTTCATTATTTTTATGTGCCTACGTATTTCATTAATGGCTATATTCTTGTTCGATCCATCGGCCTGTATCGGAGAAGCATACGATTAACTTTTTCTTTTTTTCGGAACTTTTAGTTATTCTGTTAGCTTTTATGCAAGTTGTTAACCTAACTTGCAGAAAAGCTAACAAAGTAAATAAAATCAATGTTAATATGATTCTTAATTCTTAATTTTAAGTCCGCCAAACCTTCTAACATTATGCTGATTTTTATATTAAGTAGCGTCTTTACAAGTTTGAAATTATTCTAAATTTTCGGTCATTAAAATAAAAGCAACTACGAGCATCTGTCGTTATTTCTATTAACAAATTTACAAAAATTATCAGATCAGCATTGTCGTAGGTTGGAATTCACATTTCTTTTCTAAAAATTAGAATGAAACTTCCTTTTTTGTATGTTCAGCAGTTTTTTTTTTCTGTAACCATACAAAACTTACTTCGAATCTTAAATCCTGATTCTCTGGTGTTCTTTTATTGTCTTTCTTCACTTCAATCGACATCAGAGGTGTGAGATATCGGAGACACCGCACTTCTTCAAGCGGCATGGATTTAGAAAAGTCTAGAGAATTTAGGAAACTTCGAAGACGTTCATAGTCTTTATTCGATCTGAGAATGGATTTGAAAGAATGACTCGCGCTTAACTCGGGAGTGGAAACAAATCCAGCATCTAAACTGCCGAGATTCATTCCAACAGCTTGCTTGGCAGATTGTCTTCGATCATGATAGCTTAACTTTTTTTAAAAGCTAAAAGTTTAATACTCATTTAACAATCTGAATTAATTGTAAGAGAAATCAAGGAGAGAAATCAATTCGATAATAAAGGAGAATAAGATAATAGTTTTAACGGTTGAGTAAGTGAATCCTAGAGCCCATCTTAGCACTCGAAGCACTCTAACACTCTTTCAGAATTGTGGAGCCCATCTGATCAACAATATCTCATCCTCCGCTAGAGAGTTAACCCTGTTATGTCACCGCAATCCAGTCGTACACCACTGAACCCATCCATAATTTGTGATAGTTTACATTTTAACAAAAATATATTCACAGTATATCTCAAAACAGCCTTTCTTATGTCAACTTCACAATGATCATGTGGATAGATATTATTATGTTCATTTAATACATGCAGCTCCATCGAATCATTTCAATTATTATTAAACTAATAATGAACCAACTTCTTTCCAAATAGAGCTCCGCATTTTTTTCTTTTCCAAATTCTTCATATGTGTTTTTTAATGCCCTGGCTCGTAGATTAGTAAATCTTTTTTTAGGCCAACAACAAGGGGCGAGAAATGACAGCATTCATCCGGCGAAACGTTGCCCAGGGTACGCCATAGGGGGCAGCGTCACGTTGTATCCTCAGAAATGGACAGAAGGAGAAACAGAAGGGGAAAGAAACATCCATGCCACTGCCGGGATTCGAACCCAAGTACCGGCAGACTGGCCACACGGCCGACCACCGTCTAGACCGCTCGGCCACGCCGGCACGGCACAACTTCTTCATATTCACATCTGCTGGTCACATTCTCTTGTGTCTTAATATGAGCTTCAGTTTGTCTTAAAAAATTGCATAGATATTTCAGAAGCTTTGCAGCGAAAACTGAAGAAATTAGATTTTCCATTTGATTCATTATGAAATAAAAGTTAGATAAATTCAGAATTCAACGCAAATAATAGCTAGGTTTAGCGAGAAGGGCAAAAAAAGTTAGAATGTCTTTGTTAAAAATAATTTAATACTGAAAGAACAATCGGATTGCATTAAAAAAAAAAACTAGAATACAGAAATAGCTCTTGCTGATGAAGGTGAAACAGAAAAGCCACAGGAATAGAATTAAAAAGCCCAGGTAATGTAATTATGAAAGAAAAACTAAAATGGAATGGATGGAACTTATAAATAAAAGAAATAACCGAGTAGTAAGATACGTACAGAAAGTTTTTTGAGAATTACGAAAGTCTAACAAAAATTCCTAATGAATGGATAGCTGAAATTAATTTTTTTTAGATTCCTCTGGAAAGCGATAGCTTTTCACAGAAGAAAGTAAACTTTTTTAAAGACTAATTTTATTTTATCTTACTCTGCTAGACAATAATTTTGATTTTTGATTATGTACCACATGTATGTCGGCATGTATCTATTCTGCTAAAAAATAGCTTTTTGTGATAAAGATTCATTGATCAATTACAAATTCACGGATGCCTTATTTTTATAGATAAAGATGTTATTAAGTGACGAAAACTTTAAAATCAAATTATGTTTAAAACTCCTTTAAGTATTTTGTAAGTCTATCTAATTGATGTAGAATTGGCTATGAATGAGCATAAAGCTAAGTGAGTCAGTAAAAAAAAATTATCAATTTTCTGACTTGAATATTAAAAGAAGAATAATAGCAATTACAAAGATGCTGCAAGTATTTTCTTGGCACTTGTGCAGCATGCCTAATAGCATGAGAGCAGAGTTTTGTAATGCAACTGAATGATTGACAGTCGGCAACTAGATTCCAACCTGTTGAACAATTGCTATTTGGTTCGACTTGAAACATTGCCAAGCTTCAGTTTTGTTGAATGTAAATAGAAACTTTCATTTTGAATTCAATTTCAAGTTTTTTAATACAAAGAGAACTTCGATTTTTGTTAATAAAGAAAAATAAATAAACAAATAAATAAAACAAAATTAGTTGTCCGAAAACTTTGAAAACTTTAATTCTTTAAATTTATCGACGAGATTTCAAAATGTCATTAATTGTTTTTTTTGTTATCAATTTTTTTTGGTTATAAAAAAAATTGATGAAATTCTCACAAGGGAAAAAAGTATAAAACGGAGAGAAAATTACATAAATTAAAATTATATATTAAAATTCATAAGTAATAATTAAAAATACCATTATAGCATCAATTTAAATAGCAGATATGCGAAACACTATACCAAATTTTACTGATGGAAATTATACCAACCTTCATATTTATTTTCATCTTATTATAGACCTCAAGGAATTTTTTTTTAACTTAAAGATACTGTGACCCTTTATACTGCGTAGCGAGACATAATTCCCAAAACGAGGTATAATTCATTAATCTTTATTTATGAGTTTCTTGTCCCTATTTGTTTCCTGATATCTTCAAAAGGTAGTAGATTTTAAATAATCAAGGCCTCATCTCATTAAGATAAAATCTATACTTTCAGTAAAATCCTTTCTTTGATCAGACATGTGCTTTCAAGCAATTTCAAGTTTTTCAAGCAATAATTTAAATATATATTCACGTATTTATTTAATCATTTCACAATACTACTAAGCCAAGATTAGTTTTTGAGGTGTTATACTATTAGTTTAGTAGCTACTTTAAGCGTTTTTAACAATATTTCATTCAGTTATCTGCTGATTTATGTCATAGTCCTATGGTCTGTCGCCTAGATTTGATGAGAATATGATATCTCTAGACTCACTTTATATAATTTTACTGAAGGATTTAACCATTGCTCTTTTACAGCTCAAACAATAACACAAGAAGATTTTTTATGTATTTAGTCTGTCAGTGTCACCCATTTCCTATTAGGGTCAAAACTTTTTGTTAAAAGAATTGACATATGTTAAATTATGTTTCTGAATTATATGAGTACTCAAAACTCTTTGGGAAATAAATTAAGAAAGTTATGTAGCTATATTGTTGCTAATTTTACTTCCTATTCAGTAAACTGTGTCTTTGGAGATTTCACGTTTTAGAGAACTAAATCAGTTCCTTTATTTAGCTATCTTAAAACATTTTAGCATTGAAGTTTTCGAACGGGAAGTGAGTACTTGTTTATATTCCCCAATCTAACGGAACAGGATTTTCTTTTAGGAGTATCTATTTGCAAATGTAATGGTAATCTTAACCATGTAGATATACTTTTCCGAAAGAGATGTAAACTTATTACTGCTCTTTCACTAACCCGTGCCTTGTATATAAAGCACACTTTAATAATTCATTAGCTTTACCATCTTTTTCAAACTACTAAGAAAATAAAGTGTATTATTTGACTTAAATTCCAAATTATAACAGTGCCAGGGGTATGAGTTCTTGCAGTCATAATCAACTGAAGCCGGATTTTTATTTATTCTGTTATTATTCTCCTTCTCTTATATCGTAGTCAGACTTCTAACAGTATTCAAAATATATTTTAGATTTTCTTCATTCATTCTCCTTTTATTTTTAATTGCAGTTTTTAAATAATGTACAACAATTTGAAAAGCATCAGTAAATAACAACGATTTTTTTTAGTAAAAAGTTTCCTACCATATAGCACTATCCTTGGTTAAAAGATGAGACATAAAATGATGTGAATGAGCTAGACAACAAAAATCCCATCATTTTTGCTCAATATAACAGTGAATATTTGAGAAAATTTTACGAATCTGCTTTGATAAAAACCCGAAAACCCTACAACCATGAATTATCCACCAATAACATCAATGAATACGGAATTTAAAAGTATCATTAACTAACAATGGCTGAAACACCTTTCTTATAGCGCCTTAATATCGGAAAGCAGACGATCACACTTGTTTTTTATTTTCTACACCAGAGGGAGATCCGACGCCCTACCCATATCCCATTGCCATTTCATTTCTCGACTCCTGCAGGAGAGACACATTTTTTATTCATGAGTAACTTGAAAACGAACCCCATACGAAGGGGGCTCGAATACGTACGTTTTTTAATGTAATTTCACATATTTTTATCGTTCATCCCATTCACATCATTTTATGTCTCATCTTTTAACCAAGGATAGTGCTATATGGTAGGAAACTTTTTATTAAAATTTTTAGCACATTAAATTTTATTTAGTCAACGATTTTTGTTGTTGTTAGCTGCTGTTTTAGATTTCTGGATCACTGTTACGTGGCTAACAGTGACATTAATAGATTCTTTCCATCTTTTACACGAATTTTCAGTCGTGTTTTGACTCATAATTCCAAGAAAACATAGTCGATACAAAGATAGTTCTGTAAGCATAAGTCAATATCTTCATAAATCATTTTCAGAGAAAAATGTAATAAACAATATCACAAAGACTTTGTAAATAAAAAAATCTATTAAACAGAATAATAAATTTCCCAAATCTCAGATTAGCCTATGTATCTGGGGAGTTTGGAATTAACTTCTTCATAACAAAGAGAAATTGAATATCAATTTTTAACTATAAAGTTTTTAAAAATGCAATTTCCTCTTGTCTTTTTTGTCCTTGAAAAGTATGTAGATTCGAAAGAAACAGCTCAATTTACGTTCGGCTGAATCGTAACAAAGAACAAGAGACATATGATACATCAATTCAATATGGAAATACCATAGAAAAGGAGGAATCCCAGCCAATCAGAATCATCCTCTATTGCGGTGCTACTGAAAAATGAGAGATATGTTTTTGCTCACGATATAATGCTGCATTTAAGGCTTCAAAGTCTGGAACACTGAACACTTATCTGGATTCAAATGAATATTACAGAATTATAAAATGAAAATACTGTATAAAGAAAAGCTTTTTTTATGCTGAAAGTAATGATGTAATAATCAGTTCAATAAATCGATTAAAAAGCAATAGTATCAAATTGTCATGTAAAACGGAACCTCAGCGTGAATTTCGAATATATGATACATAATAAATCGCTTTATGTAGATAATTACCTGTAAATTCTTAACTGAGTGGGGGTTAAGCTGCTTTGAAAGCATTTGAAAGCATTTTTTAAAAAGAGTTTTTAAAAAAAATTAAGATATAGTCGATGAAACTGTTTTCGCTATTTAGTTGCGATTTTTGGATTGGAAATTGCACACAAAAAAAGTTAACAGGAAATATCTCACTTTAAAAAAAGTCAAATATAATTTTTTCTTACTACTATATGATACTACTACTACTTTCAATACTGGTCTAAAAAATACACATTAATACTTCTAGTATATGTAAAACATGCAACTCTGTCCTTTCAGCTATGATATCTTAGATCAATGACAAAAACTTAACTAAATAAACACTTTTAAGTAAAATGAAAAAAAAAATTAAATAAAAAATAATTAAATAAAATAAAAACACTAAAAAATTCAAAAAAGCTCGTTAGTTAAGAAAGTGGGTCGGTTGCGCAATGGTTTAAAGCTGAAATGAGGACTGGAAGAGTCCTCATTCAATTCCCATCCGTGGTCTGGGATTTTTTTCCGTCTGGTTTTTACTCCCCCAGACGGACCCTAGGGCTTACACAGCCTTCAGTCAAGCAGGTACCGGGTTTCTTTACCAGGTCAGTTAAAGTGAATTTTATACGCGAGTAAGAAATTAAACACAGTGGGTGACGGAATGACCATTCGACCTCCATAGTAGCATTGGTCGAAGATCGCTGGGAGCCTGAGCCTACGTGCACCCAAGTGTCTGCATTCTCTGTAGTAGATCTGGAAAGAATACTGTAGTATTGGAAAGAAAATGGACACTGAAGACTTACAATGGCTTATTCACAAATTGCAGTAGTTAAAGAAACTAACATTGAGTTATCCATTGTGTGTAGGATCTAACCATGCAGTGCTGGAGGGGATCATTTCAAGAACAGCACGATAACAAAGCAATCCTACTAAAATTTTCAGTTGGACTATAACTGAGCTTCATATGAAATTTAAAGAAGTCACCCCAGGGATTTCTGGGAGCATATTTGAGCAATGAGAAAAACGAAAATAAACATGCCGTTGTTTTCAGTTGGTCCATAAATAAGCTAGTTAGCAAATTTTATTGAAATTCCGATGATTCGTTGTAACGTGATGCCTGTACAAACAGACCAGCAGACAACCGACAAGGGGACAAATGGAGAGAAAAGAAAAAGGTATAAGAGGAAAAGAGAAAAGATTTCGTATGCTCGTATGCACGTATAATTTCGTAAAATTAAAATCGAAAATGAATAAAATTTGAGCTTTTTCTTGATGATAAGATATCTTCACTGTAGTACATCAGCTTACGTGATAGTTATATATAGATAATGAGAGGTAAAAATATAGAATTTCTATGTAAATTGCCTATTTCTACTGTTCTGCATTTATAAAAATTTGGACTTCTACATAAAAAACATAATTAAATTAAAGAAGAAATTACACTTAAACTCCTTCCATAATACATTGTAAACTCTTGAAAAATCAAAGAAATGTATAAAATTGTCCATGTCTTTAAGTTTTCAAAACACTATGAAAAACAGTTCATGTTATTTATGTTCACATTTTTTTAATCTTTAAAATATAAAAAAAAATATCTCCAAAAATAATTAAAATATCATAATAATCATAATTTTCGTCTGAAATTAAAATTGTAGTTATTTTCATAATGTTAAAAGTACATTTAATTGAAACTAATTATTTACGCAGTACAACGATAATATGAATTATTTAGAATAATATCAACTAACTGTTTATTTAGAATTCTACTTTAAGAAGGGCATTCGTATTTTCTAATGGCTTATCATCTACATAAAGAATGCTATTTTGAAGTCTTTCAACAATGCATGGTATTCTAGTTAGCATTGATAAGCTAAGAAAAACAAGGTAGGGATAGCGATTAGTAAACCAATCACAATGCTTCACAACGTCTTCTAATACGTATAAAAAAATATAATTGATATTGATTTAATTTTCTTATTATAAATGTGATTGTTGCGAATGCAAAAGGCGCAATTGTTGCGATTGTTGTGATTGTTGCTAATGATATTTTAATGATACGTGTCCACAGACAGACAAAACGGAAATATTAGTCTTCTGATCCTTACCAGAAGACTAAAATCATTATAAAGGTGGCGCATTGATATGTTGCAAGTTTTTTTCTTTTGGTTTTTTGTAGTTTTTCTACTTAAACATTCTAACTCATCACTATTAAGCTACAAAACCCAAATTATTAATTTAGATTTGTTTCTAGTGGGCTCTATTTTTCTAGTTAATGAGGATTATGAATCAAAACATATGCTACTACATTTTCTTGGTTTATCTCATCAAAGAATTGTCCTACATAATAAGTTGAGACTAAATTCAAATAAATGGTCTACTATTCTCTCAGATCTTCTTTAATGTAAATATGTATTTACTGATTTTTACGAATTTTATTTCGGAATGTGTTTTCTAAATAATCTTGTATTTATAATTTTTCTGTTTTACTATCTCCACTGTGCTATTTTAACAGTTAATTTTGTATGTGTTATTTAATATTAGTCATAGATTTTAACTTTCGTATTTTAATCCTTGCAGTATACCTGCGGAAAACAAGTCATGTTTTGTATGGAAAAAAATGTATTTAGCGAAAAAAACATCTCTCTCTTTAAAGAAATTTCATCAATGATTGAAATTAGCAAAGAAAAAAAAAGTCAGTGTAAATGTAATCCAAATTTAAACAGTCCAAAGTTCTGGGATTTCGATTAATAACAATTCAGTACAAACATACAAATACATTATAACGCTTGCAATAAGGGAGTTTTATTGTAAAGTGATTTTGAATACCCTTGCATATACCAATATTTGTAAATATGGATATTTAGTTTAATTTTCCTTTAAATAAAATGAATGGTTTCGAAATAATTTCATTAATAAAGAAAGACAATTTTTTTTTCCGATAATAAATAAATGGTAAGAAAAAATTAAGTGAAAAGGCTTATTGTGTATATACAAAAATCTTTTTTAAAACAAATTTGTAAGCCAGTCAAAAAGTTAAAAAGAACAAATTAACGTGTGTAAATTAAGTATACTAAATAAAAAGAGACCAACACACAAATTAATAGATAACATTTAACACATTAAAACATACATGTTTCGACCAGGCTGGCTAATCGTTCACAAATCAAAGTGAAAATTGTTTCAGTGAAAAATTTGTTACTAACAATTTACTTCATTCAATTTTTCTAAAATATATTTTTGCACATTATAAACATAAACATTCGAAAATCGATATGAACTAGAAATCGTGAGGGGAACCGAAACTGATATATCAATGCTCGACATACAAAACTATCCAGAAAATTTGAAATGACTTAAATTTGCTGAACAAAACGCGTAAAGTGTCAAACATTTCAAAAGGAAATAAATTTTTTATCGAAATCTCTATTTTCCTCAATTCTCTAAATGTTATCTTATCTACTATCGGCCAAATGAAACAACGACTTTGACCTTGAAATACACCTATGATCTCTTAATCATTCCAGGACTTAAGTTCGTCGAGAGAAACTATTGACAAAGGTTTGCCTCGCTTGAGAGTCGCCAATCAGAAGCCATAAACTTTCCCGCCATAAACACTGACATATACAATCGATTCAAATTCTACTATTGCGACATCTGGTGGCCACGGTCGTTCTTTGGTTTGGCGGACTTTAGCAAAAAAATGCATAGTAGAAAATTGTAGGAAACAGACATGGGTAAGTTAAGTCCACAATAAGTAGACGTGAATAAAATTAAGATGGCTTTTATTGGTTGGATACTTATATCTGTTATAATGAAATTTTAATGTTTTTAATGGTGAAGAAGAATGTGACAACTCCAAAAATTGTAAATTAAACAATACATTCACGTTGAACATAAAATTTTATTTTAATGTTTATTTATGTATTTTATTTTTACTTTTTGGATAAAATAAAAATAAAATTTTATTTTTAACTAACCGGGTACCGTCGTTTCGCTCCAGAACCCTTGCAAACATAGCATAAAAAAAACTTTATTTATTTAGCAAATTAATATTGAAATCGGAGAATATACGACGTCCCAGCCCGTTGTGGCCTTCTCCGCTTAACTCAGTTGTATTACGGGTTGGCGTCAAACACCTGGGGTTGCCGCCACACACACTTCATGGTCAGTTTGCCAGATTATTCCCTATTCCGTAGGAATTTCGAACAATCCGGCCTTTTTCCTTGTCTACATCATAAAGGGAACCTCTGTGCAAAATTTCAGCTTTCTAGGTCCAAGGGTTTGGGGTGGGCGTTGATGAGTCAGTCAGTGAGGGAGTCAGGACTTTTCTTTTTATGTAAGTAGATTTTCATGAATTTTGTTTTGTTAACCTCATTGATTAGTTCTTTATAGATTACATTTGAATCTGTTATTTTCTCATTTTCAACTTTTACTATCCGAGAGTCGTTCTTTACATATTATTCCTGGTGTTTCGATAGCATGCTTATTTATACAAATATGATCTATATTTGTTTTCGTATTTCCATGAATTGTACAGTTATTTTTTGTTCTTCTGTAAAGACAATTTTTGAAACCATTACTGCACATAAGTTTTAGATATTTCTGAACTGCATTGTTTTTAATCATTTTGAAAAGATCTATATTTATGTCGCTAATTAGTATAGTTGGACAGTTGTTTAATATATTTTCATTTTTTATGAACAGATTCTCTAATTCTTCAGTAAATTTACCTTTCTTTGTGTTTGGTGATTTATATATAGTTAAAATGTTAATATTTTGTTTTTGATAACACAAACACATTTTTGATAACGAAACATATTAGGTTTTATTACAAAACTTCATGATAAATAACATGTTTTGTGAAAATTCTTGAATCATTTTCCAAAAGATTTCCTTGCTCCGACGTTTTAGTAATTTGTAATTTAACATTTTCGTTACAGAATGACAGACAGAATAGTTTTTATAATTTACGTATTTACAATATATAATAATAACAGCCATGTACCGTCGCTTCGCTCCGGAACCCTTGCATGCATAGCATTAAAAAAAAGCACTTTATTTATTTAGCAAATTAATATTGAGATCGGAGAATACACGACTTCCCAGCCCGTTGTGACCTTCTCCGCTTAACTCAGGTGTATTGCAAGTTGGTGCCTCACACCTGGAGTTGCGCCACACACATTTTTGCATGTATCTTGCAAACGCAGAAACGTTTGTGAATGATTGATGTCTCGTTCGATAGAACTTTCAAATACCAGCATTTTCTCAATATAATGTTCTCTTCCAACTTTTATACTTTTCGCTTAAATTGAGAAAAAGTCAAAATTTGACCCTTTAAAAGGCGCCATCTTGAAAACGAAAAACTTTTTTCAAAAGATTTTTGTAGCATTTTGTTTGTCTTAAAAAGCTCTACATTTTCTCCATTTGCATGACCAATCTATCTGTTACAGTTTGGTCACAAAATTGGAAAAATGAAAAGTCTTATGACAGACAGAATAACGCTTTTATAATATAAGATGTCTAATTATTGCTTTATTTTTAAATTTTGAAGATGTCACATTCTTCTTCACTATTAATTCTAATGACTTCCTTATTGAAACATCGCTGCATACTGGTGGATACTTTCAGCTGATGATCACCAATAAAGCCTGAAACTGCTGTGTTTATTAGCATATCATCTGGTTAACACTTAGTCTCACCATTGTTTTTGGTCGTTTTAAATTTTAATTCTTATCCCAAAAAGTATTATTTATGTTTTCTTCCTCTTTTGCTTTCTAAAAGAAGCAAAAGTAAAAAAAAAATGTAGCGCGATAGAAGATGTGTTTAGCGAAACTAAATTGTCAGAAATTTATACTTCAGCTCCTGTATTTGTCATTTTTACTTGATGTCTTCCCTCCCAGCAATGTTTAACACGGGGAACGAGTCTGTAGGCCTCGGTTATTTATTACATTAAAGAATATCTGCTTAGATAAACCACGGAACTTTCTCACGGTTCAGTATGAAGTAGAAAATTTCTATTAAACAAAGTTCTATGACAAACTTAAAATCTCTGAAACCAAAACAAATTTTAATCTTAACAATTCTTAATTAAAAAGCGATTCTTACTTAAACATATAAAAAATAATAAAATTCTTCTATTTATTGTTTTTATTAGTTTTCTTTTTTTCTCAGATTATTTACCAATTTCAGTCGAAAAGTTTTCAATTTATCACTTTATTGTTAAACTTTAAGAAATGTAAAAACTTAACTTTTTATGAATGAATCTAATTTATATCAAATTAATACTTTTCATTAAATAACATCCATCTAGAATTTCTGTTTTCCAAAATTCATAATCCTCATGAAAGGATTTTTGTGAAGGTAATCTACTCTATAGCGGAACTTTAAGGATAAAATAACGATGGAGTTCCTTTTATATAAAAACATAAATATAAAACTATTTGAGCATTTCATCTGGTGAGTGGATCTGGCTGACGAGTCCACAAAACGGACGAAACGGCCATACCAGACTCTCATCGAAGAAAGTTCAGATATTTTTCATTTGTGTGTCATTTATTTTTGCTTTTATATTAATTTCTAGCAAGTTTAGTCTTTTGTTTATAAATTTAAAACTTTTTTTCTAAAAATCATAATCTACAGGTTGATGTGTACCAAACTCACTAAGGATCTTGCGTTAAATAACTTAAATCTTATCTTTATGTTTACTCTCAGTCGTTCAGATACAGCAAGTTGTATGGACGCTTGCTTATTAACTTTACTGACATGCCTGAATCGCACGAAAACTAACACAAGAAGGAAAGAAAACTTAGTCTTCTCTTTCTCTCCTTTCGGTTGTCTATGAAGATATGTTAAATCATATTTGGTGTATTTGTGTGTTTCTACAACAGCCACAATGGAGCACTAATTCGAGTCTTGTAAAAAATAATAAATGAGTTTAGTTTCTCACATAAATAATATTTACTTATTTTGATCATAGATGCAGATACAAAAATTATAATATTAAATATACATGATTACTTTAATTTGCTTTCTTTTAGTAGGATGCAGATTAAGGTCTATTACATACCCTATAACGAAACTATAGCATTTTACAGCATTTTTTTTTTAAAAAAAACTATTTTATTGGTCTAACCTTCACGGTAAAATATTTATCAGTAAGATAATGGCTGTTTTTTCACTTTTGAAGTAAATTTCCTTGTTTAGTCAGCTTTTGAAAGTTTTTGAGCATTTCAGTAAAAAAAAATAATTTAAAAGCAGACCAAACATAATGACACAGGAGTAGTTACACTAGTGAAGTAATAGCCACTCTAGAAGACAGCAAATCAGAGAATCGTGAAATTATTTTCAAATAGTTACTGAATAGTTACTTAATAAATCAGGAAACAATGTAAAAAACAAACTTATTAAACACTCCAATTATAAGTATTTTAATAATAATTAATGCAGCGGCTAAACAACAACAGTAGATTAACTTCAGTATCGAATAGACTAATATATTCATTACAATTTTACATACTGATCTGTAATTTTTAGTTACCAAAGCGATTGAAAGTCAGTGCTTTCGATTATCATTTCCAACATATATATGCTTTATAATTAATTTTTTCTCGGATAAAAATATTAATCCTCTAATTAATGATCAATATGATCAATATAAATGTTTGTTTTGTTCGTCAAAAATTACAGTGTTATAGCTACAATTATTTAATTAAAAAAAAACTACCAAACATATTGCATTTTTAACAGGATATTCTCCTATTGGCTCCCATATTTATTTATTTCAGTGAAGTTTCGACAATAACAAGAATTCTTTGGAGTTTATTTTCCAACATTTTTTTATAGTTTACCGCCATAACGAAACGTGTTCTTTATCTTTCTATTTCATAAAAACTGAATACTATACATGACTTATTATTATGGAAATTGGATACTGAAAAATATCATTTTCACACGTAAAAATCAAAAATAAATAATTTTAACACCCAATGAGGGAAAAGAAAATCATCTTTTAGAATCAGAATAATATAATATAATGTAATGTAATCTGAATTCTGGAAAATGTAATAGAAAGGATTTTAGTTAATTCAGATTTTTAAAGATATGATCAAACAGGATTAATGTGAGATCAAAGTGCCTTTTTTATCATTTTCGTAGACTAATATAAAACACAAAAAAAAGGTAAAAAAACTGAAATTTAACATTAAAATAATTACAACATTAACGTATGTTAAAAAGTCAACTTTTTCAAAAGCTTCCAATCTATTACGACCCCAAAGTTTTAATTAGTTAAATTTAGTGATTTATTAGTCTCATTAAAACAGGATCGACCAAGTTTTATGCGGTCGTTATCATCCACCGGACACCAAAAGTCAACGTTTGCATTGGTTGCAGGGCGATTATCATGCTGCCAATCCAATTTTGTTGGCACTGTTGTGCAACTAGGTTTGCAAGAAAAAGGTCTGGTCTATGTTGCAGAGCTCAGTTGCCTCCAGTTGGTAAACATTGCCAGAGGTCTGTTGGCACTTTCAGAAGAGGTTTCCTAATAAAGAAAAAAATCTGAATTTCCCGTCAAACTAACTATTTTTTTAACAATTTAGCAGAAGGCTTGCGCAATAGCACATCACAAGTAAAAGAGGTTATTCCTTCTCAACTGCAATTTTCAAATATAATGTAATTCATAGAATTTTTTTCTCAAAAGTTATTTTTTTTTTACTGCAATTACATGTGTGGAATCTTGCATTCTCTCTAGAAAAATACCCAATCACTTATGAGAACATGTTACTCTGTTTCATTTCCGAATTATTATTTCTAACTCAGCAAAGAAAGAAAAAGAAAATAAAAATAAACAATGAAAGGAGTAAAAAAAAACTTTTACTCCACGCTTTCTATATTATATAATGATCAAAATACATAAGAATTATGCATATATAATTCAGAAGTAGATGTGAATATAGAAATTTTGACGCCTAGTGGCTAGTCTCGATAGTAACGGCACACGGAAGGACGTGTTGCCTTGGCGGAATATATATATTACTGTATTGTCATCAAACATAAGCAGGTGTGCAAAATTTCTGGTTGACAGATGGGAAGTGACTTAAAAATTGATTACAAGATATGACCCGGAAACCAGACAGAGTGAGTTAATTAAAACGTGATAAAAACACGATATAAGATAAACACAATACAACTAAAATTTCTTCTTAAAAATCCTTCTTTAATCAAGATATTTCGTTTTCTTCAATA
>JAFIDM010000002.1:28859456-28875552 GCA_023159025.1 Thereuonema tuberculata
TGATTGAATATCAAACTTTATTATTAAAATATTATTAACAAATACAAATTCAAAACTAACATTAACAAATACTATTAAATCTCAAGGTGATTGACCTTTTGGAAATATACTTACCGCTGTAGATGCGCGACAGAGATATTTTTACTACCTGATGTCTTTTATATATGTTACATTATATTTTCATTATTCCGGCAAACGATTTTGGATAAAAATATTTCTATCTTTCTTTCTAATATTAGGAATTCCTGTAAATTCAAAATTAATCTTTATTTTTTACGATAATGTTTCTTAAATGTAATTTACTGACTAAGAAAGAGCTATCCTTCTATTGAGGGTCGTAGCAATTCAATTTGGGATCTGGTGGAAGTAGTTTTAACGTTTCGTTTACTTTTTATTGATGTTGTGAACAACTGATACATATCAAAATAAATTAATGTATTATTTTGTATGAATTGCATTCTTTAATAGAAAAAAAATTCTTGAAACATACGTATACAAATAAATACATTATTTGTCTCGACGTCATCTCCATTGATACTACGCCAGATGCGGGGACACCACTTGCACCACGCTTGCTGCAGCGCCGCATCTATTCCCACATTTTTTTGTAAATAAACAGGAACTAGAATATAAACTGCAGATATTCAAAAGTTGAAACGGCAATTATATTTCTTGTTTCAATAACATTCCATTTCTGAGCACTTTTAAATGTAATTTAATTTTCTTATTTTATGGGAATAATTTTTTTTTTACCGCTTACATTTTCAAAATGTCATCATATCTATCAGCTTTATTTTCAGTAAAAAAAAATTAGATTTTAAGGTAAGTAAACAATTTACATTTGGAAATAAAATATGTAAAGAAATTTACAATTTTTTGAAATGTGTTTGTTTTAGAATCAAAAACATGAATCGAGATTTCTTTGTTTCCATAGCCACGAAAGCCTTTTTCTCTGAAAAAAAAAATCTTTGTAGTTAAGATATCTTACCATTAGAAAGAAAACAAGAGGATTTTTCTCATTTTTTTCCCTTGGAAAGCAGCGAGTACTTGAACTCTCAATAAAATTTTGGGTATTAAAGCAGAACTTACTTAACAACTTAAGTTCGTTGGATCGTTGGGATCTCAAGGTCCGACGTCCCGAAGTAGCTTCAATGACCTGACATCCTTTAAGTTTAGTTAAGGCTGATGCCAATGATATTCGGAAGAAAAAGAAATTATCACAGTTGAAATATTTTACAACGCTAATTAATATAGCAGGAAATAGTTAAAAGAAAAAAAAAAGTTACAAAGAGTGAGAGTCTAAAATTTTAACAATATTCTTATTTTTATTATTACTTAAGCTATTTTAATTAGGTCTATATTTCTATTTCTAATATTAGTCAAATAAAACTATACTATACAATTTAATCAACTTTAATTTTGATTTTTCATTAACTTATGTAACAAAACATAACCCAATCCACTATTTTACAACTTTCGTCCACTCTTCTGGTGATCATCTAGTTAAGTAATTGCGTTTCAATGAAAATAGCTTAGAAATTATTTAGATCACATTCGTAATCAACTTTTTAAACCTTTTTTTTAAATTGTTAAATGCCTTTTATCTTTCAGTATTGACTGTCTTTGACCTCTGTTCAAGACCTTGAAGAACGGTGAAAGGAAGTCAAACTTAAATGATTCTCTCTGTAAGAATGAAAAGTAGACTCCCATTAGAGTTGCAGCTTTTATCAGACACACACACACACTTACACTTAAAAAAAAGTCTTTATTTTTATTTGTCCCATTGCTTCTCGATGGTTCTTTTTTTCTCCTTTGGAGCCTCGGCACTTTTGGATTGGATTTCGTCGGAAACATTCATTTGGTTTCTCGTTGTTTCTTTGTGCCAATTATCAGCCTCACATCTCTCTTCAAGATTTCTCAAGTGGCCAACATATGAACTCAAAAGAACAAAAGTAATTTTAATAGAACTTGCAAGAGTGAGTCTTGATTGTTCAAATTTCAATCACAACGAACTTCAGTCTAGGGATTCCTGTCATTATTTTTTCTTTATAGAATCAAATGATGTTATAGAAAATCTATGACTGAAAATTATTATAAATCAAGTTATGTTTAAAATTGTACTAATACCAAAGTAACTAAGAAGAATTCTAAAAAAAAAATATATTTAACGAATAGAAATTAAAGACAATAAAAATTATTGGTTTAAAAAGATACGAATTAATGATGGCACATTCAAACCATACATTTTGCTATTTTGCTATATTTTAAAGCACAGATGCAATTAGATGTTCTGAAATGCCTGAGTATGGGTTCGAATCCTAGGACTGACATGGATATTTGAATTTCTGGGCTGTTCTGTCCCCTTGACTGTCAGCTTTCGTCCGTGTACTGTTTGTCCATCACTACTTGATCCTTAACCACGCCTCTTCAAACGGAGAAGACATTTCACAATAGGGGTGATCGGTTGTAAAAGAAAAATTTGGGAAAAAAAAAACAAGATTAGGAAATTTTTTTTAAAATATTTACTATTAAAGAAAAAAATTATTTATAAAATAATTATGAATAACATTTATAATTTGAGAATATTGAGTATATTTAACTGTATTGCCAATGGTCTTAATTTGTATATTTGTAAATGTTCTGTGGAACTTTACGGAATTGTTTTTAAACAAGTTTTGCTTTTTTTTTTTAACTGTCAGCAATTAATTGTTAAATAAAACATTATTACCATGAAGTGTATATATTTATTACTTACATTAATTAATATAATTTATATATAATTACGATTTTTCATAATTTAAATGAATAAGAAACAGTATAAATATAACAGTTCTTAATTAGCAAATCAGTTTTATATATCGTTATAGTTAAAATATAACCTAGTTATTATTATATGTAAGAAAAATAGATATATAATGTCGTATTTTATATCATCAATTCCTCTGTTATAACCAAGAAACAAAATCTGTGCATTTCCTCTGAAAATGGAAAACTATCACACTGACCCCTCAAATCAATTCTTGAACTCTTCGCCTACCACGTGACATAGGCGTGGCTAGGGATCAACTGTTCGTGGACAAACAGTAATGGATATTGTCATTTTGGACCTGTTTAATTTGGAATAAGTCTAAACTACATTTGATGTAACTTCAATCCGTCCGATTCAAGAAAAAAGAAAAATTAAGATTGTTGAAAATTTATTTATAACTTCTTTTTGAAGGACACACCGAAGTCATCTTTCTTGGAGGATCTCTTTTTTAGAAAAATGATAGATTCACCAAACAATTATCTGTGTTAATGACTCCACAATGCATGACATAGAATAATAATTTTTTACTAAAACCCTTACTACATTGATCAATTCTAAAACAATATTTCGCAGAGAGATCTTCCTCCTGCTTCTTCAGGCTTCGCTGCAAATTTTGAATATTAAAACGATGAAAACAACTAAAGTTCTTATTGACCTAACACTAACAATAACGAAAATTAGTTACAAGCAAATGCTCTTTTGATATCTTAGCCAGTTCCTAACAATAAAGAGAAATTATTATCAATAAATTTGACTATATGAATAAGCAAAAGGAATGAAAATTATTAAATTTATAATTGAAAATTTCAGGAAGTATTGTGAAAATGTAATTAAATTCAAATACTAGGATTTCATTTTATACGAATTTGATTTGTTATTAATATTGTTAGCAATTGGTTAAGATATCATTAAGAACCTTTGTAAAAAATTTTCATTATTGTTAGCATTAAGTTATGAAGTCAACATGAACCTTTGTTGTTATAACCGTTTTTAATATTTAAAATATCCAAAGAAGTTCTCTTTGCGAAATATTGCGTTAGAGTTGATAAGTATAGTAAAGTTCTTATTAATAAATCATGTGTGTGAGTGTGTATGTGTGTGCAAGTCCCAAAAATACTTGAAGCGCTGTATGGAATGTCATCAAACGTTTAATGTCCATATTAGGATTAGACGCAATCTATTTTTAAGGTTGGAAATCTTTTTCAAGATAAAAATCCTTGTCGAGACATGACCGAGACGGAAACAGAGAACTCTACAGAAAAGCATCAGAACCTAAAGAATGTAATTTTTTTGATTTAATGTTAACAGAAAATGGAAAATTTTGTATTCATCAGATTTATAATTTAAGATAAAGGTTAGGTTTTTCGTTTCGTCTGCTTTCACAAAATTGTCAAGAAACGTCAATTCAGTTTTGTAAACACGAAATCAAGATCCCCTTTACAATTTGCAATCTATCAAACGTTTGCGTTTTTAAAAGCAACACTCATATTGATTGGCGCCCAAAACTAATGTATTCAAGCCACTGTAATTCAAGGGTCTAGTATAATTTCAAATGAATCCCGCATTCAGTTCATTTATTGTCCTCCCAATGAATGATGGCCGGCGGAAGTTTGAACTGCGCAGCCCTTCCGGTAGCTGATCAATTATGTTTTCCTGTTACAATGGATGACGTAGTCTGTTTTCACTGAGAAAGACATGTTGATAACGCCAAATTAAAACTTCTCTCGACTATTTAGCGTTATTTCAATACCAGTTGCTAACAATAAGTATTTATATAAATAAATAAATATATATTATTTATAAATACAATGCTCTTTTGCAAAGTAACAAGCGATTAGCACAATGGCGGCGTCCTTTCATTAAATCAGACGGAAATGCCTGACCAGACTAATCGATGATACATGCGCAGATCTCACAAAAACAGGGCGGCCATCATTCATTGGGAGGACAATAGTATGTATACACCCCTACATCACGCCATTCTGGCGACTGTAGATAAATGGCCAGTCGCCATCTTTAACAGGAAGTGGCCGTATTGGATCGAATGTAAAACATTCATTCTCAGCATACAGAGACCATATTTTATCTAATTACCACTATGTTTCTAACCCAGTCAATGAGTCACATAAAATCAGATATAGCCTGGACCTTAAGTCGGATTTCTTCCTAAATCCTTCAGGTCACGCCAAGTTGAACGACATGTGATTCTTTGGGGCTCCGACTGCCGGTTGGGCTGTGGAGGGACTTACACATACATAGAAACAGGCGAAGTTTTACAGCTTTTCCCTATGGGGTCGAAAAGAACAAAGAAAAGTGAGGAGAATTTTAATGAATAATATAATCAGGAAAGTTCTTTCAGTAAGTTCTTGTTATTAACATTCATTAATTTTAAAGTTACAAAAATTAGTTTTGCAGCAATAAATATTTTTATTTTTAAAGTCAAGGGTGGAAATTATTGAAATTCCTAGGAATTAAAGATTTTGAGTTTTTATCAAAAAAAATACCGCACAAGAAAATCAACGAATGTCTATTACATTTGTGACGAAATATTTCAATTCAATTTTTTCGGTAATCAGATAACATCCAAGTCAAAAGCTTCCTTTTCTAATTGATTTAAAGGTCGAAGCATTAAAGAATCCAATTAGAAATTCGACCGTTTTAGAAATTTTATGCAAATTTCGGAAAATTCTGCCAGTCTTTCGTTGAGATCCTGAAAACGATCTTATTTTTTTTTTCCTTTTATCTTCACAAAGTTCTACGAATGCCGCCGGTAATTGATTCTATTTTTTTTTCTGTAGTTCTATTTCATCATCTTTTTTTTACTCTCTCTCGTTTTTTTTTTTGTTCTTTCTCTTTGCGTTCTACTATTCTTAATAGGAAATACTCATTCTTTCAGAGAACAGAGCATTTCGTTTGAGATCCATTAGAATTGCCGATCCTTTTAGGCATCCGATTTAACAGAGCCAAAAGCAAGTTTACGATAAAATTTCACTGTTTAGGTAATTTTGACTTAACTGGAAGACTTGTTCTTTGCTTGATCAAACTTGTTCTTTAAAACGTTGTTGTTTTTTGTAGTTTACTATAAATAAAAGATCTCTCTAAAAAAAAAAAAAAAAAAAACTTCCTTCTTTCCCCTTTTTTATGTCTAGGTTAATTGTACATAATTTACACAAAACATAAAAATATATTTTCATTTCTTAGTTAATAGTGGTGGGCTCACAGCACTTGAATGTGGACTGTGAATTCGAGTTCGAGCCAGGCTCAGCTCAATGAGTTTTCCACGTTGAATACTCCTAGGGACGGATCTTATCAGCTTCAGAATGGGTTGTTTCCCTGAGGTTAAAGTCGTCTTCAATTTAGTCCCGCTGGTACAGAAGAATGATAGCCTTATCTTCCACGATACCAAGGAATACATAGACCCACAGTACTTTACCTTACTTTACCTTACCTTAACTTAAATTTAGTAGTCAAAGCGATAAATTTTTAATGTTTACTGTGAATTCCTTTTTAAAACAGTCACATTTTCATAATTTAATCTATCTAGAATATGTTCTAATTTTGGTCTAATGTTTGTAAGATCCTTAATTTGGTATAGAGAGGAAAAAACATTAAAACAACAACAAATTTTACAAATATAATTTTTACGTTCATCTCCATTCTTCCGTCTGTTATCATATTAATCAAGATAAGTTAAATCCTAGCTGATGTTTTAGAGCATTGGTGTAGGTCTGGGAAAATTCTTAATGATTGTGGCCATTTTATCTATGATAAGGAGCTTAAGACGAAATCCTTGCAGAATATGCTGTCCTGAAAACATTTGTTAACTGGGCTTTGGCTGACTCAAACTGTTTTTCCTACAAAGCTGAATCTTTTCTAGACTCATCATGACATTTGTATTTGTTAGTGTTTCCTTATGCTGCACATAGAAAACTGTCAATATAAATAAACAACAATTTATTGAATACACCACTTTCTGTTTTTCGCATTTTTTAAGAAGTTTTTATGCGATATTTACCATGCGATATTCAAAAGATATAACAACTACATCTTTATTCTTTAAATAACTTTCAGTTAGACAATTAAGATAATACAGAAAATTTAACAAGCAAATTAAATTATTAATGCATTACACGTTGATTTTCTTTCTGAATAAAAATAGAATTGTTAAATGCAAAATTGATTTTTTTCCAGATACCTAATTGGTTTTTTTTTTGGTAGCCTAGTGATTATGCATCTTCTTGTTTCAATATTGTTGAGTTAAAAATGACAATTAATGAATGCTTGAAAGACCTGGTTGGATATTTTAAAAGACTCACTCCTTTCCAATTCCAATGAGAGTATTGTTGGAAATTACATTGCTTGAAAATAATTGAATGCTGGAATATAACAATAAATTGCAGTCGATATTATGTAGTACAAATCAATCAGCATTGATGAAAGAATAAGGAAGTTTTTGGTGTTTATGTAAAGATATGCTATAGTTTAGTTATTGTTGAAAGCTGAACAGAGTTCGAAACTGTGAAAACAAAAGATTGCATTAGTAAGTGCATTCAACCCGGAACAAAGAATTATTTTCATTCCATTGCTGATAAGTTGGTAGAATTCCTCTACATTCTTTTCGTGGTTGAAGGAACATTCACCAAGGTATGGGCGTGAGTTAAAACAGACAGATGGATAAGTTTCCATTTATTACATTAATGTAAGTTTACGTAAGAATAAAAGAAACTTAGTTAGTCCATAAAAGTAACCAAGTCAGATACTTTTGCTCAATTATATCGCAAAAATTGTAACCAGGGACTAGAGGAAAATGTTCACCAATTTTTGTAAGATTATTAGTTGGTAAAGTAATATCTAATAAATATATTATTTATAAGTATTTTGCATATTATATTATATGTTATATATAACTATTTTATAAATATTAAGAAAGAAAAAGTGTGTTTTTATTATCATTTTCCAACACAAATTAAATTAAACAATTTAATTTTTTTGATATTTTCAAAAGTGGGCAAGAATAGAGAGATTTTTTTTTTTAATTTTCATGGTTCAGTAATTATCATTGCTTGTACAGAAGAAGATAGATACTAACTGTTCAGCTAACTATGGCTATTTTTAATAAAAGTGACTACTTCGATTAAAGGGCCTTGAAACTCTGTTTTGTTTTTGTTTTTTTTTTGTTATTTGAATATTGCTCAGTTTCAATTCAAGAAAAGCTAAGTTTAGTAATTGGTAATTTGACATGTTATTTTCTAAAAAAGAATTAAAGTATCCACTAGGTGACGTTCAAGTCGCGGAAGTTATTGTTCCTGTGTTTCCCGTTTAACGCGACTAAGTTGAGGTCAGATGGTAATAAAAACAGGTTTCCATTTTAGAATGCTTGGTTCACCTCATTCCCATCTGGAGAAGAATAAGAAAAACCATAAATGAACAATAAATATGCTTTTGCACACTGAGCCAACATCTTTGGGAATCCAGGACAGCTGTTTCATCCTTATTAGGAATTATCTACAGGATTTACCCATGATGTTAGTTATTGAACAATTGATGTTTTTCTTGTTTTTTATTTTTAATTAAATTCCTTACTATATTTCGGTGAAAGGACAAGCGTTTAGTACTGTGAAGTCCAAAGGGTTATTTGGTTGTTATTTTTTTATATCTGAGGCCGTACCCGATTTAGGAATGGTTTCCATTTCCTTTCGTGCAGTCTCAGCCTAACAACAAAGATAAATTCTGCTGATAATTCCTAATAAAGATGAAGCCACTTTTTAGTATTCCCGTTGATGTTGGTTCAGTGTGGTGCAATGTCCATTTAAAGTTTTTCTTGTTTAATCCTATGTTTAAACACTTGATTTCAAGATGAAAAAAATCCAGATCTGTAATTCTTTCCTAATTCAGGACTATCATGAATGATAAGCATGGGAAGGTAATGCAGGGAATGCGTGCAGATCAAGCTCGAGTGTGAAAAGCGTTATATCCGAAAGTATAGTATTGAAAATCACAATTATTAAAAAATTCTTTCCTTCTGATTTAAATATTACCAAACTGATTTGTAACTTTCGAATAAAATACTTAACTTTACTTTGCTTAACTTTAAATTGTGTGCAGTTATGCAATATGGAACCAACTCCAAAACTCACTTTTTCGGCTAGAGCTGTTTAGCAAAACGTTAAAAATAAAATTTCACTTTGACTTTACCTCATAAGTAATTGTCACAAATTGTATTATAAACATTCTGTAATGTTCTTTCATAGTAAGGTTACAGGTCATGTCAGCTTTTCACCACACAGAGTGGGGGGGGGGCTAAATTGGAGTTGGTTCTGAATTGCTTATCGTACAAAATTGATTTGGGAACTTTGTTGCTATTTGTCTGATTGAGAGGGAAGGGATATGAGGCAGCACTAATTTAAATACCTATTTCAAAATCCATGTTTAACATTTTAGTATTGACAAACTGAAGACTGAGAGACTTGTAAAAGGACAAAATAAATACAAAAAGCTTTCGAACATTACACGGAGTTTCACTGATATATTATTGTTTTCAAACAGAAGTGAACATCACATATTGCACATCACATGCAGATACTAATACCCTACCCTAAATCAATACCCTACTCCAAAATCATTCGTTTGCATGCCAGTATCATTGAAAAATCACACCAACAAGAAGTCAACTGGACCACTAATATCATCATCATCTTCACTGTTAGGATATGAAGTGGTCTTCTAATTTTAGAGGGATATGGGTTTACCATACGACAAAAAGATACCAAGAGTGCTACTAGATCTGAAGACGACTTTGGGCGACCTGCAGTACGTTTGTGGATATTTACTTCAATGAAGTTTCCAGTGAAGTCTGTATTCATGAATATCGAATAAGGATTATCCTTAGTAATTCGAATTTGACGAGTCGTACCCCGTTAATTTTGGTGTTTCTGAGTCATGCTTTCTATTAACTACGATCTTTTCTAAATGTGAAGTACTCAGAAATTGTTCTTTTGCCATCCTAAGGACTTGAAGAGGATTATTCCTTCTGTATTTTTTGAGTGACATTGATATAGTTATGCTGCTATGATCGTAGAGTCTTGTTGCATTTTTAGTCCACACACTATGTCACCAAAATCGCATATTATTTGGCAATAATGAATGGCCGAAAATCAGAAACTTTAGCATAATCTGCTCAAACTTTTATGTTCCTGTAGAGCAGTCGCCACCATCAAAATCACTTTACAAAAATATTCGAATTTTTATATAGTTTCATCTTCACAGCATGACTCAGAACTGTTTGGAGGTATTAAATTTTTCATTGGCAGCAAAAAATGTTTTATTATATAAGTTAATAAACATATTCATTTAAGCATGTTGAATGATTTACACTTAATTAGAAATTGCAAGTGCTTTAAATTGTTTAAAAACCGATATAAACCTTGAATATTTGAACAAAACAAACACGAAAGCTTCTAGCATGAATTTTTTTCCAAATTGCAAATCACTGCTACTTAGATACTGCAATGGGTAGTTGATCCAAATATCGCTAGATAACTGCATCAACATATTGGAGTTGGTTGAATTTTGCATAAGAAACTTCACACACCCAGATATGTTTTGCAATAAAAATCCAGAAATCCACAAAATGGCAGTTGGTTCCGTATTGCATGATTGCACCCAATTATTCCTAGTCTGTATGTGGCAATCCTGATTAATCAGTTAATCTCTCACATATTCTACTTTTTGGAAATCTATATCTTAAATAATTAAAAAAAATAACTTTGTTGTATGAATATTAAGTCAATTTTTTCTGATATTCTGTAGCTTGAATTCACAATGTTTTATTAATGACTATATCACAACGTATTAGCTTTGTCATTGGAATGGGAAGAACGTGAGGAAACTGAAATTACAAATCGATAATCCAACCTCGGTTTCATTTCTATTCCTTGTCAACTATGATTCGTTAAGATCGAAATATTCTTGAATACAGAAAGATATAAGTCATTTTCTATTGTTATTTTCTGTCCATCTGGGATTCACAGGAATTTAGAAGATTCCATTTGTCTTGCCTCCACAATCTTCCATTCTCAACAGGTTCACAAAACAAGGGAAATCCACGCCAACAATTCTGAAAATCCTCACGTCTCTCGTAAGCGTCTGAGTATTCAAACGACAGATCAATAACATCCCCATTACATTAAATTGACATTTAAATTTCTTTCGTTTCTGAAATACGCTAGAAACATGTTAATAAAAATTTAGGAAGTCTTTTCCCAAAATCTTTTTTTTATGTTTATGTCAACCAAAATTGGTTAAGAGAATGTTATTGAAATCCAAGTCGTTTGAAGGAATATTTAAATTTGCTTGTGGAAGCTAATGAAGTAAAATTATTGTTGTAGATAAGGATCTGTTAGAACTGCTGAAACTAAAGTATACAGTTCAAATAGATAAAGTAGCATTTTTATATTTATTTGTTTAGTATTTATGGGAAACCAGTGTAACTCATTCCTTTTAATCTGTTACATTTACATAAAAATAAAGTTTTTATCTTCGTTGGCAAAATATTATAAAAAATTATTAAAAAACGATCTTCACGTTTAGCAGCAACTCAAGAAAAAGCTGTAAATAAAAGCAGAATTTGTAGCCGCTACAAATTCGTATAAAGGAACACGAAGGGGCAGTCAGGCGGAAAAATAAGCGGTACCAAGCAGCTCTGCATCATCAACAAACGGGACTTACGCTACTTACCAATGAACCTATTGTTTATGCTAATGAGAGGGACACATATCTAAGAAAATTCATGGAGACTTTGTTAATAAAAACAATGAGATGCTATAACATAGAAATTTCGGTGACTAATGCCCTACAATATAACTTAACATGACCATTTACTGTTTGTATTGATAGTTCATATAATAATGTTGCACAACATCTTTATTAATTTTGTAACAATTACTGTAAACTATTGGATTATTACTTTGTATTGATTTCTTAAAATTCTTTTCTGGCTTAAATATTATGATCGGAGCCATAGAGTTTTCCTTTATATTATGTTTATCATCTGAGGAGGAGGATTAAGATCCTCGAAACATGTCATGAAGTTTTTATAATGAAGTGTTTATATTTGTTTATTTTACTTATTGTGTGTGTTTGGTCCTTCTTTAATATAATTACGCACATCATGACTGATAACATGAATAATTTATCTACACTTAACAAATAGAAAAGTACAACAAACAGTAATATATACACTATCAGACTCACTTAAAATATTTACGTGAATTAATGTAAAAACCCAGCTACATAAGCATAAATCTATGAAAACCTAATATCGTATCGAATCAGATACTCGGTAAATGCTTAAGACATAATACACGTAAATCTCGGTGATACAAAACATCCTTACTTGAGTAAACAGTGTTAATCGTCTAACCCTCCTCCACTATCACACTAAATATATATTACTAAACAGTTTCGCTATATTTCAGCAAAGGCCCAATAAACTAATAACCTCATTTATTAAGTATGTGATTAATCTATTTACAGGAAATGGATAGTCACATATTAAAATTATTATAATACACAAAATATCTAAAATTCATTCAGATTTCCTGTATTCGACATTATTCCATATACACAAGATCGAATAATCTAAAAGTATTATCATTAACTAAATAGTCTAGTACATCCATTTGATTTATAGTCTGTAAATCAAAATTCTTATTCGAAAGTAACTTGGCACAGATGTGTTAGGCACAAAGATCTGATCTGCGAATCATTCGAGTTTGAGGAGCGAAAAATGTCTCTTCTTGTGAGTTCACAAATGTTCAAGAAATTCTATTCCTGGAATGGAAAAATTAAAAGACAATCTGTCCTATCTCGTATTATTACTTCATCCAGAATCGAATGCCGATGTCGTCGAACATTTTGTACCAAAGAACGGGCTGATTCAGCTTGCATTAAAACTCGAAACTCTGGAATGGATCTTCCTTGTATTCGCATCCACTTAAAAACGCTAATTAATTGCGAATTTGACAGCACACATCATTCGCAAAATTAGACAGCAAACTAAGACACAGCTTCGACTGAGAAACTCAAGCCTATCGTCATGATATAAAAATTACGTTATAGGCTTACATGCGTTCTCCGACCAAAATGCCGTCATCTGGCAATGTAAATCTGAAAATCTAAATCAAAAGAAATGATATCTTAGACTTACTACAGAACACATTAAATATCAATAAAAAATATTTCTTTCTTTACATCACAAATATTCTTACGGTAATCCTCAATGTGATATCATATAACATACAACAGCTGTTTTGCTGTCGGCTGAGCATCTTGTTGCCTAGAAGAGGAATAAACAAACATTACAATTCAAGATATCAGAGACATCTATGAGTTATGGCTCGCTACTAAAACGCCGTTACATAAATTTCTTAAATACACTATTTTCCTTTCTATCGTGCATCTTTAGAAAAACAAATTAAACTTAAATATTATATATACTGAAATCATTACAATTTACATAATTCCAAGGATTACGTCATTTTCTTTCAACCGACAACGTTATAGAAATGACAATTATAAAGTTACAAACTAATAAATAATTATTTAAAAATAATCACAAAACAATTAAGTAACTTATAATTACACGTAACACCTACATAATTCTTAACAGAAACCCTGATTCACACCTTCTATATATTTCAGCAAGTAATCGGCACACTCACCTAATGTGTTGTGTAAATCAAATCAGTTCCTTTAACATTAGTTAGTATTCGACTGATAAACAGATCTCCTAATTGAGTTACCTTAACGCATGTGAACGTGGCATGAAGGACGATATTTCGGGTTTAGTTCTTATCAGTGCTAGACTTTTTACGTACGACTTTTTCGAATATTTACTGAATGTTAAGTAAAGCCAAAACAATCATGATCAGCTGTCCTGTGAAACAAACCAACAGAGACAAAGAAGACAAATTTTAGCTAGGCAAATCGCAGCAATATTCAGCATTTTTAAATATCAAGAATACATATATCAGAACTTGTGTCGAATATGCTAACAACAAAAGACCACCATATTGATTATGTGTCTTTAAATGCGTGTCCTGCAGTTACATAGTATTTTGATGATTCCTGATGACCTACAAAGATAGCATGCTCGGATGAATTAATAGTTTTTTTGGATTGCTGATTAGAATATTCCGAAATAAACACAAACCCATGGAGAATGGCTTTATGGGTAAGGTAACAAAGACTGTTCTCATTAGGATAGTGTATGTCCACTTTCCAAAACTGCGTAACACAGTTATTTTCTCATAAGAATATTCCATTGAAAAGTATCAGTCACCTTGTAGAATCGAGACATAGGTACAGTCATTTATGAAAGACCAAATGATATTGAAAATGCTGCTAGATACGCCTATGTAACAAACTCAGGATATTCCCTATACTGATCACATGCTTTAGTCTAAGGGCTGGGAAAGCTGGTTTTCAGTTCCCGGTGGAGATTGGCAAAAAAAAACCCGTTATTTCTCCTTGGACAGGCCCTAGAGTTTACAGAGGGCTAACTCTGTAAAACAGAAACCTGATTTCCTTTCCGGCGGTAAGGATTAGGCTTTCTATCTCAACTAATTCCAATGGCTATTGAATTGCTGGAGCCTGTACTTTAGGACATGAAGGGCTCAAAATTTAAAGTGCCCATCTATTCACCTATTGCGTATTAAGAGAACTATGAGAAATGAATATTTTACTCGAGATCTGTATGTAGAGACTTTTTTATTGCATATCATGGAAATATTAGCTTGAAATGAATAAATATGACATGCTTCATTCAACATTCTGCACACAGGATCTAGAAGTAGAACCTAGCAGGACTGTAATTCCTTGGTATTTTAAATTATCTTTTTTTTTTTACTTTAATTTAAACATTTTATGTAATGCGTCATCTCTTATTGCACCTGCGAAACTGCCCTTATAGATCTGTTATGACACCTTAAACACCATAAACACTTATGACACAACATACACTTTTAGGTTACATTCAAGCTTCTTTTAATGATAAAAAGCTCTGCGGAGCTTCTGATTCTTCTGTGGTTAATTTTGACTTTTACAATTTTATTAAATATTTTGTTGCTTAGTTTCATTTTTTGGAATAATTTTCTTTCTTAGCTGGTTATTAATTTTTGATTTTCAGCAAAATAAACTCTTTTCTTTTCCTGTCTGTTTTCCTTATTTTCATCTCTCTATGCTTTCAAATGTCTCTTTTTTTTCCTTTTGCATTTATCATCTACGTTATTGAACAGCTGTCAATAGCCTGTGCTGGATTTATAATCTGTCAATCATTTTTGTAGATCACTGTTAGTTGATTAACAATGGCACAGATATATATTTTCTGCATGTTAGTTTAGATTAATTGAAAGTGGGTGGCATGATTGCCGAGAACGTCGACATGAAAGATCTTTTGTACTATCCCACGGAAAGAAGGACAGACGGAGAGAAAGACTGAGAAAGGATGGTGTGAGAAATGCAGGGGAAACGGGAGAATCCCGGGAAAACCTGCCCAGCGCGGATCGCCATCATCAACGAAACCCACATGAGAACCTAACCCGGACTCAGAGGTGAGAGGCCAGTGTCTTAGCGACATCGCTAACCAGGCGGCCTTCTTTATGTTAGATGAAAGTAATAAGAACATTGTTTATCACTATTCATTGTTTCCCTAACAAAAAGAAATCATGCATCAAAATTTTAGCTAAATTGCAACATGCAAAATATTCAAAGAAAACAACAGTTCATATACACTAGTCCGGCTACTTAATTACCTAGTACCGTGTTGGGCCTCCTTTAGCTCTGAAAACAGCTGAATTCGTCGAGGCATGGATTCCACAAGAGTGCATCACGTAGTTCCTGAAGATTTGATGGAGGTTTAGGCCTGGAGCGAACAGCCGGTTCCAGCTCATCCCATATATTTTCAATCGGGCCGAGATCCAGGGACTGAGCACCAAGGAAAAGTCATCGTCATGTTCCTCAAACCATCCCATGGTTTGTGCACCGGCGCATTATCCTACTGGAAGTAGTCAACTGCATGAGGATAAACTGTTAACAGTTTACATGTACGATTACACATGTTATATGTTACCATGTACGATTGAACATGGTAAGCTACGATGTTTAGGTACGCTTTAGCATCCTAACGTGCCTCCAGAGATATCAATGGATCCAACAATCCTCCACACCATGACACTGCCCCACCGGCTTGAAAAGTTGTTGTGAGACACAGCAATTGTGCGCACAGCA
>JAFIDM010000002.1:28908136-28955310 GCA_023159025.1 Thereuonema tuberculata
TATTTAATTACAATATTTTGCAGTTCCGCGTTTAATTCAATTAACTGCACATAATGTTTAATGTATGGATTTTCTAAACACATTTGAGAGTTCAGAGGAATTTGTAAAATTTTCCTACGAAATAAATTATATTAAACTTTACGAAAGCTTACGGGAAACTTTATTGGTAACATAAAGTTCTGGGAAGCTTAATGATGTGAACACTTGCTTAATCTATTTAAAAGCTTTTTGTAATTTAGTTTTAGCACTTCCTAAATTCTTTCTTTGTTCCTAATTCTTTTATGTAAAATAAAGTAAAATATTTTTTATGTATAATATTTATTCCTTGATGATTTCTGAACTAAAATGTAAGAATTTTTTCAATGAATCAAAGCTACAAAATTATCAGGAAAACACGCTTTAAAGAAAAACTGTACTATAAAACAAGCTATTACACTTTAGTAAAATTAATATTAATTCGTGACTGTTTTGATATCCTTCCCCTCTGCCGTTTCTCTCCCTCTTTTATTATTATTATTATTATTATTATTATTATTATATCAATTACAATATAGAAAGGTTTCTAAATAACATGAATATAAATATTTTTGATGATTATCAAAACATCTCAATTGTAAAAAGAAAGTTAAAAAAATGGATAATAGAAAATATTTAAGCTCATCACTATTGTCACAATCTGTTCAGTCCTTTCAACTTATACTCTATCTATAAGTATACTGTAACTATAAATCATATATTGATACACTGATGTAAAATCTATTTATACAAATATCATGAACTACTTTAAAATAATAAGTGATTATAAGAATATTATTGGTGATTACATCATAACTGTTGTAAAAATTATAGTTGGATACTGATATCATATATTATTTGTTAATACTATTGTTTTTTTTGTAGATCAAACATAATTTTGTTTTTACCTAATTGCCAGAACTCGTTGATAGGGACTCTATGTCCCTAACGAGACTGTACTGTATTAACCTTTTAAAGAAAAAAAAAAAAAATTATTATTACAGGATGTGATAAATAAAATAAAACTAAAAAATTTGCAAAAATTTTCTAAAATTTTCAAAATTAAAAAACTTTTTCTAGCCTCTGGTTGGCTAGAATTAAAATCCTAGATTTTTTTCTCCTTAGGATAATGATAATTTTTGACTTGGTTTTGATTTATTATATATTATGTAAGTATTGTTTTTGTATTTTAATTCCTAGCACCTGTTGATTCGATTTATTTTTAATTCTAACAGAACTATGTTTTGTAATAATATATTAAAAAAGTAATGGTATTATTATCCTTATCCATCATTTTGTTTATCATTCACTTCCATATATGTCTACTTATTATCATCATTATTCTTTTAATTAATATTCTTTTTATTGTTATGAACATTATTATTATTATTAATACTATTTAGTCCATATTATTTCAATTAGTTATAATTTGTTTTTTTATTGTTTATTTTTGATTTGCAGCCTCCACTGCGATTCCTAATATTAAAAAGTTGTTTATCCAATTCCCTCTTATCCTCTTAGCCTTCCCAGCTTTCAATCTCCTCCCTTTTATTATACGTGATTACCCAACTCTTACTTCTTTGGATTAATCATCTCCCTCCTTTCCCACTGAAGTCCAAACTTCTAAATGCAGATAATTCACTTTCCCTCCAAAATAGCCAATATAGCCCGAAGTCTACCTTTAGCCCAGAAATGAAAATTTCCCTCCCGAATTTGTATTGATCCCTTTAGTTACTTTGATTCTTTCAAAAATACTTATAATTCCAAACAGATTTTAAACGTCTGATGAAGAATATCAATGTTCGAAACTGTCACGAATCTATTGTAATCTTAATATTGCTAAAGTGGTCTACCATGTTTTATAGTTCAGATATGAATCCCACATTAAATGAAGATCTTAAAGAAAATCGAGACAAAAAAAATAGACATCATCCTTATTTTTTTTGTTTTCATTTTTACTTTTTTAAGCTATGTATGGTAGTAAACTTTAACAGAATTTGCTTAAATAGCAAGACTGACAAAAAAATTAAAAAATAAACTCGTTATTAAGATTATAGGGAAAAGTATCATCAAACCCATAATAATTGTTTACCAGATTTTTCCCCTCCGTCGGTAGGAGAAATGACGCCGATAAAAGATCGTATCCACGGAAAAATCCTTAGAATTGAATCAGTGTGGCACTGAAATCACAGACAAAAGTGACCTTATTTGCGATTACGGTATTTAAGACCTGACCATATATCCGATAATCCATATCAAAGAATTCCTATTCAATGAGCCGGGACTTTAGAAAAGTGACCTTACAGGCGGGGTGACCTTATATGCGGGGTGACCTTACATGCGGGTGACCTTATATCGAGGAACGACTGTATAATTTTTTAAAGGACTGTAACATCACTAACACTTCCCGTTATGCTCTTTACAGAAAAATGTCTAAAAAGCAATTTTATTTTGAAATTCTTCACAATACATATTTGCCCTATAGACATTACCAGAATTAATTTTTTTGAAGCCTTTAATTTAAAAAGGACAAACCCATAGATTGTCTCGTTCTGAAGGAGGAGTGGGACAAGATACTGGATAGATCCTTGTTTCAGGGATTTTTTTCACTCCGGTATACTCGATATTTAGGTGTTATGACCCGGGCCCTCTAAATGTTTCTCTAAATGTTTCCTCTAAATGCTATTCTAAAAATAATTAATATATATCTTCTGAAAAAGGCCCGAGGCACCGGACCAAAATATCGAAGGTGTGTCGGCTAATCCTTAAATTATCCATAACTTATCGTAAATTCCGTAAACTCCATGCAGCTTTGTCATTTTCCATTTAACAGCGAATTTGCTAATAATACTGACACTTAATTCTTTCAAAATATGAATGTCTATTTAAAAATTCGAGTATATACAAACATTAAAGACATATAATAGTAATATACTAACAAAACTATGTAATCTCTTCCTTTTTACAGTTTTTAATCCAGAAATTAAATTAGGCCTATAAGGGCAAACTCAATTAGAACTTGTAGATTTCAAAATTAATTCCTATGGACAATTCCCTATTACAAAGCTAACAATAAAAATGAAATGTAATTCTATGGCTACATTGATTTGCCCAGTGGGGTTACAATCAACATAAACTAAAACTACTCCATGGCGCTGTCTCCACAACTGTTTTCGGCCGTCTATCTTAACGACGTCGGCCGGCTCAACCTCAAACATTGACGAAAAAGCCTCATGTCTTCGCTTTCTCAAACTTTGGACTTCACTTTAGATTTCTCTGCTCTGTATTTAAAACACTTTCCGATATTCTCTTGTCCTCAATAGGTAAAGTTTCAGTAGATTACTTTTAAATATATCTATTTATATTTGCTAAGTCAAGTTTAATAAGAACTATAACTCCTAATTTAAATTCGAAGTAAAAATATTTATTTATTTTTCCTTTTTTCTATTGTATTATCTCTCTTTTATAAGTAATATGAGTATTGGATAATAAAAACGACACAGAAGCTTTGAGACAGAAATGGAATATTGAAACATCTACAAAATATATAAAGAATATATTACTAAAACAGGACAGTTTCGTCCGGCAGTAGATTGTTCAGGACTTCGTCAGCTCAGTTAGGTGCTAACTTAGCTCTTTTACAAGGTGATCTTTTATCAATAAAATAGCTATCAATAAAATTAAAAAAAGCTTTAATTTAAACTGTAATGTTAAAGCTCTAATGTTATGGAGAACTCTAATGCTTATGGAGAAAATGTTACAATAGATTCCATAAAATTAAAGAAGCTTTTTAATTATATAAAAAGACGCAAGAAGAAAATTTGTGCTTAGAGTGCCAGAGTATTGACTTACATCTAACTATGATAACAGATATTGATATCGGAAGCGCTTGGTCCAAACTTCCCTTCCCCAACTCAGCAGTCAGAAAGTGGTTAAGCATTTAGTAGACAATTACTTAAAAAAATACTTTATTAAATCCATTATTAAAGTATCCTGACTATTCCATAGGATCCAGAGTCTCATGGAATAGTCATGATCCAGGGCAGTTTCTCCTTTAACTGATTCTTCTCCTCCTTTCATCCTTCTTTCGGTGGTCAGAGTTGTTGTTAGGATGATAAAGTGGAGACGGATAGGTGGAAGACCTGATGAATGAATTGAATCGAGCAGCCGTACTTCCCGGCGGTCGATTCTTAACTTCATCTCAGCTTTAAGCATTGAAATTCAGTGTAAGTAGAAAGATCTTTCATCAACAACCTACACCACGATATTGCAAAAAAAGTTGTTCTAATTTATATTAGAAAAAAAATATGGAAGACTCAAAAAATTCTGGCTGATTAAAAAACAAAATAAATTCGAAGAAAATCTTTGGGATTTCAATTTTACAACGAATCTAAAGCTGATTCATTTCAAAGCAAAAGGTAATAAAAACTTTAGGAAATCTCATATATTATAATGGCAATGAATAATAAGAAATTTGAAAGAACTTAAATCCTACATTGCTTAAAATGTGGCTCCTTAAAATTTCTTTTTTTTATATATAAATTAAATATATAAATCCGTGCTGGGCAGGTTTACTCGAGCTCTCCTGTTCCCCTCTATTTATTTCATTTCATTTCCTCAACCATTCTCTCCGTCTGTTCTTTCTGAAGTATAGTGCAATAGGGCTAAGGTCACAATCCTTGGCTTTCCTTATCCCCCCCGCCCACTTAAAATATTTGTTTTAAATTAGATTAGGCTAAATTAGATTAGATTAGATTTGGATGTTTATTCATTTTTGCAAGGATGTTTTCTTTATTTCCAGGATGTATGAACTTTTTCTTCCTTTTTCTTCCCGCTGATTATTTGCGAAACATGCCTGTATAATTGGCCTAAAACGCTGGTGGGATGTAGAAAAGGATGCTATCAAAACTTTATAAAATCAATCCACCTATCATTAAAGAGTTTTATGAGGAAGAATGAGGGCAATCTTGCGTTTCCATTTCCAATCTATCAAAGGATTGATTGATCGTAATTGTTTCGATACAAATTAAGGAAACATTATATTTCATGATTATCTGTTCGGGAAAGGAAGACGGAAGCTACCCTCAGAGAGAAAGATTCAAATTATCATCCAATTACATGGATTCACAGCTGCTGGTGAGAGTTGCTAGATGCTACCTGAATTAACATTACTAGTTGCGACCCGTGAAATATTCATGGAAGTAAAACAAATTCCACATTTTTGAAAAACACAAGATTGAAACAGATGTTCTAAGCTAATTTTTTTAGAAGTCATGACTTCAATAACAGCCCACATGTAATTTTAATATCGGCTTATTTGTTAAAATAATATTATAATATTGTTAAAATAAAAAAAAATAAAATTGATTTACCACTTTCGTAGTAGCCAGCGCTGCGGTTTCTCATTATGAAACATAATGGCAACCTGCTGCCCTAAAATAATAGGCTCGTCGAAATTGAGGCAATATTAACGGAAGTAAATGAAATGCCCCATTTTTGAAATATCCTGAAATTTTTGAAAAACAAGATTGAAAAAGATGTTCTAAGTTCATTTTTTAAAAGCTATGACTTCCGCAACAGCCCACATATAATTTGAATGACTAAGCTAAATTTTGTTAAAATAAAAGAAAATAAAAAATTTAATTACCAGTTTCAATAATAACAATATCAATATCGAATGTCCAACAGCCAATACCATTAATCCTGTCTGGACAACAATGACGACATGTGCTTCGTCATTGCCCCCTACTTGTTGCTTAATGAGCGAGTGACTATACAGCCGAAATTATGTAAAAACCGAGGTTTTACAAACTCTCTGATAAATTTTGACGCATGAACTTCATACTGATAATACGCTGATAATAATTGTGTAATCGCGATCCGTCGCGGCTAAATGGGAAGAATATTCGAGACGCCATATTTAAACATGGGCGTGACGTCATGCCTGACGTGTTTCAACGCTGCACTGTGATTGGTTATTTTAAATTACAAATTTACAAAGATACAATTTGCCTATTAAGAGAATGATTGCAAAAACAGTTAAGTTAGTTTTCGACGATATCACAAGGTGAAAGTGTTTTTCATTCAAAACCTCCCATTCCGAGTAAATGAGAATGAACTGAACAATTACTGTTCCTTAATTAGTTTTCCCCTTTTACCTATGCTTTTGAGTTGTAGTACTAATATTCTGAATACAATACATTCTATTTCATCCTCAAATCACTTTTCAATAAAAAAAAAAAGGTATCTGGGCATTCTTGATGAAACATATATAGCAAAGAAACAGACAATTCTAACAACTAATTTTGAATAATGCTACACACAACAAAGCACAAAGAAATCAGCAAAATCATTAAACTGATGTTAATGACATTTTTTTCATTATTTTTAAAAAATAATTAATAATTTGAACTAATTTATTCAAAAGTATTGAGCCATTTCAACACTCTCTCGTTAAACATTACAAAAATATTTGAACTCAAACAATTATAATTTAAATCATTAAAAACAATTCACTTGAATACATTTTTTGTTACAGAATTTAAATTAATCTACTTATTTCATCTATACATCTTTGTAATCAGTGTTATACCCATCTGAGTGGTGAACTTTCTGATTTAATTCAAAATTAAAATATGTACCTCCTCATAAAAGTTACTATTTATTTCTGTTACTTTCAAATATGTTATAATAAATTATTCTTATTATGATATTAATTTTCCTATAATTGCATTGTGGTTTTTATTTATTTTATTTACTACAGCTCTATTATTTGGTATTAATATCTAAAAAATTATATTAACTAATCTATTAAGCATTTCATAGTGTAGGCTATATGAAAACATCAATGATAAAAAGTAGAAATGATAGAGAAGGTGAAAGGAGATAGCGAATAAATTATTTACTTTATATGTATTTTAATTACGAAAAATTCCAGAGAATTTCAAATAGACTCACATGTTAATTTTTTTCAAACTTTTTTTCCTTTTTTTTATGATATTACTTTTAAATGCAGTAAACTCAACTTCAAAGGACTAATAAAACTACTATCAAAATCAGAAGGTATAAGCTTCCCTTAAGCATTTATTTATCTAAATATATTACTTTAACTGAAGAAATATTACCTCTTACTTTTCCAGCCTGTAAGTAAAGCTTCCAAGTCTAATTTATTTCTGCTTTAGACATTTCGATACTTTTCAAAAAAATATTTACTCTTACAAAATTACTTTATAATGCAATTTTAGTGAAACCAAACAAACCAAATTTTTTTTTTAACTTCAGTAAATGCTTAGACTTAACATTATAAGATTTTTTAAAATTACTAATTATAAATAAGGAGATTCAAAGTATAATAAAAAAATTCAAATTCAATTTTCCAAATTCAGAATCTCTATTACTTTTATTTAGAGGTCAGTAAAGGTGATATAATGGAAATTATTAATCAAACACAGTTTCATATTAACAGACAGGAAATTATATGGAATTAATATCCTGAATTCCAGAATTTATTACTAATAAGAAAATTGGATGCTTACGATATAGCTACCCAAAGTTGCTACAATCCACTTTTCATGTTTTCGTGATTCCTAGAAAAAGAATACGTTCAAATTTCCTTTCCCATCTTAATAACGTTTTATGAAGTGGAAAATAAATAAATTTTCAATCTTAAATATCAAACATTTGCTTTACAATGTTATCTTAACAATGATAGATTGAAATAGACCGGTGCTGCTTCATTAGAAAAACATTTGCTCGAGTATTGTCAATTTGTTTAATGTATTCTACGAAAAACCTTACCTAAAACAAATAACTTTTTCATATAACAGAAAATTTATATTCAAATTCAGTTTTCTTCATGATAATAGTCCATCTATACAATTAGAAGACTATTATATTTACAAGAGTATAAAATATGGAAGTATTGCATAAACGATTTGTAGTCATAACGTTTCACTGCATTCAGTGTTGTTTTATCTCCTACTGCTTTATAAGTACTTACGGAATACAGAAATTGTCTATGGTCTATGTTGAAAAATGATTCAATGATAATAATCTTATCTACTTGTATATCAATTGAAAATTTGCATGATAGCAATTCAATCAAATTAGAAAATAACAACCAAAGGAAGCTAATAAGAAACCAAAAAGATTTAGTATCCTGAGTTACCATTGGCTGGAATCAGGGACGGCCGTTTCGTCCTCTTTAGGACTCTTCAGCCAGACAACCTCCTGCAAGCTCAGAGGTTACGGAAGGTTAAACCGAAAGTCGGACCCCACAGAATAACACAACACAAAACACTTTTAATTGAAAAAGCTTCGTCCCGGTCTGCGGACCACTAGGCACAAAAGAAAATTGAAGAAAGCATACAATAAAAGATTTGCCTAGTGATCCGCAGGACGGGATTTGAAAATTTTTTAATTATTGTGTTTTTTGGTTGTAAGTTTCTTTTGTAGGGGTCCCACTTTCTGAAGCGAAAGTGGAATCATTAACCTTTCTCACCTTCTGAATTTATCATCGAAGCGATTGTCTGGCTGAACTCCCGCCGATGATAACTCAGGGTGCCAGATCTTTTTGTTTTGTCTTGTGTCTCTTTTCGTTGTTATTTTATGTTTCATTGGGCATTTTAAGAAATTTTTTATTCAATTAAATTACCTTCAAAAGTATAAAAACATCATTTAATTAATCCATTATGGATAAATATTGTTAGCTGTCAAATTCTTATAAATTTCCTAACTGTGCGTGTTGTGTTGAGTATCAGAGCCTTCTGGAGTTGTGTATAAGTGTTTTTGTGAAGTCCTAGTGTGCTGAGGCTGTGGTGCAATGTGTGAGCACCAGACCAGTGGCGGACAGGGCGATGGGTTAAACACGTACTCTGTTCTTTTTCCACTGCTTCTGGAGCTTGTGTGCTAGATCGGTGTATCTACTGATCTTGCCTGCTTACGTTTTCTGCATGTTCTTGCTGATAGGCACTGCAATATCAATGAGACATAGGTCTGTTTGTTGACCTTATCAGCAAGTGTGATGTCAGATCTGTTCTGATGTATGGTTTTGTCTTTGTGAATCGGGCGGTCCCAGCACAACTTATGTAAGAGTGACTCTAATACGCTTTGTGGTGTGTCCTTGTAGTACGGGACCGTGTTCTTAATCAGTGAGTGTTTGTGTGCTAGCTGTTGATAAACGATAGACGCTACCTGATTGTGTCGGTGGAGGTAGTCTGCTTGGGAGAGATCAGACAGTCTGATATTATGAGGTTGATCGTCTCATGCGCAGTATGGTATTTCCTGCATGTGCCGTCATGCGTGTTTGCGTCGTGGACAATGTGTTTCTTGTAGTTGCGTGTGAGGATGACTTGGTCCTGTATCGCGATCAAGAACCTTCACTCTTTCCAAACAGCTCATCACTCCTCAGCCATCTGTTCGACGCTTCCATGTCGACATGAGACTGGCTTAGTTCGTTGCGATGTCTGCCATGGAGTTTCTTACGAGTCACGCAGCTGCTGAGTGTGGGTGTCGGGGCTGGTGAGTATTGGAGAATGGTTTTCGAGGTCCAAGGGCGTGAGGTATGTATCAGCCCTGACAATGGAGTGAGGAGTGTTGTGCTGCTTGGTGGAAGTGTTACCTAAATGTGAATACTTGTTTTTTGTGTAGGGTGATGAGGTTAGCCTCCCTCCTTGCGGAGAAGAGTCATCCTTTCCGTAGCGAACTTGGGATGGTGCATGCTGTCTTTCATGAATGTAGAGTTTGTCCATGGAATTACGCTTAACGAATATGTTAGTGTGGGAACGGCAAAAGTGTTGATGGCTTTAATGTTATTTCTGGCATTGAGTTGTCTTTTGAAGATGATGTATATGTGTTCTTGAGTGCGGTTTTCACTTTTGAGTTGCCAAAGACGCCTGCTTGCTGGAAGCCCAGGTACTTGTAGGTCTCTCCCTCTTCCTGGTCCAGTTCAAACCCCTCCAAATTCGAAGTCTTCCCGCGGGTTATATGTAGCTTGAGCATTTGTCGTTTCCAATGTCTTGGACAATGGTGAACTGTGTGGTGACTTATAATAAATTAGTAAGTTGTGCATTGTTGGTGGCGTACAGTTTAATATCATCCATGTAGAGTAAGTGTGTGATTTTGTATGGAGTGCCTGAGGTAAGCCTATAACCGTGTTTTTTGTTGTCTTTCATGTGGCTCAATGGATTCAAGATGAAGAGGACTCAATGATATTTTGTCTTTGTCCAGTCTTCCTGATAAATGCCTCTCCTTATGCGAATGGGGACTGTAGTGATGGAGGTGGTGGAGGTGCGTAGATGTAATGTTGTGTCCCAACTCTTCATCGTGGCATCCAAGAATGCCGTGATCTTGGGATGCATTTTGTAGAGATGACGAGTGGGTAGTAGCCAGAAATGTGAGACCGAATTAAATGCCTTCTTGTAGTCGATGTACGCGATGTGTAAGTTCCTATTCTTCGCGCTCGCCTGCCGCGTCAATAAGGAGTTGCTTCTTACAACCCTGAGAATTCCTGCGATTGCTCTTCTGTGGTTCGGAAAGAATGTTATGTGTCTAGATGTGTGTGTAGATTTTGTCTGCAAGGCAGGAGGTGAGTGTGGGGAGTTAAGTTGAATTTACAAAGTGTGTGGAGGCAAGTGATTGGACGGTAGTTTGCAGGGTGCGCTGTTTCAGTGTTCTTGCTATGTGGGTATGTGACACTCTGTATGAGAAAAGAGGCATATGTTCTGGGTGTTGGATTATGTCAGTGCGTGTTTATTATTAGTATTATTATTATTATTATTATTATTATTATTATTGAGCTATCCAATTCAATGAATACTGTTTATTTTAAATTAGATCAAATCTACAACAACAACTTCTTTAACTTATATTGGATATTATAAAAAAAAACGAAAACAAAAAAAAATTCTTTAACTTATTTTTTTTATTAAATTACGAAGATATAAGAAGCTCCTCTGAGATTTAAAAAAAAAAGAAAAAATGAAGCAATTACAAATAAAAGATAACAAAGCAGCAAATTGATGTTACGATAAGACTGATGAAGCAAATACTGGGAAGCTTTGTATTTATTCACTTTATCTCTTCATCTCAAATGATTTACCAACATTCCAAGGGTTGTATCACTTTTACTTCTGAGTGATTAAAGTAAAATAAACTATTTAATTTTTTTTCCCAGTCTACTCCATTTCAATATTGTTAACATTCGAATTTTTTGATTGTTTATCTGTCTTACCAATTGTTGAAAGCTTCTTAAAGGTTTATCAAGATAAACTTTAAATATTCTTTATACACCTGGATTGTTTACGAAAATTCATTTTTAATTTATTAAGAATAGTTAATTGGAGTTTATTATGAGGAAAAATAACTGTAGTCAAATTATGCCAGGGAAATTTAATAACTAAAAGGCACAACGAAGCTCTGAATGAAATTTTTCAAGATTGGATAATTAATTAAGTTAATCCAAGATTAATAATTTTTCTCACTGGACTTGTTTCGTCTTATTAAGTTTTACTGGCTTAATCTGCTTTAACTTATTTCATTTATCTCTTTTTATTTCAGTTAAGTTAAACGATACTAACTTTATTGTATCATTAATCAATTACATTTCTGTGGGTACTTGAGTAAGTATAAGGCGCTTGAGTACGGGTTGGAGAAGCCAGATTCAAATCCCGTTATCGGTGGAGATTTAAGATTTCTCCTCTACATGGTTCCTAGGGTCCACCCAGCCATCTGTCGAATGGGTAGCTAGTTTCTTAGCCGAGGTACAAGTGGGCAAGCATTGAAATGACCATCTGACCTCATCTCAGTTCCTGGTCAAAGAAACATTGGGAGCCTTGCTCTTGAGTTGCCATGAGTCAACATGGGCACGCGTGAGATAAATCATACCTATACAGAAATAGATGCATACAATTTAATTTATTTATTTTTTTTATAGAGAAAAAAGTCCCTCCCGTCTCCCCCTAGCAAGTATGAGATACTCCATGAAGAATCGATTCCAAGCGGTTATAGTACAACGTGAAATTTTATTCCTTTTTGTGGACGGAGAGAAGCTAAAACAATAAACATTCACATTTAAATTATTAGGCTATTAGGCTATTAAGGCTAAAATTAAAGAGTTATTTTCTTTTTTCTCTGGCTGTTCTCTCGTTGCGCCACACACACACAAAGGGAATGATACGAACCAATAATTTGAATGTAGTCCCCGTGGATTAATGGATAAGACGTCTTACTGCGGCTCATACAGTTAAGCCGAACGCGCATTGAACCACGTGTCCGTATTCCGTAAACGGACAAATGACGTCATTCCGTAAGACGTCCGTCGATTCGTGACGTTAAACTCAAAAGTATTTCTGCGAATACGGAAGTGTGCCGTACTGCCTCAATGGAAGAAACATTCTGATTGGTGACGTTAATTTTGCGTCACATACGGATTACGGGAATCTTGAAGCTTTCGACTGTCTCCCAAAAAAGTCTTTTGTCAGAATGCATTTTCAAAAAAATACAGTTTTTTTTTAAAATTAAACAAAGGAATTAATGACAAAAGTGTTTAGATTAAATTTTCCTAATTAGGTTTCTGTATCATTTGAATATTAGACCCAAACATTTAGAGTTTAAACAACATCATAACAGTTATTTAAATATAAGATATATTGGGGGTGTTTGAACGCAAAGAAAATGAATTTCAATAATAATGAATAAATAATAACATGAAAATAAAACTCTTTTATGTTTGTCGATTTTATATAAAAAGTTTCAAATTTTTATGAGCAGCAGTTTAATAGATATGGGGCAGTGAAAACCACCAGTACTTTACCGTACTTTATTAATCACCCGATATAGATTACAAATTGTTTAGAATAGTAAAATTATGTATGTAAATGAATAACGAATAAATTTCTATCTATAATACACCTTACTCTAATTTTGTTTAAGAGGCTTGATTTTTCAGTAGGTTTAAAGGCGGTCTTCCACGAAGCTGATGTGTCTGAATCTGGACTCGACTCCCGGAACCGGCCTGAATATTTCCTTTCTTTCCTGTTTTTGTCTGCTTCTTCTCTTTCTCTTCAGGTTAGAAGCTATATCATAATGGTTTCCTGAGGAAAGAAAAACCACCTCAATATCTATTCTGAGATATATTCTGGCATATCTTATATCATATATATATATAGCATGTGACAGAACATTAAAAAAATATGGATTTGCTGATTAATTCGATTTCTTTCATAAGTATCCAATTAATAACCATATAATTAATACTGCTAACAGTAGTATTCGTTTTTTTTTATCCATTAACTAGAATATTTTTGTAATTTAAAATATCGTATAGTGCCAATTTTTTTTTTAAATACAGTAGTATTGGTTTTTAAGAAATATAAATAATAATTAGCCAGTGTAAATATATAAGTAAGATTTACATTGGTTAATACTTATTTATATTTAATAGAACCAATAGTACGATATTTAAAAAAAAAAAGATTGACACTATACGATATTTTAAATTATATAAACAGACAATCATATGTATTATTTATCCTTCCTTTAGCAAATCAACACATCCTTTGTGTGTTAGCCACCGCCTCAAAACAAAGGAAGAGTTTAAATACAGTACATTATACATATGTATATAAAAAAAAAAAAAAACTAAAAAAAAAATCAAAACTTGTTTGCAGTTAAAAAACTGTTCCTGTTAATAAATTTGTTATGGTTGTGCTAAGTAAACTGGGATAACAAAATATGTGTTATGTAAAGCTGCATATGATTTGTATTTCTTTCTTATTTAGATGGTTATTTTGCAATAAAAGAATATACTAGTACTGCAGAGACAAATAGTCTCTGCATAGGTAATTTTATATAATGCATAGGTTTTTGTTTTAAATTTTAATTATCATTATTTTATTACAGTTATTACAGTTATTACAGTTAAATAATTATTATTATTTTGCAATTAAATAATATACTAGTACTGCAGAGACAAATAAAATGTAATTTTATATATTGCATAGATTTTTGTTTTAAATTTTAATTATCATATTATTTTTTCTTGATTAAATTCCATTTTTTATTCAAATAAATTTCTTCTGTGAAATCCCAGTAGCTATCAACAGTGTAAACTCAAATGTACAGTATATTCACTGTTCGAACTATTTTATAAAACAATTTTCTGAGTGGAAATAAATTAAACTTTTCAAAAATTAAACGGTACCCTTTAATATTGCATTCTGAATTTAAAGGACCTGCAATGATCTTGAAATCTTAGGAAAAGCCTTAATGTACAAAAGAAGATGCAAACGACCTGGAATGCACTATTTTCTCAGGTTTATCGAATCTCCTTCAAATATTTTTGTTTTAATGTTATTAAATGCGAAGCAGCTGTCTTACATTTAATTCCTAATGTGTAATTCAAGTCTTAGATTTATTTGTAATTGCAATTTTAGTTCAATTTAATTATCTTAACATATAATCTTAACATTTAATTACAAACTAAACTTAAAAATATTTGCCAGAAAATGTAATGAGTAATTTAAAATAAAATCTAATGAGTAATGTTAGAGATAGGAAACTAAAAATCAAGATAAAACGGAATTATTTAGCATGTTAAATAATTATTAATTATTAATTATTAAGCATGTATTAAAATTGTTACTGAATCACAAAGTTTCTTAAAACATGGAGACAAAACTTGGGCATGGGAAAAATGGCAATAACAGAAATATTCATAAATTTCTTCAACCTTTTGGTAGATTTACAAGACTACATCAAAAAGGAATGTAGATACTGCAAAAGAAGTAAATAAAAAAAGGCTTATAATTGAAATCCTAAATTAAAAAATGAAGGAAGTCTTGTGTATGATTTAATCAAGATAGATACAAATTTCTTTACATATAAACCAAAAATATAAGGAAAATATAGGTCGATAGAGGACTTCTAATCCGAAATCAGTGAAATACAGAAGATAAAAAATATTCTCAATGTGAATAACTTTAATCAGTTGAAATAGAATTAATACTTTTTTAAATATCTCTGTACAAAACAATCCAGACTTAAAAATATCACTGGTAATAAAATTTTCATTTTAAAACCTCCATCAATATAAACTACAACTGAAGCATATATAACAAACTGTAAAAAAATTCCTTTAGAGAGCAAATTTTCTTTCTAACTTTGTTTTTCGATATTCTTCTATAACTAATTCCAAGATATATTATCTATTTTCTTGCAAGTATTTGTTTTATTAACATAATAAAATCTTCCTAAAATAAATAAGGTTTTAAATATTTGACAAAATAAATCCTAATTATTGAAATCCAATCGATCAAGAAACTTAAAAGCAAAGAAACTCAACAATTTTTCAACATATGTTCATTCCACGGTTAGGTATTGATCTACAAACGATAAAGTTTAGCCAATCAATTTAAATGATTCCATTAATTACGTCCTTGATCCGAAATTAATCATCTTGGAAAAGGAAGTCAAGCATTATCATCCATTTCCCGTAATTATAAAGAGGCACACTTATTAATTACACAAAAATAATAGTTATGTACCATGAAAAAACGTTTTTTAATCATCTGACAACCAGCAGCCTTAAAATTATAGTGCTTTCAAGATACTAATAATTGATAGTCCATGATAGTGCTAAATGGTTTAAAAGAGGAAGTGAAGTGAATTAGTCAAATACATGGAAATTAAAAATATATATACATATATAATGACAGTTTTGGAGGTTATCGAGTTCCTTCTTTAAATTCAAGTAATAACATTCTTCAATAATATATAATACTAATAATCCTCTTTATTTCAATCTTTATATTTGAGTTCCGTTTGGAGCTCAAGCTCCTATGAACAAGTGCTACAGATATCTCATATTTTAAGTCCATATGAATATGTAAAATATTGTATGGAATATAAATGATATATAGCAAAGATATAAAAAAAAATACATGAAATATATATAAAAATACATAAATGAAAATTACATATGTAGGTTTCTTTTTCATAGATTTACTTTAAAATTACCACTATCTGTGGTGAATTCCATACAGCAACTACAGATGATTGATAACTAATATTTTTTAATTATGTTTTTCTTTTTTATTTTTTTTTTATCTAGATTCTTAATCAGCAAATTTTATTTCGAAGTTTTTAGTTTCAAAATTTTTGAAGATTATGACTTTTTCTAAAACATATAATGAATGCAATTTTCAATAGTTATTATTATAATTTTATTCTGTTTTTATCTCTTAGATGATGATTATTTTTCTGATGTTTCTCCATTCGTAAATCAAATAATTCTTTACTATTAAATTATATACGGCTTTTTAATAAGATATCAATATGTTGCATTTTTCCAATAACTGTTTTTATGATTATTAATGTTTTTTTATTGTTAAAAATTAGTTTAAGGATTTTCTTGTGTTGCCGTTTATTAGTTTTACATTCTTTATTTTTTTTTTTTGATGTTCAAACGCTTTTTGCATAATTTAGATAGGAATCGAAGAATAAATAGTATAAAATTATTTTATGTTTAATTGGTGATATATTTTTGCCTGATAGAAAATAAACATCATTGAGTATAGTTTTTTATAAATTTCTTTCTTTGTAGATTCCAAGTGAATGTATTACTTATTGTACTATCTATATGTTTTAGGCTTTTTATAATTATTAGTTTTTTGATAGTTACGGCTTTATTATGTATGCAAACATATGTATGAATATCAATATGATATTCTGTGTGTTTTCTGTTTTTGATATGTGATATATGAGTTTTCTATTTTTTGTAGGTATCCTAAGAATTTTTGTTTTAATTAATCAATAAATTGTTATCACTTTTCCAGAATTATATATTTTTGAAAACATCTTGCAGTTCTCTATTAGCTTGATTTATATTTTTATCATATTAGAATTTCGTAGTATTAAGTCATCTGCGTATATAAATACTTTTGATTGCTTTATGTAATTTATAATAGCATTCATTTAAATAATAATCACAGTGGTCTCAGCATAGATCTTTGTGGTATGCCTGTTTAATTTATAATTCGTGGTGTTGTTAATATTGCTGATGATTTTTATGTCTATGTGATACTTCTTAATAATTTTTAGCATCCATATAATTCTTATACCCATCGTTTTCTAATATTTTGATTAGGATGTCTTGGTTGATCATATCAAAATAATGATTTACCGAGATCTATTGAAAAAATAGATTGAAAAGCTACTTCATTTAGATTTTCATTTACATTTTCATTAAATGTCTCTTATAGCGTCGTTGTAATCGTGTGTTTTTCATAAGCATATTTATTTTAGTTAATTATTTTAAATACAGACTGCTGGTCATTAAAAGTGCAACACTAAAAGATAAAAACTATCAAAGCCATATTTATTTTATAGATAACTTATGGTAAAAGGGTGAAATGATTCCAATTATAGCTTGGTGCGACCTGCGGAAGATAAAGAAATCAGTATCTCCTGTAGCCACCATGGGCGGTAATAACGTCTGCTGCACGGCATGGCATAGAGAGGAAGAGATGTTGGAATACGTTTCGGGTATGTCAGACCATGCGATTTCGACATGGTCTCCAAGTTCATCTGCTATAGCGGGAAGTGGTCTGTGGTGTGCCAGTCGTTGTGCGATCATGGACCAGACGTGATGAATAGACGACAGGTCCGGTGAACGGACGGGCCACGGAAGAAGCTGAACATGATATCCATCCTGAAATTGTTAGTCATTGCATGCCACTTGCGGTCGCATTGTCCTGTTGGTAAATGTTGTTCGTCCCTCCTCGACTGACCGATCCATATTCGCATCACTGTGGCCGCGTTTCGTTCAACACGAGCACCAATTTCTTGAAAGATAATCCGCAGCCTCGATATGCACAGTTCTTTCGCGATCAAAGTCGGAAACAGGCTGGTTTGGCTGACGTATTCTTCAACAAGGCATACTGAAGCCTGCACAAGAACGGCGAACAAACGCAATTCCAGTACTGAACAGTAACTCTCTGTTCTCCTCGCTTATACTGCTTCCAGGATGTGTTACTGGCTCATATTATTTGCATAATAGCTTCCATGATCTAAAGATCACACAAATTTCGGGTCGATCGGATGCGTCCTTACTGGTGTTGCACTTTTAATGTCGAGAAGTAATTCATTTATTAATTATCTTAAGAAATAAAGATTAACATGGATGTATTTTAACATAAATCAGAGGTTACTAGAGAGGTTTCATTGATTTTACTGAGTATTGGATGCACTATTATCGGTCTGTAGCTAACATGTTGTTTACATTATTACTTTGATATACTGTAATTATCTTTGCTGTTTTTAATGCGTCTAAAAAAATCTGTTTTCTAATTGTACTATATTTTTTATTAATAAGGTAATGATGATTGCGAAGGATTCTTTGTTTGTTTTTTAACAATTGAAGTTAGGATTTTGTCGTTTCCTAGAGACTTTAAGATTTTTAAAATAGTTTTGATGTATTCAATCTCGCTAATTAATAGCTCTATAATTTCATAGAATTGTAGTTATCTGTATTTATATGATTAAATTAAAACTCTGTTGTTGCTTTTATTTAAAAGTTTATTTCCTAGTTCCGCAGTTCATTATATTAATTGAAGAGGCGGTGATAATATCAGATGAATCTTTAATATAAAGTCCAAAAAGGTTTTACCAACAAGTTTAATAAAATTTTTTATCAATGATGCCTTAGGCCTCTTTCTAAAACATCAGTGAATCTTTATAATTTTAGTGGTTCATTTTAATATGTTATGAGTTCTCTTCAATTTTTTTTTCAATTAACTATTGAAAGTTTCATTTTATTCTCCTCTGAATGGAATGACATAGACTGCGTTTCTGCAATTTTCTCTTTTTTCTAAACTTATATTTTATTTATAATAGAAAAGTTTTTGATAATCACCTGAATGTAAATGATTTTAACCTTTTTTTTTAATTACTTTCAATCCCTATCAATTAATTAAAAAAAATAAAAATATTAATTGATAGCAATTTTGTTATTCTGAACCAATTCAGCGTTTACTTGCTCTCCATAAATACTAAAATGACTTGAATTTTGAATGTGACGTTAATCTAAGTAATTCTAATTATATTTTATGCTTAATTTTATGGCATAGTAAACACAAACTAAATCAGCTATTAAATTACATAAACATGTTAATTTGTACCGATTTCGAAGTCATTATCATTAGATATTAAACATGAATCTGGAAACAATTGTTATGTTTCTAGCAGTCTTAAATACCGCGACCATAGATGATCTATTGTGTAGTATCTCAATCTTAATCTTCCATGAGTCCAGCATTGCGAATGAACGTGACTACACTTATAAATCAACATTATCTGCGAGCAAAAAAGGTTTCAAACGTTATAGTTCTATTGATAGCAAAGCATATTTGATGTGTTTTTATTCACAGAATTGTCATCAACAGGGATTCCAATTTTGTACAAATGTGCTTTAAGTTTGCAGGGGCCAGTCAATAATCCAATAACCGATTTTAATTGGCGCCTGGTGAGGTTAAGCAGAAATGACAGATCTACCTTTATCAAAACTTTTAATAAACCTCTTTGAATGCCGAAGTCTTTGACAGGGTTCCAATAATCATGGTATTTGAGATACATCTAGTCCCTGAGCTATTGCTTAAAATATCCTTAGGAAATTCCATAGCAGGGTTCAGGACCTGTAAACAACCCATCAGATTCCATTTTGGCCAAACATCTGCTTTTCATTGCCTTGAATTCCAATAAATCCTGATACCCTTTTAAGTTTTACTTAATTGTGTATAGCCAGTGTCTTAAAAAATTTTATTCATTCACAGACTAGTTTGGATTTAATAATATTGGAACCACAGATTTTAAGAGCCACAAGACTATCAGAAAGAGTAGTCATGTTCCTTTGAAATAGTCATGTTCCTTTGGTTTCTGCCAATCTGGTAAGCTTTTGAGAAGGGAAGCCCTCCCCAACAGTTTACCATATTGACTGAAACCACAATCTGAAATAAGTGGCATGCAGAACTAGACAACATGAGAGACTCGTCTTATTTCCAAATATTTCAAGAGCAGTATCGATATCATAGGACCCGTCCATAAATCAGACAAGTCCTTTGGTGATATCAGTAGTAGAAAGATTCTACTTATTGCATCCAGGATAGCATATAGGCCAATCAATAAAAGCATCGAACATCGGAAACGCGCATGTATCTACGATTTTTTTATACGTTGTTAGAACCCCTAAGAGTAGTTTATACCCAAGTTTGCAACCCTGAAAACCCTGTGCTACTCCTGTGGTGTTCGAAAAACTGCGAAATTCGACCACCTGTGTCAGTTTTGTCGAAAAAAACCACGTGAAGAAAGCGTTTATCGGGTATCTTTATTCTATACTTTTATAAAGCCAAAAAAAGTTGCTACAATTTGAACCCAGCTTGAGCTCTCCAGGTCTATTGGTTGCGGAGATATAGCTAGTCAAAGATGGGCAAGTTTTCCAAAAAGTGGAGAGTTATCGATAAGGTCATGTTCCAAGACACGTACCGGCTAAACTAATGGTTCTAGAGAAAAATCATGAGAGAGGAAGTTGTAGAGAATTGAATTAGCTGCAATTTGATTTCAAAATGGTGCCTCTAGGCCTCATAGTTTCCTCAAAAACGAAAAATAGTAAAACATCGGAATTTGGAAAAATGAGGAAAACATTGTACTGAATCATGTTGATATGTATTTCTTTAAAAACACGTGCAAGAATGTGAAGTTAACATTGTAGATGTAACATATGGCTTCAAATAAACATACACTAAACAAATAAGCGTAAACATAAAACAAACAACGGAAATATAAATGTAAACAAGAAAATTCTATGTACACACATTAAAATTGGAGACCAATGTTCATCTGACACCTCAAGACAAGCCTGTTTCACGCTTATTAGGCGATCATCAGTTGAGTGTAGTCAGAATGCACATTGTAGGTATCATAAAGGAGGTGACTTGGAAGTTGAGTAGGAAGAGCAGTGGAACTTCCATGACTATAAACTAAGAAATATAAAAACATATTAAAAATAAAGAAAAAGAAAATTCATGTGCTGGGCGCTGACAGCGTCAAATGAATTTCTTATGGCATCAAAATAAAGAAAAAGTGCCTAAAAGTTATGTAAACACATTCTATGTACACAATCAAGCATAAACACCGCAGTAGTTTAGAACTTATCCTTGTGGAAGGGCTGGGGTCTCATCCAGTCTGGATCAGTGGGGGAGGGAGTGGGAGGATGGACGACGTTTTCTGGAGGTGGAGGCGGGTCGTCATAGGGTGTTGGGTCGTCCACATCCTCACCTCCTCGTCCAGGACGATAGGGGTGAAGTTTGTGCAACGGCGCTCTTGACAAAAGGAACATAAGATAGAGCACTTGAGCCCTGCCTTTCTGCAAGTGCACGACCCTAAGCACCCTTTCTTGCATTTACAAGCCACCATTCTAAGCAGGGTCTGAGGAGCGGGCTCTGCGCACATTTTGATGGGCTTGAGATCTTGTTCGCTGGTGGCCCATCCCCAATCACAAGGGTTTTTGTCGACCCCCAACCATTTTTGCACCTGATGGTAGATCCGCCACGAATGATATTTTGCAGCTTCTGTGGTGGGGGGGGGGCAAGGTTTACTTTGGCCGTTGCTGTCGATTTGACAAATGCCGAGTATCGCAGGGTGTTCAGCGCAGGGTGTTCAGCTTTCCCGCATCTCCGCCGTGAGGTTCATCAAGATCTTCTCGCCAGCATTTCCTACTTCGTCCTGGTTGGAGTTTCGATCAAGAAAAATGCTGGCAAGATCTATCCAGTGGGGGATTTTTTTTGAGGACATTGCACCACTTCATCTTGCCTTGCCAGAAAAGGGCAGATGTCGTGTCACATCCACTGATGGCATGCAGGAACACGACCATCCCTCGTGGAACCTTCATTTCTCCACATGTGAAGGAATTTGCTGTATAGTGAGCGCACTCTGACCCACCTCTGCCGCCGTTCTGGAAGTACACGTTCGTCTGTCCAGAGCTTAAGCCTTTGAGGAGGACCAGTAGGTCGACGTCCTCCCCAATGATGAAAACTTAGTCGAATGATGAGCTCTTGGAGAGTGCAGTGATCACTATATCAGTATCGGCGTCTTCTTGAGATTGATGTAACTCGATACCCTGCCTCTCAAATTCAGTACATATCATGGTGATCAAGCGGCGTTTGTTAGATTCATTGGAGAGCAGTTCTGTCTGGAGCACTTTGATGGGTGTTGATTCATCAAATAACATGTCACTGCAGGAGAGAGAAGCAGAGCGTCGCAGGCGTTCAGCTGATTAAGTGCTCCTTATAGATGCATCGTGTGAGTATCCATCAAACACCACAGCTACGAAAACGTAGCTAACGTATCCCGCCACAATGGCTCTGACGGAATCATTGCGATGCCATATCACCTTGTTAACAATGTTGGGCCAGATCACAATGTTAACTTCACATTCTTACACGTGTTTTTAAAGAAATACAGTAAAACCCCGTTATTACGCTCGCCAAGGGACCATGACCTAAAAGCGTAATAAGCGGGATAGTGCTATAGACGGGAAATGATTTATGAGGAAAGATTTGAACACCATTTTACAGGAAGCATACATGATTCTGCAATAGATATACTGTAAATATGAGCTTATTTCCTATTAAAAAGATCTTTGATTGTGGTTTGCCGTGTGTGTGTGTGCTACTGTTATGAATTATGACATTTTCAATGCGGTTCAGGTAACTATTAACGTCAATTGCTACACCACTAGGAGCAATATTAATATATTTTCGGAGCAGATTTAGTGCACACTTTACTTTTTTACGTTTGAAACAACCCTTCGTTGCATCGGTAATTGTATCCCTCGTTTTCATTATTGTTCGCAGACTAATCCTAGAGATTCTGCGAAATCCTTCTGACTTCTGTCGAATTCTCGTCGTACTTACGGAGAATTTGCAAATTTTCACTTATAGAAAGGAATTTCCGCTTCGATATTTTGCACAACTGTATCACAGAACCGCACTTCAGAGTTCAAGGATTCCCTCCTACCAGGAAAAAAAAAAGAATCTTTACAGTGTTACATTTCTTTTCGATACAAAATTTCCGATATAAAAAAGCGCTACAAGCGGGATTTGAAGCGTTATAAGAGGGTAAAAGTATACAGAAATACATAGAAAATTCCAGGGACCGTATAAAAAGAGCATAAAGCACGGGATAGTACTATAAGCGGGAGCGTTATATCGAGGTTTTACTGTACATACCAACATTATTCAGTACAATGTTTACCTCATTTTTCCAAATTCAGATGTTTTACTGTTTTCTCGTGTTTGAGGAAACTACGAGGCCTAGAGGCAGCATTTTGAAATCAAATTGCAGCTAATTCAATTCTCTACAACTTCTTCTCTCACAATCTTTCTCTAGAACCATTAGTTTAGCCGGTACGTGTCTTGGAACATGACTTTACCGATAACTTTCCAGTTTTTGGAAAACGTTGCCCATATTTGACTGGCTATATCTCCGCAACCAATAGACCTAGAGAGCACGTATTGGGCTCAAATTCTAGCAAATTTAGTTTGCTTTACAAAAGTATAGAGTGACGATACCCGAGAAACGCTTCCTTCCGGTGTTTTTTCCGACAAAACTGACACAAGTGCCCGAATTTCGCAGTTTTTCGAACGCCACAGGAGTAGCACAGGATTTTCAGGGTTGCAAACTTGGGTATACACTACTTTCAGGGTTCCTAAAAACATATAAAAAAATTGTAGATATATGCGCGTTTGCGATGTTTGCCTTTTTTTGTGTTGATATTGACTGGCCTAATACAGTGAATTTCTCAGTGAAAACAAACCGTAGATTCCATCACATTTATTCTCACAGGCAAAATAGAATCCAGAAATTTGTTCTTTTTGAAGGATGTTCGATCAAAACCTACAGAAAGATGATTTACTATATCATTACTAAATCTATATAGTCTCATCTTCGTATCCATCTCAATCCAGATGTATAATGTGATAGTCTAGTAGTATTTCGAGCAGTAGTAGGCTAAATATATACGAATGCTCCAGTAATATCAATGCAGGCCATCCTTTAAGTAACTTACCAAATTGTTCCCACAGGATTTCAAAGGGCACTCCAAATAATAGTTCTGATAATCATGATATCGGAGCTGTAATAGACCATTATTACAAGAGACCATTTTAATAGAGTTCAGTCCCAGGTTTTGCCAAAAGACACTGTAAGCTTTATTAATACTCTGTTACAGTTGTTGTTTCCATGTTAATTCCTTGTTCAATAAAAGCCAAACGTATTTAACTTCATTTAAAAATTAAATTAGCTTTGTCATGAAGGAAAGGTTAGGTCAGTTCAAACAGGTGGCATTCAGATTATGACTTCTGGTGAAAGGATCTCTTACTGTTTTAGTGTCATTAACAGAAACTCATATCTATTACACCATTCATTAAGTTTAATTTTGCAACAACTCTGCAACCAATTCAGGAAATTTTCCATATGAATAAAAATAGCAATATTATTCGCATACCCAATAGAATAATAACCATTCTCATTGACAATTCTTAACAAATCGTCCGTCACAACACATCATATAAAGGCCCAAAGAAAGTCAGCCAATTTCAATTGTCTCTCCAGAGGGTGCTCTTATTAAAAAGTCTACTTTGTAACAAAGAAAAATCACCTATTGAGGTTTTTTTTCTTTGAGACATTTTTTATAACTGTATTTGTAGTTAAATATGAAACTGATCACTTACGGAGGAAAAATTGTTGATAAGCTACTAATTGTTGGTAAGGATATATTAATAGATTGAATCAGTATTATGATGTATATTAAAAAAATAAAATAGAGGCATTCTGAAACTTTTGGAATTGGGAATTGGGAAGAAAGGATAAAAAGGTATTTTGATTATATCTTTTTAAAATGTGATTAAGTATATTAAAATAAAAAGATCTCCAAATCATCAGGTTGTAGAGAAAGTTCTCGAAGAATCCAAAGTATCTGATACATTCGTTTCGCAACACATATCTAATTGTTCAACTAGTCACCATTGAAGCTAATAAATTGTTCCACCGCTCTAGTCGAAATATCCAATTTTGATAGAAGTCCTATCTTTGGGAGGTGAAGAAGTCATTGAGGCATTACTTCATGTCGTTAGCAACAAGAATAGAAAGAGATGAAAGTCGGATAAGGCAAGGTCCGGAAAAAATTTCCCGTCCAACCTACTGCAATTTTTGGTGTATCCATAAAGCGATATGTGGACGTTTATTATCCTATGGAACAGTATCTTATGTTAATTAAGGAGCGCTGGGCGGTTTGCAGTGCTGTACAGAGACGTTCCAACTTGTGAATGTATGTTTCAGCTGTGATAGTTTGTTTGTTGGTAACAGTTCGTAGGGTATCACGTCTATCTCATCAAAACTAAGCATCACCTTCATTTCATGCAAAGGTGCTTTAGCGATATTATGCGGGGATATCCTTTTTTCGTCTAAGAACTTTTGTACAAAGCATTCCCATATGTTATTCAATTTTCGTCACTAGAGACCAATCCATGCAAAATACCAGTGGATAGCAATTAGTGATAGCAATTGAGTACCGATTCTCATGAATCGAAGGTTGCCAGAATTAAACAAAGTTGAATAAAGGACCAAAGCAGTCAGATGTATGCAAGCACCTGCTGATTGTGTATTACAAAGAATACTGCATCTACAGCTCTGTGGATTTGTGTTGCAGTACAGCTGCATGGTGAGTAGAATAGCAAACAATCCCGATTCTATTTCAATGTAAAGTAGAACTTTGATTCGCAATATGATTACAGAATGAAATGATGACTAAACTTAAACGCTTATAATAATAATTAATAAATTATTCCTTATTTTTTAATTAATCGACTATAGCCAAACAGCACCAAAAAAGTTATTTTAGGATATTTGTTGCTCCTCCTTAGTCCTGAATTCATCTTAGCATGGATTCAGCAAGTCTTTATACAAGAAGAACCATTTAGAAATGATTAGGTCACGCAGTTCCTGCGTGTTGGAATGAGCTTAGATCTTTCAGCCTCATCCCTAACTGTTCATTGGTGAGGATTGTGAGTGATATCTGGGTGACAAGGTAAATGTGAGGATTGTGCAAACCACTGAAGCAACTAAAGTCGGTGTCATGCTTTTGGATCGTTCATGGTGAGTCGGACCTTGTGAGAAAGCGCATTATCCTCCTGGAAGTAAACATCCAAGTGAAGATAAGCTATAGTCTTGAATTTGAACTCGATCCGATGATGCGTAGACTCATATTGTTTTCTCCAAATTTCGAGCCATCAGCATGATATAAAAACACAATTGATTATTTACTCTAAGCAAGAAATGCGCTTCTTGAGCCCACAGTACGCGCCCTTTCTTTGCCAACAGCATCAAGACAAATTACAATGCATTGTGCATTCCGAGAATTCAACTGATATATACCACGTGTGATGCTCATATCATTTGCCTGATTTTTGGCGGTCTATTAAATTGCGCAATCATTGCCATAGTTCTCTTAGTCATTTTTTCCACATAATTACCGATCACTCAATTTTTTTTTCGCACCACTATCTAAAAACATTGAAGCTGTTAAATGGCATTGAAGCTGTGTTGGATGAAAATACTAAGATGATAACCATACGAAAAAAGAAATTGATTCAGCTAGCACGAACTAAAACACCTAATTCAAAATCTTTGAGGTAACTTTCTTTCCCCATTACGTCGCTTTCTATACCTAACAGATGCTAGAAGGTTTGTTTTTTATCGAAGATCGTGGTCAGCTGACAGATTACGTCTTGGAACGAATGATTTATATGAAACACAGTAGTGTATCTAATAAAGTGGTATCTCAGTGCAGTAACTGTCTACATATATTTATAAATATTCAAAAATATTCTTTTGTTTACATTTTAATTTCCAAAAGTATAAAACTTGGAACTGAAGGAGGAGTGGACCGTGGTAATTGGATAAACTTTCTATGCGGGATTTCCCCACTCAATTCATCTCTGCTCTTTAAGCCTTCATCAGGAGATGTTGAGCATTAAATGTTGATGGAAACAAAGTAACAGCGCAAGACTTAATGTCACGCTCAACATGTCTTGATGAAGGCTCAAGGATCCGAACTGAAATATTAGTGAACCTCAACAGGAGTGGAAAAAAGAAGAGTTTATCCAATTCCGAAAAACTGGTTAAGTAATTTTATTAATACTACTAGCCGGGTACCGTCGCTTCGCTCCGGAACCCTTGCATCTATAACATTAAAAAAAAAACTTTATTTATTTCGCAAATTAATATTGAGAATTGGAGAATATACGACTTCCCAGCCCGTTGTGGCCTTCTCCACTTAACTCAGGTGTATTGCGGGTTGGCGCCACACACCTGGGGTTCCCGCCGTTTACTTCATCGTCAGTTTGCAAGATTATTCCCTATCCCCTAAGAATTTCGAAAAATCCGGCCTTATTCATTGTCTACATCATAAAGTAAACCTCTGTGCAAAATTTCAGCTTTCTAGGTCCAAGGGTTTGGGGTGGGCGTTGATGAGTCAGTGAGTGAGTGAGTCAGGACTTTTCTTTTTATATATGTAGATTTTCATGAATTTTGTTTTCTTAACATCATTGATTAGTTCTTTATAGATTAAATTTGGATCTGTTATTTTCTCATTTTCAACTCTTATAGTTCTTTACATATTATTCCTGGTGTTTTGATATCATGTTTATTTGTGAAAATATGATCTATATTTGTTTTCGTATTTCCATGAATTGTACAGTTGTTTCTTGTTGTTCCGTAAAGATGATTTTTGAAACCATTATTGCACATAAGTTTCACGCATTTCTGTACTGCATTGTTTTTATTCATTTTGAAAATATCTATATTTACGTCACCAATCAGTATAGTTGGACAGTTGTTTAATATCTTTTCATTTCTTATGAATCGATTCTCTATTTTATTAACATTTTAGTAATTTGTAATTTAACATTTTGCTTACAGAATGACAGACAGAATAACGTTTTTATAATATATAATAATAATAGCCGGGTATTGTCGCTTCGCTCCGGAACCCTTGCATATAGCGTTGAAAAAACAAACTTTATTTATTTTGCAAATTAATGTTGCGATCGTCGGAGAATATATAACTTCCCAGCCTGTTGTGGCTTCTCCGAATAACTCGGATGTATTGCGGGTCGGCGTCACACACCAAAAATTCACATTTTTGCATGTATCTTGCAAACGCTGAAGTATTTGTGAATAAGTGATACATCGTTCTGTAGAACTTTCAAATACCAACATTTTCTCAATTTAATGTTGTCTTCTATCTTTTATACTTTTCGTTTAAATAAAGAAAAAGTCAAAATTTGACCCTTTAAACGGCGCCATCTTGGAAACCAAAAACTTTTTTCGAAAGATTTTTGTAGCATTTTGTTTGTCTTAAAAAGATCTACATTTTATCCATGTACATGACCACTCTATCTCTTATAGTTTGGTCACAAAATTGGAAAAACGTAAAGTCTTATGACAGACAAAATAACGCTTTTATAATATATAATAATTTTATCTAAATAATTTTAGTTTGTAATTTACATAAACATATGTAAATTCCGAAATAAAAATAGCGAAGTTACAAAGGTTGCATAAGAAAAATATTTTTCCTATACTAAAAATAAAAGTTCAAAAACAAAATATTATGACATCTTTTACAACAAGTAAAACAAGTTTAACTGCAAACACAATTTTACGGGCACGAAATCTTCTCATAGTCAATAGAAAGCCAATGCACAGACTAAAATTAAACAAATTTACTTCAATGAAATTAATTACAAGCTACTAGTTTCTTAACCGTAAAAGGAGCTTGAAAATGTAACCTTTTACTGTTAAGAAATTAGTAGCTTGTAATTAATTTCATTGAAGTAAATTTGTTTTACTTTAGTCTGTGCATTGGCTTTCTATTGACTATGATAAAACAAGTTTAAGAAAGCAAATTGAAAATGAACAAGTATACAAAGGAAAATAAACAAATAATGAAATTGAATCAACAATAATAAATCCCCGTTCACTCAACGGCCTCAAATTTTTTCTCCCGACAACCGCCGGTTTCAAAAGAATTTAAGCAGGAATAGAAACTCCAAAAAACACAAATAATGTAAAATAAGTTTACTAATTCTTGCGACTGATTTTTACGTAAATCATAATAATAGCAATAGAATAAATCCATAATGATCTTGCCTTTTTACAACATTTGAACAATAGAAATATGATAAATTGTTTTCATATCCTAGAACATTTTTTTCTATTTTTTTAAACAGAAACTTGATTTTAGACTTTTTAAGTTTATTATAAGACATTTCTTGTAATAAACTATTACTAGTTCTGCAACTATGTAAACTCGTGTTGATCTGCAACATCCTGCTTTGCTACGTAGATGTTCATTAAGATTCAAATCGGCTTCTCCATCGTCCAGTTCGGTATTCCTGTCACTCAGAATTAAACAAACATATCTACACACGGCATCTGTTAATTGCAATTACTTTATTAACTTTAGTTAAAGCAAAAGATTGTGGTACTAAACTACCAACGGTAGATTCACGAAATTGCTTAAGAGGAATTCGTAAGATTACTTGTCTATTACCAGTAGATTAAACATTTACTTTTATTTAGGGCACTAGTGTGTCAATCAGTATGGATTCAAAATTTGAAACAAAAAATTTTATTACGGAAATAGAAACATGTTTATTACTTCTATTGTGAGTTCAGGAATAATATCATTGCTTATAATTTAGCTATGATCGAAGTAATTTTTTTAAGTCTTACAGTCTGATAATCTTCTCAATAGTAATTATAATCAAGTCTTTATTTTTCTCTCTTTTTTATAAATATCTATTAAAGGTGTCTATCAAAATCTATTAAAACTAAGTAAAAAAACCCAAACCAATTTAAGATAAGCAATTATAGTTCAAGATAAGCAATTATATACAAAAAAGATTAAAGAATTATAGTTGAGTTACCATACAGTCCCAGCAAAGCTACAAAACCATTAACAGAACATCAAAATAAGAATAAAAACATGTTAGTGGCAAAAAGTAAAAAACAGTATAAATGATATCAAAAATAATTATTGTTGTAAATATAAGAGCTTAAATAGTTCTTTAAGTTTAAAAGGACTCCAAACTATGAGAACAAAATTACGTCGAAATTTGAAATTGTTTCATCGTTTACTCAACTTATTTGTCTTCGTTCACAAAATAATCTCCAATAATAGTGACATTAAAATGCATGTCATGCATCAATAAAGAAACTTGCGGAATATTGATTTTTTTTCTTTTTTTTTCTTTCACCCTCATAATCGATTTATCTAGGTGCAATGTTGCTTTTAATACTTCATTTTCTATTTTGTTATTAAGAAAAGGATACATAGATACTGTAAAGAAACAAAGAAATTTTAACTTTAAAAATCAAAATCTGTTAATGATAGTTTTTACAATGGCTTTGAAAAATTATAAGATTATAATTTCCATTGTTGTGTGAAATACTTTTTTTTAAGCAAAAATTGAGAAAATGATGTTTATTTTTTTTTCTTTATTCTTTTCTTTTTTATTTCATGTTTTCGGAGTTTTTATGTAATGTTGAAACTTTTCTTTTCAATATTGAATATAGTTTAAAATCAGTTTAATGTGTATGTATTTTTAATTTTATATTTCTAAAATGCAATAATAAAAACACACTATATCTTTTTAAAAATTGTATTTTAAAACATTTAAAAAATTGCCTTTAAAAATCTTCTTCTAGAAGACTGAAAAGGGATCGCTCTGCAAAGGATCCGAAAGCTCTCATCAAAACGACAATGAAATGTATATTGCAATTTTTTAAATGTTTTTAAATACAATTTTTAGAAAGATATAGTGTATTTTTATTATTGCATTTTAGAAATATTGAATATAGTTAATCAATCATAGTAGTCATAATACTGAAAAAAAATCTCAAAAAAATTCTAAGATTAACGTGACATTATAACATTCCAGGATAGAGTTTCTTAGTGGAATCATGAATTACAATATCCTATTTCCCCAGAATTTGATGAAGTTCGAGATACAGAAACTTTTTTTTTCACTTATATAAATCAATCGACAATTTTAATATGCTTATGTTTTGTTTGTTTTTAGTTATTGACTTCAATAAAAAAATGCATGGCGGCTAAATTCTTGATCACGATGAATTAAAAGTCATTGTTCCTTTCCACAGCCAGAAAATTAATTTTTGTAAAGATCAATATTTTATTTAAATATTATCTATTCAATGCCTTTAGAAACATACTTACTCGTTAGTATCAAACCTCGAAAGATCGTTAGTAGTGTTCTCCACTTTATGCGAGTTATTTAAAATATCATTTAATACCATTTAAAATGTATAAAGTCATTTAATAAAGTTAAAAAAAGATATGATGTATTGAGCAAATGATGACAAAGCTCTTTTTCTTTCCGAGATGATACAGCCTCATTAGTAAAGAGAAAAATTGTTTTGATACAAATAAAAGTGGCCTAATTGAGTAAGAAAACTGATAGTCTCACCAAATAACGATGTTGAAGTTCAAGGAAACTATAGGAAATTTGATAGCTTGAAATAATTTCAGCAAATTTTTATTTTTTTTTTCACTAAGAGTTCACTAAGACTAAGAGTTGATCAAAATGAAGCAGAAAAATAACATTAACGATTTGAAATTAGACCTTCAGTTTTAGAATAGAATTTTAGCCATTTTACAAGAATTTTAATTCCTAAAAACTACAGATGTGATTATTTGCAATCGTAACTATTTACGACTGATTCAAAGGAGATACTGTGGGTGGCATTCCCGATGTCACATTGCGAAGTAGTGCTTTCCTGCATTGCTTTTGTTAAATCAGTCTAATGCTGGGCGAACACGTAGCAATTTCAGGCAATATTGTGGGACAATATTGCCCCTTTTTATTGCTGACAACCAATGAAATTGCTGCAAACGGCTGTCAGCAATAAAATTGGGCCATATTGTCCCCACAATATTGCCGCTAATTGCCAAGTGCTCGCCCAGCTTAAGAGCGGAGAGCTTGAGGCATGCGGGGAAGCATCGGGCATCTGATGTGACATTGGGAATGCCACCCACAGAATCCCATCTATCTCATTAATGGAGGTACAACATCTCACTGATGCCTTAGGTCTGTTGTAACAGCCGTAGACAACTGGAAGAAGAGAAAACGAAGAAAAAGTAAAAAAGAAAAACAGAAAATAACATCCAGTCTAGCCGGGATTTTGACCTAGATTCATTTATATACAGTCACAACATTGAAATATGTGTTTTTGGTCCTATTGTGTCGATATTTTGTTTTTTCGCTTTACCAAAGTTCCTCTCTTGGACCTTCAATAGATGATCATTCAAATGTCTCTCGTGGTAAGACCTTAAGTTTTGAATGAGAATGACTCATACCACTGTTTTTGGCATGAGCGATTTATATTCAAAGCACATTTTCGTGAGGTTCTCAGCGTCCGAGTTCACGCACTTCCCTTGTAAGTAAATTCTCTTTAATTAAAAATATATAGATTTACTTGCTTCGTTCAATTTTCCTAAGATACACATATGTTTATAGAAACAACATCATATCCAGTGGCGCACCCAGGATTAAGATTTAGGGGGGGGGGGGCTATGGATGTTGTATAAAGTCCATTCAGATTTGGCCTATTTAAATATAGGCCTAAATTGTTTCACTGATACAGACACATCAGTGCTTTAATATAGGTTTTCTTCTTGTCTTTTTCTTTCTTTACTTTCTGTTGGGCTTCAAAACCCCCTTAGTGCCCCCGTGGATACGCTACTGATCCTATCACTCACTTTTTTATTAAACCGTCAACGCCTATGTCTCTTGTTTTCTTGTTTGCAACTCATTACATCGTATTCATCATACACAACAGCTATGAAGCTCCTAAACCAAAATTGTGAGTATAATTTAAAAAAAAATAATATGTAACTGTCAATTACTTAATAAATAAGATCATGTTTAGAATAAAAAATGTAAGTAAAGTCAGGTTCAGAAGTGGAAAACAGAGACGAGTTACTTAATAAAGGATGTTTCATAAAGGAAAGAACAAAGAAATCAGAATGTAATAAATAGTACAAGTTAAAGATTACAAAAATAAATGATTAAAATTTTTGTAAAAAATAAAATTTCGTAGATTTACAAATTAGGAAATGAATAGAAAATGAAAAGATTTATTCAATTTTTAGAACAATATAAAATGGAATCATTTAAAGTAACAGTAACAGACATAGAATTAAATTTAAACTCTTAAATCAAATCTTACATACCAGCAAGAATGAGGCTTAAAAAATATATAAATTCTTAAATAAATTTATTTATTTTAGAAAACAATCTAATGAAAGTATAGAAAGTAAAATGAGCCTACAGCAAAAGTTTTATCAATCGATAAACGTGTTTAATAATCGATTCCATTGAATTTTGTCTGCTGACTGTCTACTTAATGATCGAGATGAACTTCGATATTCCATAGTCAATTTGTTTAAAATTGTAAATCGTCTGCAAATCTATCGCTTCTTGAACTACATATTAAGTATCAGTCATTCTATTCCATCTCTTCTTTTACAATAAAATTTTTCCAGTAATGTAAACTATAATTATATGTCCAATACCATAGTTGTCCAATACTCTGGTGGACTCTGGTGGACTGGAAAAAATGAAGAAGAAATGTAGAATATTTAAATTTAATTATAAATATTTTTATTGTTTTTAAAATACCGAAATTGATTGTAATACTTTTATCCGATTTCTTTTAGTGGCAGTTAGTGTGCTGAGTTGCTCAAATGATTTAGAAATATGATTAAATGACTAAAGGTTCTCTATCTGAAGTCTTTCTAAAACTTAACCGAGAATGAGTTACAGTACGCTTTCGTCAGGAACATCAGATTAAATGAAATTCTGATTTGTTTTATATACTTACAGTTCCCCTTTTTTCCTTTTATCCTTCCATATTTTGCTGAAAGGCTATCAGATAACATCCTGACAATTATCACAGATGATAATTTATCTGACTGAATGTATTAACAATCTTACTTATTTTAGCCAAAGAACTTAACCTTACTGAGCTTAGCTTTTACTTAATCCATATTAAAAGCGTAAATCAATTTCATTTCCAACTTACAGATTTATAAAATGGTAGAGAATTTTGATTACACTTTAATAGAAAGCTTACACCTGTACAATGGGGATAATTCCAAAAAAAAAAAGATATTAATTAATAGACGCGAACAATGATTTTAGAATGCCTGGTGTATTTTTTTAAATCGATAAATATCCGAATTTGGAAGTTGAAAGAATTAGCCACGCTCACCAGAAACACTTGGCTGCCGTGTTGGCAGCTGTGACGTCACAACTGATGAAAGTTCCGCTTGAAGGTTTCGCTTGTGCTTTAGATGCTATTGAAACATTGGTGGTTCACTAAATTAACGTAATCAATGGAAATAAATTTTTTAGGTGAAAATTCAAAAAACTTTGCAAATACTGTATTGTAGCATTTTGCAAATGTTTAACAATTGCTACAATTTTACACATATTCCACTGAATCCGAAAAGGCGAAAAGTATAGTTAGATATTTTTCGTCGAGACAAAGTTTTTAGTCCTAAATCTCCTCTGTTTGTATGTCAGAATCATTTTAGTGTAAGTAAAATGGATAACCTGTTTATTATTTATTTAATTATTACATTTAATTATTAACATATTTAATGAAAACTAAATATTGAAAAATCGCAGGTTTCTGAGACCATGTGTTGTCGTCGGCATCATAGAAGCTCTTAACTGCATAGAGACATTAAATGTTAATAGACGAACTATTTTATTATTTTATTTTTTCTTTAATCGGAGTAGGGCCGTGGGCACAACCCACGTGTGCTTTCATCCTTGGGGATCTCTCGCACTAACCCCACAATAATCAGAAATTGTGAAGGTAATTGTTTTTTCCATTTTCATTTCTGACAATTTTCACACCCTTCAATGCCATATTCAATAATGCCTTAAATGCATAGAAAGCGGAAGAGAAGAAGACGAAGCAAACAAACACAGGAAAGAAAGTAAACATCCAAGCCGACGGGTACCTTGCCGAGATTCAAACCCAGGTGCCGACGTAACGGCCTCGTGGATGACTGCCGTCGAATCCATTAGACAACGCCGGCACGGCAATAGGCGAAATATGTAAATATATGAACATCTTCATTCAGAGTTTTGACACTGATAGCGAATCTTTTCTAAGGCGGCATTATTTAATGTTACAGGTTAAGGCAAAAAAAGAAATTGCGCGATTATTCCAGTATTAATAAGCGAATATGTTGAATTTTAAAATTATTATTTCTACATATTCTTTTATTTTTCGGAATTAATGCGATCCGGTTGTAAATTTCATATCAGGCAAACAGTATTAATGAAATTGAAACTTATGAGTATTTTAATTATCTGCATTTTATGTTTCCTTGGAAAATTTTTAAAACAAAATAACTTGATATAGAATAAATATAGAGTAATTTAAAAACATATGTTATTATATTTATAATCATAAGGAAATTAAAGTAGTAAGCATAATTTGAACAAAATGACAACAAAGGGATTAGAAAATTAAAACTTAAAAAACAAAAACAGATTAATCTAGAATGATAAATAATAAACCCAAAACAAAATAAAAATATAAAAATGTAAATTAAAAACCTGCAAAAACGGGCTGAGAAAATTATAAATTGCTAAAAAGACACAAGGCAAATACAGATCTAAAAAAAAAAAGAAATTTGTATAAACGAAAATAAAAATTGAATTAATACTGGAAATGAAAACAAATGAAAAGTAACAATAAGGGAATAAATCGTAAAATTAATTTGAAAAAAGAAATTTATTTATTTGTTGTTTTTCTTAAGGGTCAGTTCTAAGAAGCGTATCGATGATTCCTTTGTTCGATAGTACATACGTCACAATCATCTTAGCCAATAGAAGAGCGTTTTCATAAGCTCCATGGATTCGCGGGAATAAAAAACGCTTTTTCTCAATGAAATACTTAAAATAAAATTAAAATAATGGACACAGTGATTCATGATTACATATAGTTATTATTTATGCCAGCAAAATGAAATATTTTAGACTTAGGAATTTATTACTTTATTACTTTCAGAAATCTTTGACGTTTTTATCAGCTAATAGTTTGCAAATTTGAAATATTAATATTCATAATTAAAATACTTAAAAGATTTTTCATTCAAATCGTTATTCACTTCCTCTGAAATCTAACTTAGTTTAAGAAGTGGCTAAATTAAATAACGCGATTTCACAGCTTCTAACTGGTTTGAAATGAAATTCGCTAAGCTCTTGTCTTGCCTGGCTTAGTTGTATTGTGATTGTATTGTTTAGCCAGAACAATCATTTTATTATGATGTTCCTTCCTTTTCATTCATGAGATTCCCACGTATGAGCTGTTTTGAAAAGATTATCACCTGCTGTTTGTGACACGGTTTATTACATTGTAATTAAAACTTATTAAATGATTTTATTAATTTGAATTTTAGGCTCACGTTGATAATCTCTATCATTTATAAGTATAATTTCACAAATGTACAACCACTACCTAAAAAAAACTGGAATTACTTCTTGAATAAAATATTAAATCATAATCAATTCAGACCAGTGGAACACCCAAGATTAATCTATATGGATTATCTCAGAAAATATTAATTCTTATCACTGCAAACTTAAGTAAGAATAAAAGCTTGTCAAAATGAAATTTAATTTGACTTCAATAGGAATTAATAAAATTGCATTTTATAAAGTATCGTACATAAATTTTATTTCATCTCAGACAGTTTCATGCATTTCAACTCCCGCAGAATGATATATTCTTTCTTTAATTCTTTAATTCTTAGTAAAAACGAAAAGCCCTTCTTAATCTCTTATTATCTAGATAATGAAGTAAATGTTTGATAGGGAAGCAAAGTTCACTTTCTGGTTGTATGTAAATTTTTATCCGATAATTTTGGGTCTTATAAGTAAACTGACTCAAGTGGGCATGTTCATAAAACAAACATCATGGCTGACACAATTTCGGATTTTTTTTTTTAAATCAAGGATATGTTATTTTATCAGAATTTGGTGTGGATTGGAAAGAGAGAAGGCTAATAACTAATCTTTATATGAAACAACGAGTCAAAGTCAGAATAGGTGAAAAATTGTCAGAGGGAAGTGGAATAGGGAGAGGGGTGCGACAAGGATGCCCTCTATCACCTACGCTGTTCAACATCTACTTGGAGGAGTTAGTGAAGAATTGTTTTCAGAACATGGGAGGGGTGATAGTAGGAGGAAGAAGAATAAAGTGCATAAGATATGGCATTGTTAGCAGAAGAGGAGATGGTACTAAGGGATATGCTACTGAATGATAGCTGTGAAAAATATGGAATGAAGATAAATGTAAACAAGACAAAGACTATGGTTATCGGAAGAAAGACAAAGAAGATAAACAAATATTCGGAATGAGACATTGGAACAAGTGAACAACTTTAAATACTTAGGGTGTACTATAAGTGGTGATATGAGCTGCTGCCAAGAAGTCAAGAGGAGGATAGCAATAGCAAAGGAGGCTTTTAATAGGAAAAGGAGCATCTTCTGCGGACCTCTGGAAAAAGAACTAAGGAAGAGACTAGTGAAGTGCTTTGTGTGGAATGTGGCATTGTATTGGGCAGAAACATAGACTTTACGACGCAGTGAAGAGAAACGACTAGAAGCATTTGAAATGTGGATATGGAGAAGAATGGAGCATGTGAAATGGAGAGATAAAATAAGAAATGAAGCTGTGCTAGAAAGAGTGGGTGAAGAAAGAATAATGCTGAAACTGATCAGGAAGAGAAAAAGAAACTGGTTGGGTCACTGGCTGAGAAGAAACTCCCTAATGAAGGATGCACTGGAAGGAATGGTGAACGGTAAAAAAGTTCGAGGCAGAAGAAGATTTAAGATGATCGACAACATTATGGATCTTATGTAGAGACGAAGAAGAAGGCAGAAAATAGGAAAGATTGGAGAATGCTGGGTTTGCAGTGAAGGACCTGCCCTTGGCAGAGAACTATGAATGAATGAATGCGATAAATAGAAGATATAAGGTACTATAGTTTATTTTTATCCGAAATGAGTTTTTGAACAAAGTTACGAAACGTTAGTTGTACATTCCACTGGTATAATAACTTTCTTTTTCCAATAACATACTTTAAAGAATAATTTTCCTTATCTTTCAAAGGGTGTCCAAATTGAAGTTTATTGATTCTTCAAATTCAATTGATGATATTAAAAACCAATCTTGGCTCTTTTTAGACCTTAAGGAATTTTAAATCATTTTAAAATTTTCAGAAACTTCTTATTCCTGATGCTTGTAATCATTAAAAATAATACGAAAGCAATGAATGAATTTGTGTAGTATTATAGGCAATGAAGCTTTTAAAGTGCACACATTAAATCTATTAGTCTAATGAAATTCTTGGTCCCACAGCGTTTTAAAAATAATTAGGCACTTAATAAATAAGCAATTCTCTGAAAATACTGAAAAAGGAGATGTCGAATTTTGTCAGTTCTAAAAAGTTCTACTCTTTGCTTTCTAAGCAAGAACAGTTTTCTTAGACGGAAAATAACTATTGGGAAAAGATTCATAACAAAGAAAAACCAACTCAGTGTTTGACATTGCGAAAAATCAGCATTTTCATAAATTGTTAATCGATAATCACGGAGCCCGAATATAGAATGGCAAAATGATAAGAATAATATATCTATATTATCTATATTAAGAAGTTACATTAACAAGGATTCAGAAATAAATTTCAGTGCTTTAATGATCAAAATTATTAAGAAATCATGAAGAAGAAATGAAGATAATAAATTTGGCAATTTTTAAATATAACTGATAAAAAATATTTTTTATAAATTCAAGAATCCTGTTTGCAGAATAGCAAAAAGAAGCCAACAGCAACTATCCAATTTTAGAATTGATAGAGTAGCACAGAATACTGTAATTATAATTTTCAGAATACAAAATAATACACACGTAAAAAATAAGATACAATACTATACTTTGATACTATATCTAAGCTCATCAAAACAAACGGATTTTAGCAATTTTTCGAGAATACATACTCGTATATATATATTTTGTTGTTTATCAATCCAAAACTCAAGTTTAGATATTAGTTAGTGATTATAAAAAAGCTTTTAACCAGACCATACTACGTAGTATTATTTTAAATTTAATTTTTTCATTTCTCTTTGTAGTTAGGAACTAATATTTCTTTTTGCATGGAAGTTATTACTGCCGTCTTCGTTGTTGACTGTTCGATTAGAATTGTATTATCTTGAGATTTCAATTTTTTATATGAAATTCTTTTTCACCTTTTTTTTTTATTGATTAGGATTTGATTTTAAAAACGAAATAAAGGAATAGATCCGAAGTGTTGTATTCTTCAATCTAGATGTAGGTAGAATAATTTTAAAATAAGAAAACAATTAGCACAGTGTTAATATTCTAAATACATATTAATTAATGAACTACTTCTTTTTGAGGAAAAGTTAGCAAGAGAATAATAACAGTAAAAATAAAGTGCTAGGAGCTAAACAGCTGACAATTCTAGAAATTAGTCATAATAGCTTTCAAGTTTATATTATAATAATTAGACTATTTGGTACTTTTTTCTATTTTGTTGATACCTACCAGATAACACTGACTTAATTGATCTACGAACATTTAATATTGATCTATGAAATCCATACCAACATTTTTTTCCTACAAAATATAATTGAAAATATATAAAGTTTAAAATAAGCTGCAACTGATTATCTGAAGTGATGGCTATATCAATAAAAATCGAAAGTAGTTAAAATCTTTAAAAATGTCATGACTTTCTTAAATAAAAGAAAAGATAATATCTCTAAATAACTTTATTACTCCTAACATGCCCCTTAATATAGAAACCAATGCTCTCTAATTACAGTTAAACCTAAATATCTTGAATGAAATAAAACAACTAATTTTTTTCTTTCTATTAACAAGGATTGATCCTAAATTTTAAACACTTTATAATTTTATTTCAGGTTTACTGCATTATCAGTTATCATACCACTATTAATGTGATGTATAATCTCCTTTGATCATCGCTTCTTCTTTTTCTTCTTCTCCTCTTCTTCTTATTATCAATAAAAGATATATGTTGTTTTAACTTGTGATAGTATTAATTGAAATGCCTATTACAGGTAATTCAATGTTCACTACTTTGCACATGTAAAGATTGTTGTTGTCTTCCACATTTCAAAGGTTAATTGTTTTCTCTCTAGCAATTATCCAGAAATGCAGCAAATGCTTTCAAATTAGGCTATTTTCCAGAGCTTAAGAGACGAAATTTTCCGTTTTCTTTATTTTTAAAGAAACCATCTCTGAAACCTGATTACGAAACACTGCCTTGAATAGCAGTAGAAACCTGCTAATTGTCCTCGAGATGAACTTTAAAGACGAACATTCACATGGAAATTGCAACTTAATTCTCTTATTTTGATAAAAAAAAAAATATTTTATTAATTATGTAAAAAGATATTCAATTGCTTCTTGCAGTGTGATGTTCGACCAAAGCAGATTTTATATTGACTGATATTAATTAGTTGCCTGGTTACATGGTTCACCAAAGCAGTTCTCTCATCTTGTAAAATCAAACTACATCAGAACAACTAATTACCCAATAATGAAACAACAGGAGGTGATTATTGCCTAGCAGCAGTCCTAATATTTCAACAATAACGCTTTCTGGAAATAATTATGGAACAATACACAGAAAAATATTTTGTAATTATATTAAACAGTGCTAAAATACTAGATTGGCTTTTAATAATGGAAATTCAAATCTTCCATTTTATAAATGTAAGTTTTGTTGAAAGTGTTCTTGAATTAAAAAAAAAAGCAGTAAATTTTTAAGCTAGCTTGTCAAATTGAAGTCATTAAAATCTGCTTTTCTAATAGAATAAAAGTTATCAACGTATTATATACAAAAAATTAACTTGTCTATTCTCATCTGAAAGATATAGCTTGCGCAAAATTTTTTTATATTTAAACTTTTTTCATTTGTTTATGTTTCGAGTAGACAGAGATTTTCTAGTAATTTCTAAAGATTGGCAAAGAAATGATTTCTTTTTGATTTCTTGACTGATTGATATCGTCTAGAAAATCTTATTCTAATACCTGATTGAAATTATTTACAACATAGTTCCATATTAATATGCGGAGAGGATAAAAGATTGTGTTCCTAATTATAAAGTGAATTGCCATATGTACCATGTCCCAAGCTATTTCGGCGCCTCCGGATTCTCTACGGACAAGTAGCAATACTCTAATTTCAGCACCGGTTATAAACGTTTAAATTATACAACATGTTTTATTTGCTTATTTACTTATTTTAGATTACTAAAAATTGTTTGGCCCAAGTCAAGCATCCTTTGTCTTTGACTTTCGTTAAATAAAAATTACTTATTACATTTGGAAAAGTATTTCTCGTAGATTAAGTAAATATTTTCAGTTTTATGTATTCATGAAATAAGGAAAAAAAAAATTGTTTCATCAGATTTTTAAATTCTCGGCTTCATTCCCGGATATTAGTTCCCAAAGCCGATGAAACTAAATTTAAAAGACGTCAAAGCTTAATATTATCCACAGTATAATTATATACAGCACATTCATGTAGACTTACCCAGACCTGCTAGCTTGGCTGACTCTCCTAGATGTAGATTGATTTCCGGATTTGTCTTATTTTTTAGTATTTACTTTCTTTTTCTTGTATTTGTCTCATCGATATTCTAAATCCTTGCGATTACTTCGACCTTATTCTGACTGAATTCGGGTATACGTCCCTATATATTTATTGCTAATACTGCTCTACTAATGATAGTATTCAAACCCCTTCAAAATCTACTATATGTTTCTGTATCAAGTATGTTTCTATTTCATCGAAAATACCAATATATTGATCGTTTGCTTGATTCCAATACTGTGCCAGTTAACTATAATTAAAATTACTCACTAATATCATCTTTGAAATCCTCTATTGCTTTAAAAGCTTAGGATATTGTAACTTGACCTTTTTGAGATTCTTACAGTAATATTTTCTCAGGCCTCAAAACAGGCAAAAGGGTTCCTTAGGCTTTGGCAGGAAGAACTTCAAGTTTTCTTTGAAATCGAGTGATCATCGACTACAGCCTGAATTTAAATTCTGGTAAAGAAAGCCAGTCCTCATGTAACCCAGTGTTGGGTGAATCGTATATATTGAGGACAAAAACAATAATAACAATAAAAATAGTTAAATTAGTTCAGAAACTCTCCGCATATCTTGAAATTTGTGCTTTAATTTCATATCATTTCATGTGCATATCAGATAGGTTCTGAAATAACTTTCGGATATATAAAGGGTCCCAACTCGTGTTGCATCAATTTCGATTAGCGACACGTCATGGTGCTTGCATTATCTGATCTCGTAAAACTTACGAGATCTGGTAATTACTCGTAAAACTTTACTATCAAAGAAGCGACAATGCTAGTGTGCACTCAAGGAATTTCAACGCTTTTTCGAAGTCTTTTTCGAAAGGTTTCTCTCACCGTTATTAATTTCAGGAAAATCATTTTTCGTTTCGAGAAAACGAGAATGCTCCATGTGAAATCAGGAAGGTGTCACAAACCAGTAGAACCTCCGAAAATGGAGGAAGTTGCAGTAGCCTTAGTAGTGCAGCAAATGCAGAATTGTTACGGCTTTGGTAGTGCCCTTCCGATATCACGACGATTAGACTTGCCCTATCTTACATGTTCAATCGCTGTGGTATGTTCCCTATCTCGTACGGAACATTTTGCAAAATTGCAGTTTTTTTTACTATAAGATATCTCTTTGTTACAAATTGCTTCCTGATGATTGTAAACGCAAAACATTTGCCTTGTCATTCACAGCTCGGATGACGATCGACGATTCATGGCCATAGCAAATTGTATGGACTGATGAGGCCCATTTTCACTTGAATGGGTGGTGAAGACTCACAACTGCCGTATTTGGCCGTATTTGGCCTCGAGAAAACCCACACGTCTATCAAGAAATTGCCTTGCATCAACCAAAAATTACAGTCATTCCTGCAGTTGAATCAAAGAAATCGTCTGGATTTCACAATCTTTATGCAAGATGGAGCACCACCTCTTATCATGATTCCTGGTTATGGGAATACTTGAAAGTGTTTGTTAAATCAGGGCGATGTTCCTACCGTAGCTGTCTTAAGAACAAAAAAATTATTAGTTGGAGACAACACTGCCCCTCATGCCAGTTACGTTTCGCCGTGTTGTTCATCAAATGTAGGCTTTAGAATATGGAAATTCAGGGCACCTACAACCGTAATTGTGATTTATTGGTTACTTGCACATTTCAATGTATGCAATTAATAACATTTTGGAAAATCAAATCTATGACATTGTTACCTATGGACAGTAACACTAAAGGCATCTGTGATCGTCACACTAAATGGCAATAAAATCATCAACTTCTCCATACAACCGGAATTTATTTTACAACCTATATAACATGCAAATTAAAACGGCATTAGAGCCAAATTTCATCCTAGCGGGGCAATTCTGAATGAGTTCTTTTTATTTGAGAAATCGAAATCAAAGTGTGCACACGAATTTGGCTGAATTTTGTCCATTTGTTCTTTCCTTACAGAGTTCTAAACACCTTCTGCTTAATTACCGATAACTACCCTGTATCTTTTATTTGATCTTTTACAGATGTACGGAGATCTCCTTATTGACAACCGTTGCGAAGTTTTATTATTCGCTTTGAAGCAGCAATCCTCTGAGAATGTTGAATCTACATTATTTCTAACTGAGTCAGTCGGTCTTCTCAATCGACAATTCATTACTTTGTGGTAGTGTTTTCTCGTTTTTTATTATTTATTTTATCTTCCACAATTTTCGTTTCAAGAACTTTTTCAAGCAATAAAATTATTCTTGAATTTCTATTCTATTATTATTTTCTATTTTAAGTTCAAAACTTAGAATAATGGGCTTTTATGCTTATTTTAAGTAACTTAATTTTAATTAATAAGATAAGTATTATTTAAAATTAACTTTTTACATGGTATTTGAAATAAATCATCACAATGGCTAATGGATCGCCAATAATTCTTGGAACTAATGGTTTCCAAAAACAATCTTTTACAGATGTAAGGAGATCTCCTATGCGAAGGTTGATTATTCGCTTTGAACATTTTTTCTCCTGTGTTTGTTCATTTGCTTGATTGTCTGATTGCATGTTTGTCTGTTTGTATGCCCAGCACATTAAAACGGTTGGATAGATTTCTATTAAATTTGGTACTTGGATTAAAACAAAAGCACATTTGTATTTTGGTTCCACCCCTCCCATCAACAAATCATCATTAACTGGAATAATTCCTTTAAAATTTTCTACAATCCTTATTTATGATATAATTTTGCACATGAGAGTAATCATATCTTTAATCTACGCCCTCTCCGGAGGTCCTGAAAATGAACCCATGGAACTATTTTTTTTGAATGGCTTAAATAATAGTAACTATAAGTAAAACAAAAGTACAAAACAAAAAAGAATTAAGCTTCTACAAAGAAACCAGAAAAATATGAAAAAAAAAAACAAGTAAAAAAAATATGTCAATTGAAATCAATAAACGTGGAATTAAAGAAAATTAAAAAAAAAAAAACATTCAATCACTGATTTGCTTCTACACAGGATTTATTTTTAAATGACTTAATAACAGGGAGTTTAAGTAAAACAAAAAACAAAAACAAAAAGTATCACTACATAACAAACAAAAAATACAGTAATTGCTATAATGAAGACGATTCTAAATATATACGCCTACTTCGAATTTGTCATTCATAACATATAAAAGACTAAATAACTAATTAAATTAAAAATAATACTATAATACTTAAAATATACTTTAATACTTAAAATGACAATTGGATAATTTTTGTAAAAAATATAATGCAAAGAAACCAGAAAAGCATGCAATAAAAATATTTAAAAAAAAAAAAAAAAAACTTAAAACTACTAAACATGGAATTTACTAAAAAAAAAATCACTCAACATCGGAATGGATTCTTTATTAAAATTTAAAAACAGAAAACAGAAACTTAATGAAAAGAAAAAAACAAAAAACAGAAAAAAAACAAAAAAACAAATGAATTAAAGTATTTCAGAAAAAACAAAAACAGGAAACGGATTAGAAATGAAACCACAATGGAATAAAAGTATTTCAAGGAAAAAAAAGAAAACGAAAGCAAGGAATTTAATAAAAAAAGAAAATTACTTCAATCTGGATTATAGCTCAGACAATAAGTCAAAAATAAAAAAAGTTATTAATCTGCTGCAAAGAAACCTGAAAAATTTGGAATAACGAAATTAAGACCAGGAAACGTAAAATTTAATAATAATAAAAAAAATTACTTAAATCTCGAAATGGACTCTTCATACTTTTTTCTTTTGAAAATGACTAATAAAAACAAAAACTTTATGAAAAACAAAAGAAGAAATCAGAAGAAATCAGAAGAATATGTAATCAAAGTATTTCAAAGCAAAATAAAATAAAAGAAAGCGAAATTTAATAAAAGAAATTTCATTCAATCTTCTAAATCGACTCTACATGAATATTTTTTAAAAGTGCCTTAAATTGCAACAATTTAATAACACTTAGAATATCTATAAATTATCTTCGTAAATTTCTTTAAAGCTTTATGGAAAAGAATAAGCAAAATATTAAATAGAAGTAAAAATTCCAATCAAATGAAATTCCAATTTTTCATATTTATAATTTCAGGCAGCAATATGATTAAAATCTTTTAAGAATAAAAAATTGCCAGCGACTGTATAATATAATAGGGCTGAAGAAGAAGTAGATGTAAAATTGCACACTACAAACTTACCTGGTAGATGTTAATATTAAACAAAACGATCTACTAAAGTAAACACTATTTCTACCAAACAGAAAATTTGAGAAAAGTGATAATAATTGTACACATTACATTAATTGTATTATAAAAAAGAACTTGAATACTTCACATACTTCAGATCAAATATATCACTAATTAAAAAAATCGAGTTTAAAGGAATACAATTTTACCATTCAAAGAAATCAAATAAAAACAAATAATCCCAAGAAAAAGAAATAGTTCAAATATCTTTTTTTTTTAATATAATCAAAAAAATAGATCACTATATCAGAAAACTCAGGAAAATGAAAAATAAAAAGTTTGGTTTTGCTAGTTGAAGCTGTATATAGACTGTATCATGAAAACCATCAGATTCTCAGTACTATCTCACTCCAATTAATATTTGAAGACTTTAGATGAAATCCTAATAACATCTAAATCATAAAATATAAGAATATCCCATTTAACATATGCTGAAGACTATGATTTTAAAGAGTCTACGGCAGTTTCATCAAATCTTGATGAAATGAACATTAAAAGCACTAAGAAAAATAAGACTAGAAATAAACATGGAAAACCAAAAGATTATGTTCAGCAGACATTCAGAACATTTTGAATTTCCAATCAAAAGACAACCAATCGAAATAGTAGTGCCATTCAAATATTTATTACATCTACCCAATATAAATGGAGACATAAGTAGAAATATCAATACAGTTCTAATGGGCAGCATTTGGAAAAATAAAAAATTTATTCAAAAAACAACATCCCGTTAAATTTCAAATGAAAATCTTCCATCAATGCATTTTACTAGTATAGGCGAATCTGTCATCTCAAACTTGTTTATCTCGAAAACCTCTATATCTCGAAATTCCCTAAATTTACAATCTAAAATCAGTGTATTTTCCATGTTTATCTCGAAAAAAGTTTCTTCAAAACCTCCGTATCCCGAATTTCGGTTAGTGTAAATTACAAAAATCGATGCCGAAAGACCACCATTCTTCAACAACAGGTTAGGGGGGGGGAGGGTGATGCTTCCTGGAATTCCGAAATTCAGATACAAAGAAAGTTATAGGTCAAAAGTCATTGAAAGACTATTTTTA
>JAFIDM010000002.1:28965310-28988976 GCA_023159025.1 Thereuonema tuberculata
TAAAAATAGTCTTTCAATGACTTTTGACCTATAACTTTCTTTGTATCCCGAATTTCGGTTAGTGTAAATTACAAAAATCGATGCCGAAAGACCACCTTTCTTCAACAACAGGTTGGGGGGGGGGGGTGATGCTTCTTGGAATTCCGAAATTCAGATACAAAGAAAGTTATAGGTCAAAAGTCACTGAAAGACTATTCTTATTGTTGAAGGTAGGTATGTATGTTAAAAAAAATGTTATGGATGTATGTATAATTAAGCTGCGATCAAACCACTGTATTTTTTAACAACAAAAGCAATGAAAACGTTTTTTAATTAGCCGCATTTAAAACCTCTTCATCTCGATTTTTTTTTTCTTTCCCGTGAGATTCGAGATAGATAGGTTCGACTGTACTAAGATAATTTCTTAGGTCACTTAAGACCTTAGAATAGAGAATGATCGACAGCAGAAGTTAATTGTTGGAATCCGGATATCATACACATAGGTTTGAAATGCTTTCTGTGGCATGTAAGACATGAATAAATTAAAAATAATTAACTTTATTAGTAAGGTAGTTGATGCAAATATGGCCAATGCTGGTAATATGGCCACATTGCCAACCTGCCGTTAATTAAAAAGGTATCCAAACGATAACGCTAGAATATCAAACTATGAAGTAGAAAGTGTACATTGTTACCGAAGTTTGCAGGATAATGTAATCACAGAGCCCAGGGAACCCCGTCATTTGAGTTTTGATAACGAATCGAGAATCTGCTATAATATTGTTGTTGTTGTCTTTTATTTCCTTGCATGCAATTGATGATTATTGTTCATATATCACTTGCTGTTATTCTAAGCTCGTTCCAGACACCCAATGCTTCTTTAATTAAACTGATAATTAAGAATATATTGGGCTCATAAAACACGATAAATCTGTATTTATTTGCTACACATATCCAAGATTGATATTTTTTGTATTCTATAAGCTTTGATCACTTAATGATTTTTTTTCCTAACTCTGTGGATACACACATGATCTAAATTGTAACTTTGAAATAATTTTTGTTGTAGGCCCCTGAAAAGTTAATAATTATCTGTGTGAAAATTTTAATGAAGACAAGACACATTTACTTTCAATCCAAAATTATTAATCATTAACAAAAAAATATTTTTCAAAAATAAAGAGATATTTTTGAATTTGGCAACATTACCTTCACAAGGGCATATTACCTGCACAGTGCAAGCTTTTTCAAAGATTGCAAAACAGAATCTTTGGGTTTTAAAAAAAAATCTTGAAATATTTTTTTACATATGCCTAAAGACTACACATTTTTTTTTTTTTTAGTGAATACCATAATCATGAAAAAAAATATTCAAATTAAGGTGGCCATATTATCTTCAGATATCTTACTTTTAAAAATAGCCGTAGCTCGAACAAAAAACAATTCTACCAATTTCTGAAATCAGAAAAAAAAAAACAAATAATATTCTGAAAAATACATAGTTTCAAAACACAAATTCTAAGAATGAAAAAAAGAAGACAAATCGACAATCAAACAATACTGAATTTAAAAAAGTTACAAATAGCAACCTTATGCAATAAGGCCAAATTACTCAGGACGATATATGATCCCTTGGAAACAAAAGGAGTAGTATATTCAATATCCTGCAGCAAAGATGAAACCTGCCGTTATTTTGGAGAAACCGGACAAAAGCTTAGTAAAAGACTATATCAGCATCAATACACACTACAAAAACGAGATCTTAATTATAACACGGTGACACATTCGATAAAAACAGGACATGCCCTCAACTTCGATGGCGTTACAATAATGTGCGTTGAGGGCAACACATTTTTACGTAAATGTAAAGAGTCCCTTTACATTTTATCTGAACCCAATGCATATAATGACTGTCTATCCATGCATACAATTGAGCAATATAAATTTGGAAAAAAGAAAAAGAAGAATTATAATACTATTCATTCGACAAATAACCCCACACACACCCCGGCATTAATGCCCTCTGCCCATCCCTCCCCCACCCTTCCTACAGAATTGAATGCTCCACGCGCGTCACAAGACCATCATCCTTTGAGAACTGAGAACTCCCAAGATATTTAACCCATTTTCATTTTTATTGTTTTTTACCAGATGATGACTTCGTTAACCATGAAGTCGAAAGCTAATGTTTGCATTTTATAAGTTTTTTAACCTTTTAAGTTTTATGTGATTTTTAAGTGATTTTCTTATAAAGTGCGACGGCGGAACTCTCCTTTAAACTTACAAATAAAACAATATACAGCAGAAAAACAATACATGTGTTGACAGGTTCACTACAACTTCAATACTGGCTACTGGCCATCTGCTTACTAAAACAATAGAATATTTGAACATGTTAGAACATGTTTCAATATGAATAAGTCTGCATGGTGCCAAATTATTCTGAATAAAATTACCGCTTCTAGAATTTACAAGAATTATAATTAAAAAACACCTAATATACAGAAATATATTATACAAATGGCCCTCACCAAAAAACTATGCCTAATGGAAAAATTCAGATTTCATATTTGAATTCAATATACAAAACTACACTAGAATCACTATTTAATTTTCTTGTGAAAAAAATCATGTTGACCAGTGTAATCGATTAAATTATTCGAAATATTATCGTTTTTATGGAGTAAAGAATCTATAGAAGAACATTATTGTGAAGTTATATTTATTATCGTAACAGATAAGTATATTTTAATTAAACAACAAGTTCGCTTTTACAAAGCCAACTTGTAGATTGGTTAAAAATAATAATAGGTCAAATAATTTATGTATTCATATTTTTTTTTCTTATTTCTTTCAATTCCTCTCACTATACGTTTTTGGAATGATATTGCTGGTAAATTTTTATTATAAACATCTATATTCACATCTATTGATTAGTGAAGATTTAATTTGTAGTAGGCAAGTTTGTTTGAATGATTATTTCTGTAATGAACCAAACTGGAATTATTTCAACAACAAAAATTTATAGCAATTATACAGCAAAATATAGCAAGTTATTATAAAGTTACTTTTATTTGAAGCGTTTATACTAGCTTCAAGTATTATTATAGTTACTTGCTATATATACTAATGTATATCAAGGAATTTGTTATTAAGCTCTCATTTTTACATAACTTATTTTATGTAACTGCCAACTAAAATCGCACTTACTTTTCTTTGCTTAAATTAAGAAAACATTTAAAAAACGCTTTTAGCTGACGAACCCCGACAGGGAACATGTTCCTTAAAGAAGGGTGAATAATTTTAATTTAAAATTTTTATTGAAAACTTGATAAGGGGGTCCAAAAAAGTGGGACTCCGAAACGTCGTTTTTTAAATGTTTTTTAATTTAAGCAAAGAAAAGTAAGTGCGATTTTAGTTGGCAGTTTACACACTTCCGTGCAGCTAGATCGACTCACCCCTTCAGAGCGCACAAAAAGGCGTATATTTTTTAAATGGCTTAACCGATTTTCAGAAAACTTTTTTTTTTGAAAGCCTAATGTTTTTACTTTACAATGACACCATTATCATTAAAATCTGTACAATATTTTCCAAATGAATGTGATCTGAACGTAAGCATAGCAAAATGCAGTCTGAACGGAATTCACCAGTTGCGCGCCGCACTCCCCTATAAAATCCCACGTGGACCGATATTTCTTATCATTCGCTTATCAGACGTTCATCTGTACTCATCTCTGCAAGTTTAATTCATTGTTTTCACAAACCCATGGATACTACGCCAGAAGACGCCGCACAAGTTGTTGCTTTGTTGCAAACAGGCCACAGTCAACGAGAAGTCGCTCGTCAACTAAACTTGAACCAATCTGCTGTCTCAAGAGTATTCATAAGGTTTCAGGAAACTGGTACCTTCACTCGGAGACCACATACTGGACGGCGCCGATTCACATCTTAGAGGGACGATCGCTTTATCATTTCAACTTCACTGCGAAATCGCCATCTCACGGGCGTCGATCTGCAACAGGAGCTGAGACAAGTTCGTGGAGTAGCTGTTAGTCAGTGGACAGTCAGAAGACGCTTGAAGGAAGCCAACCTCACTCCAAGATTGCTAGAGGCCCAAAATTGACCATAAGACACCGCACAGCACGACTCGAATTTGCTCGGGAACACGTCAATTGCAGCATCGAGCAATGGCGATCCGTCCTATTCACTGATGAGAGCAGAATGTGTCTCCATGGTAATGAAAGGAGAGGCCGGGTCTACCGACGTCCAGGAGAGCGATTTTCACAGTGCTGTTTTGCTGAAACAATCTCGTACGGCGGCGGTTCCTGCATGATGTGGGCTGGCATATCTCTTCAGGGAAAAACAGATCTTGTTTTCATACCTGGTGGAGGCCGGAGGGGGGTCTGACTGCTCGACGATACATTGAGGACATTCTCCTAGATCATGTTGTGCCCTACGCAGGATATATCGGGGAAGACTTCATGTTGGTGCATGACAATGCCCGGTGTATTCAGCACGTAGCACTCGGCAATTCATGGAGGAGGTTGGTCTCGAGATGATGGAGTGGCCAGCCCTCAGTCCCGACATGAATCCGATTGAACATTTGTGGGACGAGCTCAAACGGAGGGTCCGAGCCAGAAATCCGGCACCGTGTAATAAAAACGAGCTCAAGATTGCGCTGTAGGAAGAGTGGAATGGGATCCCCCAAGACTCTGTCAAAATCTTAATAGGGTCTATGAGGAACCGCATGGAAGCCGTCGTACAGGCAAGGGGAGGCAATACCAAGTATTGATTAATAAAAGTTTCCTTGTTTTGTTTGAATTTTTTGTTGTAATTTAATTTTTAAGTATCCCCAATTTTTTTCCTAAGCATGCATTTTGCTTGCGTTTTTATTCAAAATGCATTACAAAACAAAATATTGTACAGATTTTAAAGATAATGGTGTCATTGTTAAGTAAAAACATTAGTTACAATTAAAAGTTAAAATATTAAAAATCCAAGAATAAAACGACGTTTCGAAATCTCAGCCTTACAGATTTCTTTTTCAAGCTGTTCCCCCTCCCTACGTTAAAAAACAATCCTCCTTGGAGCAGGGTTCGTCATCAAAATGAAGAACGTTTTATTCTTGGATTTTTAATATTTTAACTTTTAATTGTAAGTAAGTGTCTCAATGGTTGGCATTTTTAATAATTATATACGACACGTTAAATTGAATTAAAAGTAAAAACATTCGGTTTTCAAAAAAAAAAGTTTTTTGAAAATCGGTTAAGCCATTTAAAAAATATACGCTTTTTTATCCGCTCTGAAGGAGTGAGTCGATTTAGCTGCACGGAAGTGTATAATTTACAAAATAGCACGTTAATTAACTTTTAAATAACTTATTTTAGTTGTCAAAATTTGCATTAATCAAAGGTGACTTGTTTCAGTTTTTTTTAAACTATAATATTATCTAAAAATCATCAAATATTTTTGTGGGATAATTTATTTTAGTTTATAAAATAAATATAAGTATTATAAAAGTGCTTTAAACATAATTTTAAAGTGAAATGCAAATAGTTCAAATCGTAATTAAAATATGACGTCACTAAGAGAACAGTTAAATATTGTCTGCGGAATTAACAGAAAACGATAATAATGTAATAAGTAACTATGGAAACCACAACGCCGCTGCCATGACAATGCGTAGTCGAATAGAAGCTTCCGAGGCGAACGGAGCTAAATGCCGGGAGTTCTTAATCTCCGGTAGAATGGAAATATTATTAGCCATTTGAGCTAAGTAAAGTTAATATGAATAGTATTAAGCCATAAGCATAAAGTTAAATCAGTAAGCATTAAAGTTTGAGTTTCGTTAAACAATTCAATAACTGAATTGTGAGTGTGACCTATCGAATAGGCAATCGGTCAACAGTGAATTTCATTCCGGGAGCCTAAAAAGGCCGAGATGCAATGTAGGTTTAAATCTGGCGGTCAAATTCTGATGTAGCATCGCAGATTTACATTACTTGAAGTAGCGTAATGTGTCAACGAACTCAATGAACTGTAAGTTAAGAATTTTCCTTAAAATGTCCATGGGCGGACCAAAGGACAAAGTTTACAAAGTGGCTTACGAGAACATGCAAAAATAGCGCACCTACGAATTAATAGAGTCGCTAAGCATCAAGAATACAAATACACTCATGGACAAAAAAAATTAGCGCACCAAGGAAGGAGTCGTCAAAATGAAACGAAAATGTACATACGTAACGACTACTTTGATATAAGTAAATGATTAGAAAATCAAAGAAAAAGGATAATTTATTTCAGAGAAAAAGGCAAAAGAACGGAGGAGTTAATACTCCGTTGGACCCCCTCTAGCGCGAATGCACGATGCGATACGATCGGGCATTGAGTCATACAAGTTCTGTATGATGTCTTGAGACATTTCGTTCCATATTTGCTGTAACCTTGCCTCTAGTTCGTTCAAACTCGTGGGATGCCCAACTCGTCGTCCCAAATGATCCCAGATATGCTCGATTGGAGACAAATCTGGGGATCGGGCAGGCCAAGGAAGGGTAGTAATAGTGCGGAGACAGTCTTGTGACACCCTTGCCGAATGAGGCCGAGCATTGTCTTGTTGAAAAATGGCTCCTGGGAGCCGTTGCATGAATGGCAACACATGTGGTTGCAGGATTTCATGAACATACCGCTGGGCTGTCATGGTGCCACGGAACAATACTAGGGGTGACCGTGTATTGTAGGCAATGGCACCCCATACCATCACACCAGCTGTGGGAGCGGTGTGTCGCTGTACAGCAAAGGCAGGATTGAAGCGTTCATCACGGGCTCTCCACACACGAACACGATTGTCATCACTGCCAAGATTGAATCTGGATTCGTCGCTAAAGACGACCTGCTTCATTCCGCTGCAGTCCAGTTTCCTCGTGCGCGGCAAATTTCCAAACGGAGGCGTCGATGGGTGGGCGTCAAGGGCAGCACACGTAATGGGCGCCGCGATACCAACTGTCCTTTAGCCAGGCGCCTTCGTATGGTTCGAGAAGACACAGCGGTCCCTAGTGAAGGTGCTACCTGTGCCTGGATGGCGGCCGATGAAGCAGTTGGCTGTACGTTTGCATTTCTGACTATGTGGCGGTCTTCTCGACGACTGGTATGTCGAGGGCGTCCTGAGCCTGGTCTTCGTGTACATGACATCTCTCGGGTCCACTGGTCCCAAAACCTCCTCACAACACAATCAGAGCGGCCTAATTGACGAGCTACTCGCCTAGCTGACCACCCAGCTTCCATTATCCCGACGATTCTCCCTCTCTCAAACTGCGACAACTGCGTATACTGTCTTCGAACACGGCGTAATGGCATGTCTACCTCAGCTCTTCCTTTGTAAATGATTCAGCACACTCAAACAACCTTTGGTTACCTGTTTTATACTCCACAGAGTACGATGTTCAACGCCCTCTACCGGCTATACGTAATGCGCAATCACGTTGCATTTCTAATCATTTGCATATCTCCCCGACATGTACCTTCATTGCAAGTTTCGTTACGATCCCGCAATTATTTCTTGGTGCGCTAATTTTTTTGTCCATGAGTATAGTTGAAGATAGTTATAGTATCTTAGGTATCCAATAATATTAATGCATCTAACTAGGAACATTAAGAATTAATATTATTATTCATCGAATGTGTGAGATGAAGTTAGGATAAATTGACAAAGAACTATTTGTAAGATGGAAAAGAAGATTCGACTACAAAGACTTAGTGAGTGATAAACTAATATTACGACGGCATAAACTATTCAAGTAACAAATAAATAGTAAAAAGGAATTTACTACATGTGAATAATTCAACTAAGAAGGAATATATTAAAGGATAGATACTCCAAGATAGATCATTGAATTAATAGTGTAATGCTTTAAATAGATGTGATTAATTCATTTGATCTAGACAGAACTAATAATCAAACTAGATAAAGAGATTGCAGTAAGTAAATTTCAGTAGATAAAAAGTTATATTATTAGTTGTATGCGAATAAATTTCGTATAGGAAATGTCATACTAGATAATTAAACATAGTTACCATTAAATGATAAGTAGCCAAAATCACATTAGGTGAAAAGTGGATCAGTCAGGATAAAACTCATAATAACCGAACTGAATTTAATGAAGATTACAAAGTTATTCAAGAAAGGACAATAGTGCTTATCAATGAAGATAAAAGAGAACTGATAGACTTTGAACTATGAACTACGTGTTAATAGAATTGTATTAAGAAGTTGTGTGTACAATGTTAAACGTTATAATATATTTTATACTAAATGTTTCCACTCTTGTTGAATTTATTTTATTGCTCAAACACATGCCAATTTCTTTTGCCCAATTCTGCTAACCCAGTCAGATATTTGTTTGGATTATAAAAGGGAATATAAAATTGAGGTAATAATTACTAAACACTAATGAATAAATCCCAGAATTGCCAACAATTTTCAAAGACAAAAATTAAAAATATAAAAAAAAAAAAAAAAACTTGAAAAAAAACAAAAACATTTAGGCCCAACCAATCCTAGTTTTTCTTTTTAAATTTTGATCATATTTGATGAAAACTTTTTCAATAACTAAAAATAGAAAATATTAATTTTTACATATAATCAATAAAAAAATGCAGTACAAGCGATTTGGTATTTGCCGCTAATTATTTATGAAACTACAGTACGCTCAAATATTCACACGCGTTATTAGAAATAAGCTATCATTTCACATGTGAAATAACACAACAAGGAGTATCGGGAAAGCTTTCTATGAATGTCATTCATTTCTTCTTTGTCATAAAATTTTTTGTCTATTTCAACTTTTCAACTATTAGGTGAAAAGAAAAATAACTAAGTGAAAACGATACTTGCTAATGATTCCAATCCTAGTTTAAATTTGTTATTGCTGTTAAGAGCACATTAAATAACATCAGATAATTTTCTGCTGAAGAATTTTTTTACGATGCTGAAGAAAAGTTTATAACTTAAAATTATAGAAGGATAGGCTTTAGAATTAAATAAAATCATTAACTTTCCTAACAACCGTGAATAAAATTATAGCTCAAACAAAAGCAATTGGACCAATCCAAAAAATCATATACAACATATATTAATACAAAACATCTTAATAACACAAAAATTAAATAAAAAAAGAAATCAACTACTGCATAGAAACAGGAAAAATATGGAATAAAAATATTTCGAGAGGAAAAAAAATAAAAGCAACAAACGAAAACTAACATCACTAAACATGGAAACTAATAAAATATAAATTCATTCAACCTTTCAATGAACTCTAAAACAGAATTCTTTTATTACAAATGTTATCTTAAATAGCAAGGTCTCTAGAGGCGGTTTTTTTTTTTTAAAAAATGGCTGAAATAACAAACGTTAAGTAAATAAAAAAGTAAATAAATAAAAAAAAAGCTACTGCAAAGAAACGATGAAAACCAACTAAAACTGCTAAACATGGAATTTAAAAATACCATTCAACCTCACAATAGATTCTATATGGATTTTTTTTTGTAAAAATATGGCTTTAATAACAAGTATTCTATATGCAATTGTGTTTTTAAAATAGCTTAAATAATACAAAGTACAAAAAAAGTTTTACTGCAAAAGAAACAAGAAAGAAATGAAATAATAATAATAATAAAAAAAAAACACAAAAGAAAAAAGAAAAACGTAAATTACAACAACTAAGTATGAAATTTAATAAAAAATGAAAATCATTCACTCTCTCGATGAATTCGAACGAAAATTCTTTAAACAATAAGCAATTTTATATAAAAAAATAGGTAAAAAAAAGACGGAGTATACCGGAATATTGAAACTTCAGAACGTTTAGTTATAGACTTCTTAGTACAGTTGTTATTATTAATAAATGCACATATGTTATATATACTAAGAAATAATAATTATATGACTTCATGAATTAGATCACTAGAATTTTAATTAAGATCAATTTATATCCATTATATCACAGCTTTGCAGAATTAAGAATTAATTTTGTTTCAACTCTAATTTAACGTTATATTCGAAGTAGAAGTCCAGTTTCATCAGCCGAATTAAACTTAAATTTTTTCTATAGTTTCACACAATTACTCAATGAGAATCGTTTGCATGAAACAACTGCATTTTCTAAAATGAGATTAATTCAATTATCGCATTTATTCTAGAGAATAATTTCAAACTAGTTGCGACCCGTGAAATATTCACGGAAGTAAAACAAATTCCACATTTTTGAAAAACACAAGATTGAAAAAGATGTTCTAAGCTAATTTTTTTAGAAGCCATGACTTCCACAACGACCCATATGTAAGTTGAATATCGGCTTATTTGTTAAAATTATATTATAATATTGTTAAAATATATAAAAAAAAAAAAAAAAAAAAAAAATTGATTTACCACTTTCGTAGTAGCCAGCGCTGCGGCTTCTCATTGTGAAACACAATGGCAACCTGCTGCCCTAAAAGAATAGGCTAGTCGAAATTGAGGCATTATTAACGGAAGTAAAACAAATGCCACATTTTTGAAATACCCTGAAATTTTTGAAAAACACAAGTTTGAAAAAGATTCTAAACTCATTTTTTAAAAGCCAAGACTTCCGCAACAGCCCACATATAGTTTGAATGACTAAGCCAAATTTTGTTAAAATAAAATAAAAAAATGATTTACCAGTTTCAACAATAACAATAACAATAACGAATGTCCAACAGCCAATACCAATAATCCTATCTGGACAACAATGAGGGCATGTGCTTCGTCATTGTCCCCTACTTGTTGATTAGTGAGAAAGTGGCTACACAGCCAAAATTATGCAAAAACCGAGGTTTTACAAACTCTCTGATAAATTTTGACACATGAACTTCATGCATTTCAGTTGTAAACTTCATTTATGTGGGAAAGAAAATCTCAATCCGCTGATAATAATTGTGTAATCGCGATCCGTCGCAGTGAAGTGGGAAGAACATTCAAGACGCCATGTTTAAACATGGGCGTGACGTCATGCCTGACGTGTTCCAACGCTGCACTGTGATTGGTTATTTCAAATTACAAATTTATAAATTTACAAATATCCGTACAATTTTTGCCTATTAATAGCATGATTATAAATTTTACATTTTTAAAGTACTTTTAACTTTAATTCCAATAAAAGACCATTCTTTTATAATAATAAAATAATAACTGTTAACTGTTATAATAACTGTTTCCACTGTGTCATACTTTCGAAATATTTCGCCACCTCATTGTTTTGGATGGATCATTTTCGAAAGATATTGCAAAAAAAGACGTTGCACCGAAGCCCCATTTGGTTTCTCCAACGTTTGTTTACGTTCGAAAGATTTCCTTTTTCTTTTAATTTTAATGAAGATTCGAAGCAGGAACTGTTATTGGAAAAAAGGTCATTATTTGCTGAATATGCACCGTCTCATGATTCCCCTTGAATTTTCCTCCATTGTTTATCTATTCCTATGTGCATCACGCTAAAACGGCTGAATGGATTTCCATAAAATTCGTTGCATCGCTTTTCTATGAAAAGTAGGCCTATGGTCGTCACTCCTCCTCCTCTCAAAAATGACTCCAAAATCCGTCGCTTTAACTCCTAAGCGTTCTTTTTTTCAAAATTTAGTACGACGCTTATTTATCCAATTTAAAATATGAGCACTATTATTTCTGTCTCCACCCTTTACCTCCCAAAATTCATAAAATTGATTCCTCAGCGTTACAGCCTCAGCCATTAGCAGAGTGTATACCTAATCACCAATAACTTGAAGAAACATCCAAATCACGCTCCTGAAGTGAGTTAATACGTCAATACGTTTACGAATGTTACAAGTCCTTTGTACTTTATTTGTTTGTCTTTTTTTTTGTATACATTACGCTGAAACGATGGAAAGTATTGCGTCAAAACTTGGTACTTTGTTTATATATCTTTAGTCCAACATAAAATGTTGCTCTTCATTATTTTACTCTTAACCACTCCCATTTCTGAGAAATGATTGCTCGGTATAATTGTTCACTGATTTCTTTAAAATTGTACGAAGTTTATTTATGGTCCAACGATTATTAAGTTGTTCAATCCGGGTCCTATCGCGGACCAGTAATAATATATGCACGCAATAAGTACCGTTCTAATTGTTTCTAATAAGTACTTGCTGTTATCAATTTTTTTCATAATCGTGGAGGCTTTGATGATATTGTCGCTTTTGTAGATTGAACTGACAAAGAAAGAAACAAAATTAAATCTCTACAAATCTTTACATTACTCTTTTATTGAATTAGCGAGCGAAGACGATGCCCATGTCATACACAGAAGGAAAAGAAACACGTCCATTTGTAGTGGACGGATTCCTCTTCGTCAATTGTAACTCCATTGCTGGCTACACTAGCGACAACCCAATAAACGCACATGACACTCACCAGCAGAACACCAACTTAAGGCTTTGCTAAAAGGAATCGAAAGGGACAGAAAGCGAAGCAAAAAAGAAAAATAGACTGTATTGATGAGCTGCTTCTTCCTCCCGCTATCGACCCATTCTCATTGCACACTAAATTTTGGAAAAGACGGTAACCATGGCAACAATCAATTCGTGTTGCGGGAGACCGTGTGGCGCATGCTGGAGTTGAATCGTCTGCCGCTTCCAATGAAAACGATCCAAATGTTTGTCCTTTGCACTTCAGACAGCAATGATTCCTCTAATTAACTAATAGATCCAGTAAACAAACATGCTCTAGGATTTTGGTATTACCCTAAGCATACTCCAATGACTCGATTGATTTTCTAAGTTTAGAAGTCAATTCGCCCTAATCTATTGTCAAGCTGTCTCAAAATGCGTTTCGGAATGAAAAACACAATGATTTTCTTTTGTATATTGTTGCAGATTTCATTTTTTTTTGTAAAATCTCACTACAAAAAAATAACATAAATTAACAGACTTTAATGTAATTAATATTATTAAATCTATATTTTCATGAAATGTACATGTTTCTTTAAACATTTATTGAAAAGAAATTATTTCCGAATTCTGTACTGTCTAGTTCTTCAGAAATGAAGTATTGTCATTTAATTCCTTAAGAATTAGTTATCCAAATACGAATATAAATTGTTTCATGAATTATTTTGAACGAAACCTAACCCGTGTTTATTTTCAAGAAATGTTGCCAAAGGATTTATATTAAAAGGAATCATCTGACTGGTTTCTTAAACAATACAGTTGGATTAAGAATGAATGGTATGTAACTAGTAACTACTCAAAAGAAATACAAGTAATTTTTTTTTAAAAATCATTAAAATTCTTTGAATATTCTCGAAAAGCAATAAAAATTCTTTAATACTTTCAGATGTATATTATTTAGAAACATTTAGTTAATATTTCTTTTACAGCTGAAATAGGCTATTGATAACTACAGCCCTAGATTCATAGGAAATATATGACAAAGATTAGCTCTAGAGGCTCAATTACATCTGAATAAGAGATCTTGAATTAAGATAATGTAAATTGCAGTACAGGGTCAACACGATGGAGAAGGTCATAAGGGAATTCTCCCACGCAGTTCAGAATAGAAACACAGATTATGGGTCAGAAATGTTGACTTAGAAATAAACAAGCTGCAAACTAACAATAAATGAATTCATTAATAGAGCATTTCAATCAGACTGAAGTATTAAATATATATAAGCTTACAATATATTATAAGACAACTTATTCATGACTGAAGTGGTAAAACATACTAACAGATCGAAGTGGCTTACAATGGCTTTTGAATCCACTATAAGTCAAACGGCAATTAGAAGAAAGATCAGGATTTTAGCTCACAGCTGTAGAGGGTTAGAAGGAACATCAAAGCAGCTGCCTACATGAGGTTTTGATTCCGTGGAATGAATCGATGTTTCATTGGGCATTGATTGTAGCAAACCAAAAAGTGACAGAATGAAGCTCCTAGAAACAGTAATCGAAAGTCAGAAATGCATCAGAATTCATATCAAATTAAACAAACTAATGGAAGAACAAATAAACTATTAAAAAAATGCCAAAACAGTTTTAATCAAAGAAAACCAAGTATAGTTTAACAATTCTAAATAACATAATTTTAGCTGTAGGAGAGAATAGCTTAGAAATTAACTCGCAGACAAATAATGAAAACTTTAATTTTAATTTTTGTTAGTCTCGTAAAATCCCCAATATTGAAGCACTTAATGGATTTTAATATTTAAGGTTTTACAAAAATTTTCATCAATGAAAACTAATCGCATAAAATTCTTTATGATTCCTTCTGTTATATTCTGTAATATTTTCAATGTGAAATTACAGAATTTTTAAGACATATTTTACTGAATTATTTTATGAAAAAGAGGAAATAATAGAAATGCAGTTTTTTACTTTCACGACAATCATCTAGAGGAATATGGGACAGTGTTTCGTCTTTATTCTTTTAGAATCTTTTAGATTACGCTGACAACATAATTCAAAGGATTGAGAAGTTTAGAAAAAAAAATTAAGTAAGCTTGACCATCAAAAATTCATTAAAGTAATTGACTTTCTGATATTTTCTAGATGACAAAAACAAAATGGCACTTCCTGCACGATTTCGTTGAACTATATTTGGAACTGCTATCAAAAGTTGAATGCCGAAAATGACTGCCGGTAATTGTAAGTTCTAGGTTTAAAGATAGAAGAGTATTCAAATGTTTACCCTGATTAAATGTAAATATTCTGTCTGGTTAGTGAACAGACAGAAATAATTGAAAATAACAATTGAAATAATTAATAACAAAATGTTAATAAATGAGATTTTGATATTCTAAAACAGCAGTTTACTGTTACAGTTCACTTCATAAAAAAGAGCTTTGGATGACGTAATTTCCTTATAGATTAATTTTCCAGGACGTAAAAGCACCATCTATTGCTAAAATCCGTAACTGAATCTTATAAACATTACAAAAACATTCCGGTTTTTGTATTTTCTACAGTTACAAATAAATAATAATAATTAAAAGTGAAACAATTACAAACATTCCACACTATTCCCCTTGCTTGGCTATTCAAAGCTTGTCCTTTCTTGATCACTCTTATGCGATCACAAAACGACGCCATCTTGGACTGAGTGCTCGAGTTCAAGTTGATGACGTCCTGACTCATGACGTTTGTTCCAGACAAAATCGATCGCTATGTAATGACGATATATGGCAAACCCTTCTTTTTTGAAAACTACTATAGTTCTTGGTCATTTAGAATGAGTTCACCTCAATAACGCCGTGACGGAAATAGCAGATTCCATTCTTGGAATTAAAGTGAGCTGTGCAAAACAGAAATAAAAATTAAAATAATTGTAAAAATAAAGCTATTAATTCCGACGTCAAGTTTGTAAGAAATTAATTGGCGTAAAATAATAAAATAAAATTATTAAAATAAGTATTAACAGGATATATAACAGAAACACGGTAATGAAAACAACCACAAATAATATCAAATATATTTCTGTGTGAAATTTATTCTTATTTTCTTACTTATTGAAGGTTTCATAATATTACATCAGATTTTATTCTTGCCTTAGAACTGGTTTAATCTCTATCGATCCCTTATTATAATATTTAAATCTAATGTTTTGATCTTCAGCTTTTAAATGCATAAGTATTACTATACTCTCCAAAATTTTAAAATTACTGTGGTTGACTAAGTTACGAAACAATGAATGTAAATTTTAAAGTTAGTTGCTTTCTTATTATGCAAAGATCCTTTCCAACAAATTCTTGTCTTCTCCAATTTTACAGCCATTTATCTTAATAATTGGTTAATGATCGCCGTTGACTTTCAAGATTTATCAAAGAGACAAAAACAGAACGAAAATGCTGTTAACTCTTTGTGCTACCGACACCGCATCTTAAGAACCTTAAGCTTCTCTGTTACCAAATAGCAAAGCTGAACCCATTTTTCGCTTCAAGTGACATAGAAACTACGTTGGCATTTACATTGAGACCTCCTGATTCTCAAAGGGCAGCTGAACACACGGAAACACTCGAAGGTTGCTTAATATTTCATTGGCTTTTATCTTTGAAATGTGTTTGAATGCTGTTTTCCAAATCCCTTTTGTTACAAGCTCTGCTATCAGAAGATCTATACAAATTTCCTGTTAACGCAGTAATGTTTGATGACTGTCGTGCGTCACTCAGTTTCTCCGAAGGGAAAACGAACGCATTGTTATGAAGCAATCAGTTATATCAGCGTCTTTGCTCCGCAAAGAAAAAATATCTCACATCGACAATAAAAGCATTGAAACTCAATATAATGCCTTTCTGTGGAAAAAACAAAAACATGAGCACAGATGTTCCAATTGAGCGTTGTGGCAACTTTAAACTTTGGTAAAACAGTTTTCAAGAGGACAAGAAGGAAATTTATAGTTTATTACAATTCCCATTTTCTAATTATGCGATGTTACTTTATAATAGATATTATCAAAGATTTCCATGTAATATAAAGATATTAATTACATAGTAGACCACAAAGGGGTTTTAAAAAGTTTTTGTCATCGACGATTTTTGTTGAAAAGCTTTTTTGACTCTATTAAGTTAAATCTATCCAGCATTCAAAGTTCAAAGGTAAGACCCGTCTTCGAAGTAAACTAACAAAAAAAAATAAAAATACATGCAATGAAAAAAAGTAGACTAAATTCTGGTCACCTTCATGAAGAAGTTTTGTTGTAGCATTCGTTCTTAAAGATTTCTCCTGAACTTAAGAAAGAAAAAGATTTACAGAAAACAAAAACCTACATTATTTATTTTTATTATATAATAAATTTTCCTATTCCAGAACATTTTCTCATCATTGTGACCTCAGAACTGCTTTTTTTTTCTGGTTATTTCCAACCATCAAATACCAACGGCCGTTCCGACGCCCTAATGATGAGAAAATGATCTTCAGTCGTAAAATTTATTATTTACGCGTTGCAAGTGAGAAACTATATGACTTTTTCGCCTGGTTTTTCATGAATCTATTGTTTAGTTATTTATTATGGGACATGATTATTTCACAAAAATATCTTCAATAAATTGGGTTAAAGCATAGAGTAGTGAATATTTTTAATACAAAAGCAAATTTAATACAAAAATATTTTGTTTGTGAATATTTTTCAGTGGAAATAACTTGTTTTCTTTATAAACTTATATATTAGGAATTACAAAATAAATAAATCAAATATGAGTCATATGAAGACTTGTGAATCTATTACAAGATTCAATGACCTAAGTTGAAAAAGTACATTAGAATGATAAAAAATGCTTATAATAACAAAGCACACTTACATTTTATTTTTATATTTAGAAAAGCCAGTTTCTTTTCCATCAATTATAAATGACTAGTGGAAGGACCAGGCTTTCGAGAGGTGCACAGGAAACAAAGAAATGGCAAACATACAAACAATAAATGTATAGATAATGCAGTAAATAGAAGAGCCATAGATATTATTATTATTTACACGAAACTTAGAATAATTAATAATTTAATAATTATTTACTTAGAAATATAAAATTACAAAGCAAAAAAAATACTAAAATATAGCAAGAAATATCGCCAAAAACATGTACTTTAAAAAACATCTGCCATAGGCGTCTGATGGCGTGAGAAAAAAATATCTATTATCAGTAGGGATATAGAGATGATTATATCTGTAGAAGCACAAGTTAACCTCTACAAAACTCAGAAAACTGCATCAACATTATTTGAATGGTTTAAAAGTGATAATATTTGTGATAGTTGTAAAGCACAATAATGAAAAGATGCAGCGATTCGTTTTTCAAAAGCACTGTAATTCTAATTCAAAAACTTGTTTTATTGGTGCAATCCCCGTGAGGTTTTTGAACTTTATTCTTCACTGCCTGAATGCTTAAGATAGTATGGTATTGCTTATGTGGCCATAAACGATCCTTGCCACACGTCCTACTGAATCGTGAAGAATATCACAAAGCGTATTAGAGTCACCCTCACATAAGCTGCAAATGGACCCCCATTCACAAATTGACAAAACCATATATCACACCAGACCTGACATCACACTTGTTGCTAAGGTCAAAAAACAGACGTATTTCATTGATATTGCAGTGCCTATCAGCAATAATATGCAGAAAACTCACGCAGACACGGACTTAGCACACGAGATCCTGAAGCAGTGGAAGCAGGACCGAGTACGTGTTGTACCCATCGTCCTGTCCGCCACTAGTCTGGTGCCTCACACATTGCACCACAGCCTCAGCACACTAGGACTTCAAAAAACACTTAGGCACAACTCCAGAAGATTGTGATACTCAACAAAACACGCACAGTTAGAAAATTTATGGACACAACCACACATCCCTCACCATTCTTGCATACTTTTTTTTACACTTCGCAATATGTGCTTTGATCCTTGACCCGGCATGTTGTCTTTGCAAGGGAACCCCTAGGTTCAATCTTTTACATAATAATAAAACCACAGTATTGTAATAATAATTTACATAAACTATTGAATGGTCTTAAGAGTAAAATGAGACTCTCATTAAGTGATGCTGTGTGACCGTTTAAACAATGAGACGATTCGCTAGCATAAAGATCCTGCGCCAACGAACCGTTTATGCCATGCGAGTTGTTTAAATGCGCGGAAGAAACTAGTTTTCGAATTATTAAGGTATTTAATTATAATTTATCCTAATGTGGAGCGTGGGGAGCTCGTTCGTAAGTCGGGTCGTTCATAACTCTGGCACCGCCTGTAGATTTTAAGTTTTAAGGAAACAAAAGTTTTGAGATTCGCGCTTAAGATATACAGAGAAGATTTCTATTTCATGTAATATAGTTTAGTTCGACATACTATTACAAAATGAAAGATAATACTTTTAAAAAAAATAGTTTTCCCAATGCCATCATACGGTTCTGAAAAGAAAAAGGCCAAGATCGTAGCCCTTGACTTACTAACGACCCCACCTACCGATACTATAATATAAAATAGAAATTCCATTGTTCTAAAATTATATAACTTGCTTAAAACTGGTTCTTTTACTGAAGCGCTACCTTATTTGTTCCATTCAAACTATTGAATGTAATAGACTATTGTAATAGACTACTGAAAAGTCATATTATAAAATGACCTTTTTTGTTCTCAGAGTAGTGGCTTTCATTTTTAGTATTATTTCATATTATGTATTATCATGTAACAAATGCATTGATTGCAAAGTGAAGACAATATCGTGAACTACATTTGTTAGACTCGATGTAATAAACAACGGAAACACTTTTTTTCCAAAAAAAAATTTGGCGAGCTTAAGTGAAGTACATTGAGAAAGATCGCTATGCGATCTAAATAAAATAAAAAAGGAATGTCTTTTATTGAACTAAATAAAATGCCAACAGTTGTACAAGATACAGTTGAATCCGCAATCTATTGGTGTTTTGAATGTATTTGGTACAACGCAAATATATGATTCCTAATGATAAAAAGTGAACTATGAATCTACAAGATGGAGACTCGTGTTCCATATCGGGAAGGAACACGGTATTTCTTAGCATGTGATATATAAATAAAGAGTGTCTTTCCAGTGTTTGATTTATCGAACGTAAACAAGATGACGGAAAACTGTTATTTAATTTAAAGAACATTTAGGATTGCAGGAAAGTTATCTAAATATGAAACAGCGTTTTCAACTAACGATAAGACTACAAACATTTTCAAGAAATTAATGTACAGAATCATTCACGATTTAAATATAATTTAGAGATGGGGATATATTTATTTTTATTTAATCGCTAATACAGGCATAATACAGGCTAATACAGTTCTTTTTCTATAATTTCTTACCTCCGGAAAAAATATCTAGTCTAATATAAGTAACATAAGTAGTCACTACAACAGAATCGCCAGCTACGTTTGTAGCTGATAGCACTAAAATTCTGAAGGAAGCAATCCAAGTGAGCATCTAATTAATTAATTTTAAGAGACATCTTACTTTCCATAACCTTGAATGAATGTAAGAGTTCATCCACAATGTCATCTGTGCTCATCCCAAAAAACTTTCGATGTCATTTTTGAACGATCTGCAAGCTTTTGTTTCTTTTGTTTTTTTCAACTTAGTTTAAAAGATTATACCATCTTGTTGAGTAAATTAATTACCTTGCCTTCCTACTATTTTCAGTTATGAAGAAAATGGAAGTAGCTTCTCAAAACAAACTAACCTAATCTGTCTTGAAGGAATTACTTAAACCCCTGTAATCTTAACTTAGACGCAGATAAAATACAAATAGTCAAAATTCATTAAAATAACATTTTAATGCATGGTAAAATGGTCCTTCTACAATTATCTTGTTTCTTCGGAATTTACTTTCTTTTCAACTTGTATGGTTCACTTAACTTCTGTATCAGAATATTAACTATTAATGTTCATATGTTAATATTAACTTTTACGAGAGTTCTAGATTCCTTACTTTCATCACTTAACATTGAGGTCTTAACTTTTAATCATATGCGGGAATAGTCTCTTAGCTTTTAACTTGAACGTTCTACGCCGAACGATTTAAGCCTTTAAAACAAACTTTAATCTTTAGTCTTTGATTATTAATCTTTAATCTTTATTCTTTTATTCTTTATTCCTTTGACGATCGTTAATCTTTGATCTTTACTCTTTAACCTTTATACTGTTGACGACTTGAATTAATCCACGAATTCCACTACCTTTAATTACAAATGGAAAAATATTACTTACAATAGTTCCAGATTTAAATCATCAATTCCAAAGTTCCTGGAAATCTTTAATAGTAATCCTTAAATATATAATTGGTAATTCTGGTAAAAAACTTCCTTTGTATCCCTAATTTCTTTCTCACTTTGGTTGCCTAGCAACAACTATTTCCTGCAAAACATTGGTAAAAGAAAATTAGAGTCTTATAAACATTCAGAAGTGAAAATCGTTAATTCACACAATAAACGATGTATTCCGTATTATACAATTTTATCCTTATCGTTTGATTGCATCAATACGACAAATACTTATGGATTTCCTCAGCCTTATCACTTTGTGGATTGAAATTCCCATTTCGAGTCGTCACTTCGCAAAACCGAAAAACGAACTGTTGTCGAAAAGCCTACAACACTATTACTCAACGTGTATGTTAAACTCTTTGTTGTCTTGACGATTAACCTAAACAATGATAGTTCACTTTCGTACCTGGCGTTTCATTGTTCTTGAACAGTCAATCTTTTGCAGCGTACATGTTCCTAATAATAATTGAAAATTAACTTCATTTCAATAACACATCTCAAATCATTTCTCTTATTTTTGCCATCAAAAATGCATTCTTTAATTTTAGCATCACTAAATGTATTCTAGGGGAAGTTTTCCTTCAAATAAGCAAACTCAACACTAATTTTATCATGGCCTTAAGCAAAGTTTTTAAAAATCTCTAATTTTATATAGTGGGTAGTTAAAAAATGTTTACAGGGTTGACCAGTGGAGTTTGGACAACTTTTGCTTTTCGGGAATAGGTTACTGATGCTAAATTACAAATGAAATACAAAACACAAATATTCACTGCGCTACTTTTGGTATTGGTACTGGGAATCGGCGACAAAAACTGTTTCGAAGTTTGTTGACCTCTCTTCAGTCCAATCCGCCCAGTATACCTAGCTCAGTAAAATAGAACAATATACAAAACAGACAAACATGCAAATCAATGACTCTTCAATTAAAAAAAAAAACATCAAAAACAAAATCAAGAATAAAAAGGGGGTGAATAATTAATCCCCGCTAGCATTCAGCTTAGCATTAAAGGATTAATTTATTAAAAGGTCAGTAATTAAAAATGAAATTTAACTTGCGTTAGAACAATTATTACATTAAAAGAAAAGAAAAAACGCACATAACTAAACAAAACACAAATATTCATTGAGCTAGGTATACTGGACGGATCGGACTGTGAGAGGTCAACAAACCTCGAAACACTACTGTCTCCGATTCCCAGTTCAAATACAAAAATAGTTCAGTGACTATTTTCGTTTTGTTTAGTTATGTGCGTTTATTGTTTTCTTTTAATGTAATAAGTGCTGATTAGAGTTCTTCTAAACCTGTCTGAGCTGCAGATTAAATATTACAATGACTTTCAAATCACCAAAGATGTTCAATTGTGTTTGGCACCTGAATTCTTTTCAGAACGATTTCATTTTTTTGTACGATTCTTTCAAATTCGTAGCAAATGCTAAAGGCACAAAAGAAAATGTGCTTCCATTGTGCAAAAAAAGCACTTTCAAACTATTTCTAGAGGAATCAATGAAGAATCACTATTCTGTTGTTCATCACAGAACAAATATTATTACAATAACTAAATTGACATTACAATATTTAAAACATTAAAAACAAACTAGTTTCCGCTTGCTAGCGAGGCATCATCAGTAAGTTCCGCTAGCGAGCGGAAACTATTTTTTTTTTTAATGTTTTAAATGTTGTAATTTTAATTTTAACTTAACTTTTTTATACTTGTGTGTAGACTATTTTAGGACTTTTAAAAAAACGATATTTACACACGTTAAAATTATCATCAAACTAAATTGCTTTCTTGGCAAAAAAAGTTTTTAAACTCATTTTGATAGTCTCGAATAAATCACAATTTAGTGTCTCGCTGAAGTAGATTCCAGCTGCCCAAAAGCTTGGCCTGTTTTTTGGACAAATTCAAGTTCCAATCAAGTTAAATTTAAATTAAAAAACATCAAGTTTAGTTTAGTTATGTGCGTTCTTTGTTTTATTTTACTGTAAAAATGTACTAACGCACGTTAAACTTTTGTCTAATTACTAACCTTGTTATGAATTAATCCCTTGAAGCTAAGCTAAACGCTAGCGGGGATTAATTATTCACCCCTTTTTATTCTTGATTTTATTTTGATGTTTTTGTAATTCAGGGGTCATTGATTTGTATGTTTGTCCGTTTTATCTATTCGTCCCATTTCACTGAGCTTAGGTATGCTGGTTGGGTCGGGCTGATGATAGGCCAATAAGCCTTGAAACAGCGCTGTCCCCGATTACCAGCACATATATCAAAAATAGCTCAGTGAATTTGTGTTTTGTTTAGTTATGTGCGTTCTTTGTTTTATTTTACTGTAAAAATGTACTAACGCACGTTAAACTTTTGTCTAATATTATTAATATTAAGATAATATTTATTAATAAAGGTAATAATAACTTTTATTGGAAATAGACGAATAAAAGTCCATATTAATGTAAGACCTCTACCCATATTAATGTTAGTCTAATGTTAGTCTAATACTTTTAGGGAACAGCATACAATATGGGAAGCTCTGCAGGTGACGAGGAGAATTGAACAAGCTCCAACGAAATGTTTACCTAGCTGCTAATCTAACCAATTGGAGTGAAGGATTTAAATCCGTCACTGGTGACATCATTCGCGTTTTGTTGCTTTTGCTCCGCTGATAGTTTTCAATTCAACTGTATTATAAATTTATTATTGTATCATTCGAAAGGAAACAAAGACTTTTTGATTTCTGTGAATCAAAATATAGCAGAAAACAATAGGAATTTTGAAGAAAGAGTTTCTAACGATGTTGAGTGACATTGTGCCTGTTTCAATTATGTAAATCGCGAAAAGATTTTTGAACTTTTGAATTTGATAATTACTGAAGCTTTTAAGCAATAATATAG
>JAFIDM010000002.1:28989376-29023016 GCA_023159025.1 Thereuonema tuberculata
TATGAAGTTTGAGCTATATTTTATTTAAGACGTGGACGGGAAACATAAAAATAAAATGATTTTTATCGTGCTTTTAATTGTTAAGTAGACCGATTTTGATTTGGTTGCTGTTTTTAATAATTTCTCACCGTCTTTGTTTCTTGTGTACAACGACTGCCTTAGATTTCCATAGGCTATTAGATGACTAAAAATGACGAATATTTTCTTTCTATTATGTTGCATGAATAAATAGTATCAAGTAAACCTCATTTTACAGAAAGAAAAAAAAAAACAACATCCGTGAATGATGGTATTAGCCATCTTATAAAGGTCTACATAAATCTGCGACTATACTTAATACTACTACTAATATACTTATACTTAATACTACACTTAAAAAACGGCTATTTTAAAACTGTTCTATCAAGACTTCTTTGCAAATTTTTAAAGAAATATAAATGCGTATAAATGTATTTGACTTGACCATTACGGAGATTTTAGGCGCAGCCCCATTTCTTATTCTATTTTTCTCTTTTTCTTAATCCTTTTTAATTTCTAAATGTTGAAGTAAAAGCCCTTTGCCGTCGCATCCTGGAGTCATTTAGCAAGTCCTAGCTTCAAATTCATCATTCTACTCTTCATCGCTTCTCCCAAGTAACAGCATTTAAAGTAGAAGAAAATCCTCGCCGTAATGAAGTTTCAAGTGTTTATAGACTTATTCTAATTAGCCCCTCCCATTTCTTGTGTCGTAACTGCAACCATCTAAGAGCTTTAATATGCAATAATGGATCCTTCGTCTCCGCTTTCTCATCCAATGAATCAACTAAGCTTTTACCTGTTGCATCTCGGCTCCTTCAACCGTAAACTCTTTTCCATTGAGAATTTAACAGCCAAGTTAAATTCAATTGTTGTATTTACTTTGCATTTGTACCTAAATTTGTTTTTAAACCCAGAATATCTTTTTTTTCTTTTATTTGTCTCTGGAAAGGAAGCATTTAAATCAAAGGAAATTATAGATTGTATTCAATATATAAAATTCAAAATAAGCATTAAAAAATATAAAATAGCAGTAGTATTCGACTATGACTTCTCTTCGAGACTAAAGCCAAATCTTTGAAATATGCTTCTACTGTCTGACTTAAAAGTTACATAAGCCCTATACTATAAGGCTGAAATTTTAATCATTGATTAACGCTAAAAAACGACATTTAAGCTAGCGAAGACGACATTAAAAAAAAAAGGTATTTTTATGTTTTTCCCTATTTCATTGGATATTAAATGAAGAATGTTTGCAGAAAATAAAAATAGGCCTAAGCCAATTTTTGAATCAATTACTTATTAACTCTCCTGTTACAGACCCCTCAGTGAATATGTAAGCATGGAACACTATTACATAACTTGTTGAAATAAATATATGCAGAATATTACATTGCTTAACAGGCTTTGTTTCTTTTATTTCAATGATTGATATTTCTATATTACCAATAAATATATATTATAAAATTAATCTGGAACTAGAATGTACGTTTTACTGATCTCAATCTTACGAATCTAGAATTGGGTTAATAAATTTTAAAATTGATTTATTGTAATAGTACTCCCATTATCAATTAAACTTTTTTCTTTGTAAAATATTGCAATTAATTAATAAATGCAGTGACGTAAAATCATTAAATTAAAGCCTACGATCACCTAGTCGTAGTGTTTGTATATTTGGTTTCTGCAAAGATATTTATGTAGTCTTGTAAATCTATTTTCTTCAATCCCTTATCATCTTTCCTTCCTTTCATTTCATGCTCCTTTTCTCTTTGACTTTTATGTTATTATCTTTCTTCATCCATTCTTCCTTTCCTTGCTTTCCTGTATTTATAGATCTATACAATAGTTTCTTCTTTCCTCTGCTATTATCCATTACTTCTCATCCGTTGCCATCACAAACACACACACACACACCCACCTTCCTTCTTGGAAGCATTGCACTCTTTTACTTCTAACGTTGACTGTTTCTATATTTATTTGATGCTGAACCTGTCACTAAGGATACAATCCATTCCCTCTGAATACTATAACAATATTATAAGAATGATACAACAATTGTACATAATATGCACTTAATTAACATGAATTTTATCATCACTTTATGCTTTAATACTTTATTACAGCATAGTAAATTGCGGAATTAAAATAAGCATAGTGAAAATTTATGCTCTAATAATGTATTTGCTTTCATTTTTATATCAATCTTAAAAAGATTGAAAATGCAGTGTTTCATTGTCAAAGATTTTTAGTGCAATTTACAATGCGCCACGGAAGGTAACAACAATCATATTTTTCTATATATAACAAGGTAGGGTTAGCGATTAGTAAACTAATCACAATGCTTCGCAACCGCTTCCGATACGTAATTTAATTTGAATTATTGCTTTAATTTCCTTATTATTATAAATGTGATTGCTGCGAATGCAAAAGGCGCAATTGTTGCGATTATTGCGATTGTTGTGATTGTTGCTGAGCTATATTATACATGTGATTGTTGCGAATGCAAAAGGTGCAATTGTCGCGATTGTTGTGATTGTTGTGCTTAATGATAATTTAATGAGATTTTAATGATACTTGTCCACAGACGGACGGACAAAGCGGGATTATAAGGCTTCCTATGAGAAGCCAAAAAATCAATTATTACTTGTTACCCAAATTACCATATTGTGAAGGAAGAATTCAAATGTATACACAAAAGTTATAGACAGCAAGCATATTTTTAAGCAGATATATTATCACAGTTAACGGATTCTATTTAAAATTACTCAACAAATAAATGAAGAACTACAGTTTCTGAATAAATGAATCATATGAACTGATCAGTGAAACAAAAACTTTCGATAATAAACTAAAAATATATTGATTGCTCCATTCAACAACTTGAAATCATGGTCAATTGCCGGTCCACATGTTCGGGCTTTTCCTTGTTGAATTTCTTACAGAATCGACTATTAAGATTTGTGACACTTTCCAGCCTAATCGATTACTTTCGCTGGTAGAAGGCGGCAAGAGACAGACTGGTTCGATCCTTAGGCAAAGATTGGATGTGCTTCCTCTGTTCACTCGTGCCTCTAATTCAGGAAAAGCATTTTCTCGCTAGACGTATGTTAATTCTACTTTCTCTTTCGGTTGTGAATAATAAAAGGAGGAAAACACGGTCATCTGCTAAAGAAAATTTCACACAAGACATGGCAAGAAAAGCAATGTCTTCAAAGATGTTATATCACTGATCATTTTTGAGTAGATGATGTGTCTTATGATAACTAATCAACTGCTCTTGGCAATTGCAGCATATTTAGAATTTTCACAAAGACGAATCCATCTTCTAGATTTTCGGAGCTACCTTGCTAGAGAATGATTTTTATAAACATCCCAATAACTGAAAATGGACTTCATCCACTCATCATAATATATTTAAAAAATATCAACTGCCATAATTGGCTATAAAGACAAACTTTAGATACGGTTGGTATTTATTTACCAGAGCCTGTTTTTAGTTATGGACAGATAATGGTTGTTATTTCTCGAGCACGTCGTGCTTGCGGCGTCAAAATCAAAATTCTTGACCGAATAGTCATCTGATTAGATTATATCTGATAGAAGGATCTGATGCTGTTTTACAAAAAATGTAGTTTATAAGGAGATATTTACTTTATAGTTGATCGTTGATAATAAAATGACTTTTCAGATTTTTTTATGCCTGTCGTCCGACAGGCTTTGCTGCTAGTATTTAATAATCAAAAGAATTTTCGGAAGGCATTACTTTCTTCCTTCTTTAAGTTTGTTAATGATAAGAATAAATCTCGAGGTGACACTTTTCAATAACACTTCCTAGACTTAGTTAGTAAGAAACCTATTCAATCATGATATTGCTACTATCTGTGATTATTATTTAAATAAAGGTTATTTACAATTGCTTGAACTCTTCAATTTTAACAATTGTTTTGTTTTTATTCATACATTTCGAATTACATTACGATGAGTGGATGAAGTCCTTACTTAATAATTATGCTAAGAAATAGAAAACAGTTGAAGAAGAAACCGTATCTCAATAACTACTGTCTTTATTCAAATTACATTATCTGTGACAACAAAAAATACAAATTTTCCATTTCCCTAAAAAAATTTCGTAATTACTTAATTTTAATTTTAATCGTGTTAATCTTTGAGGATGGAGATCTTTTCTCGGAGATTTTTAATTAAAATGAAGATATAATAACATTCAAATAAAACGTTAGATCGTTCCTAGTCCTCAAATATCCACATCAAGTTCCAAGAAGATTCATGTGCTTCAAAAGTTTTTAAAGTGGTGTAGGGAAGGAAGCACACTCATAAACACACACACATACATAACGTGATTTTCATTTACCTACTTGAACCTAGACTAATTACGAAATATGTGGTCCATTTGTTTTATAATTTCTGATATTTGAACTTAAGATAATCGATTTTGAATTTTCGGAATTCCTTTTCGAACTGTCTAATAATCTTAAAAATATTTACTGTCAAACCAACTGATTAAAAGAAATACAGTGGAACCCCGCCATTCGTCCGCCTCTCTATTCGTACAACTTGTTATTCGTACAACTTTTTCAAGTAAAGTTGAACTCGCCATTCGTACGCTTGCTCGCGATTCGGACAGCGTGACCTCGGAACTGGCCGTGCCACACGGTCGCTTCAGTTCAGTATCGTGCTAGCTTCCGTACGGTACGCATCATCCACGCAAGCTTCGTTAAACTTTGTGATATTTTATTGTTATTTTTATTATTGTCGGCGACAGCCTAACTTTAGAGCATTGCCAGAGATAGGAGTGTGTGCGACGGTTTGTCAATACACATCAGAAAAGAATCCCTAACAAAAATCTTAATTTAAATAAATACTAAGATATTAATAATAACTTTATTTAGTGAATTTTAATATAAAAGTGGTATAATTATAACATTATGTTATATGTGAATTAATATCAGATAGAAATTTACATAATGCTCAGATACGATGTGCAGTTTAACGGATTCAATAATGGCGTCCCCGCCAAAATTGTCTCGTCGTCCTGGTCAAGGAAAAGCTTTGAACAGTCAAGCGAAGCAAATCTTATTGAATGTTTATTGCAAACTGCGTACTGATAATCCTTCGCATTCCATTCGTGCTATCGTGGAGCTAACAAGCAGTTTTACTGGAGTAAGTTCCTCCAAAATTTTCGGGATCAGAAAGAAAGCGAAATGCGTTGTCAGCCATTGTCGGCTGTCAAGTCAAGTTCCCCGGAGTAGAATGCGAAAATATTATAGAGTATTTAGCATGGAAATTAACAAATAGTATAGATCCTAAATATTTAAAAAATAAACCACTTGCTCCCTTGCAATTACCGGATTAAATCTAAGCTGTTAGCTTCCCCCATATGAAGTTTAAATCAGCCCACCGCGTAGGAATACTTTTTTCCCTTCCGTGATGCGGCGCTAACACTTGTAATGCTCTAAAGTTAGCCTGTCGCGGAGAATAGAAAAGATTACTGATTCAACTAAGCCTAAAAGTAAAGCAGTGAGAACGACAATTGAATTGAAAAAAAGAAATCGTAGTGAAGTTTGAAAGTGGAACTCGTGTCTCTGACCTGGCAACTCAGTATGGCATGGTGAAATCAACCATATCGTCTATACTGAAAAAGAAAGAAATAATAATAGAGGCCTATATATTTATTCTTTTCATAGTTTTTATGTATTTAGGCTTAAGGTTTATATAAGCAATCATCTGTGGGTATGGAACGGATAAATCTAATTTATATTATATCTTATGTGAAAAAATGATTCGCCATTCGTACAAATCGCCATTCGAACTGCCTCCTGGAACGGATTGTGTACGAATAGCGAGGTTCCACTGTAACTGATTTTGTAACTGTTTAAAGTAAAATGCTCTTATGTAAATGTCGTTAAAAAAAGCACTATCCTCCTTTTTTCTTTTTTCAGCGGCCCCTAGGTTACAGCTTGCCTGTAAAAAATAGAGGACCGAAACCTTCACCATTGTGTTCAGCATCAAAAAGTAGATCACCACGTCCAAAAAAAATCAGACCTCTAGGACCGAGATCAAAGATTTTGGAGTTTTTTTCTTTTCCAAAATAATTTTAAAATTACATTTTTGCTCTATTAGAAAAATCAAAACTTTACAATCTTATTTTATTATTTTTAAATTTCAACAATAATAATAGATAAGTCAATCAATAACGTTCCAGCTCAGTAGTAGTCATTTTAACAATTATTTGATATTCAGATGAAAACATTAGTGAAAAATAAAGATGTAGTTTCTTCAGGGATTAAACCATTTTCTCTGCAAAACGTATTGGCCAACACTGTCTTTGACATCATCAAAATGGAATAAGTAAATGAAACAAGAAATAAATTAGTAATTGGAAAAAAGGAATCATTTCTGGTCAGCAGTCATTCGGCTATTGCCAAACCCATAGGCGGTTGATCGAATCTTTGTCTCCATTGAGATTGAGGCAAAACATTGGACTTCAGTTGAAGGGAGACAATTGACTCCATGAAGGTATTGATCATAAATTTGATGGTAGAGATCGGTTGATGCCTTCAGGAAGTTAACTCAAGCGTAGGAACCATAGAATAGACAGATAACTGAAAAGTAAATTTTCCACAGTCAACTAAACTGATGTTATTGTTCTATTGGAAATATTTATTTTCTATCATGCACTTTTTTTGGCTAATATTTGTTGCTGTCTACGAAAGTGCCAATTTTGAATAATGTAAATTATTAATTTTAAATAATGTAAATTTGCCAGAAAAGATTAATTTCTTTTATTAATGTTCCAGATTTCTAACAAATGATTGATTTTGTTAAGTGATGTAGATATTTGGATAGGTTTACTTGTGACAAGTAAATGACAAGTAACAGATCGAAAAATGTTCGTATGCCATCAAGTGCGAAATCAAGTGGGTTGTTTGTAGTGAAGAAATCTTTACACAAATGGACACATTGCTGAAATCAGAAAACATGACAATATCCTTTGCTGATCATAACAGTTATCTGATTAATCAGCCGAAGGGTATCAGAACATTTAACCCTCCTTGTCATTTTCTCAGTAAAATATTTCTCAATTATAGAGAAGCGTCGTTACCATCTCCTATTCTTAGCGATCTGCCCAATTTAAACATTACATTTTGTAGATACGGTAAATGTAAATCATATAGTAAAGAGTTTTGAAGCCTTTTCCAAGTCAAGAAAAAGTGGTTCAGGAAATATGTCTGAAGCAGACTATAGAACAAACATTCCAATGAGGAGAAGTTAGAAAATATTTTGCGAAAATTACAAAGACTTCTTACATACGTAGTTATGCAAGTTGAAGAGAGATCTGTTTTATTTTTCCGTAATCATTAACTATACCACTATACATATCTTTACCCATTGAATGACTGATTGACTCACTCACTCACTCATTCACTCATCTAAGCACAGCCAAAACAGCTGAAGCTAGGAACTTATGTTTTCTTTATGATGTAGGCGCTCACTGAGAGAGGATTTATAAAAATACCACCCCTAAGGAGTGTAAACGGGGGAGGGGGTAAAGTTTCTTGAAGGTTATTCATTTCTCTGAAACTGTTTGAGTTAGAACACGATGTTGAACATAGTGTTCTTTGTCAAAATCAAAAAGACTCTTATTAGACGAATTTTCGATATTCGAGTCCTAAGGGGTGTAAACGGGAGGTCAATTCTCTTGAAAGCTCCACATATCCACCTGGAGGCGACAATTGGAACTACAAAAGTATTGTTGTTTAACAATTGGAAGTAAAATATTGTTGTGCAAAATAGCGCTACAGAGTAACCTAGTGGCGAAAATTGGAACTAAAATATTATTGTGTTATAATAACGCCAGATATTAACCTCGAGGCAAAAACTAGAACGGGTGTTAATGGGAGCGTTGTGAAGGGATGGGCAAACATTACTAAAGAATTCTTCTACGGGATTTTTGAAATGCATATAGATTTCTATGATACATGAATGCATGAGTTTTTATGAACTGGGGAAGGTTAGTTAAGTGATAAGGGTGTGGAGATGAGAAGGAAAGGGTGGTAAATCTTATATTCTCCGACCTCGATATAAATTTCATATCTAGGGATCTCGAGTTACAAAATTCAACTATAACATTACTTTGTACCTATCACGTGATTACTGTACCAACTGGGAAAGTTTCGAAGTGATCTCATAATTTCAATTTCTTTCTCATCCACATCATTGTAACCCGTACGAAGTACGGATATTTTACGAATATATTACATTCTTGAAGACCAGACATAGCATCGTATGAAGAAAGAATACAAGATAAAGCTTCTTGATGACGAACGTAGAATGAATGGGACTACAACTGTTTGACAGATAGGCATGACATAACATTGAATCACTTGTCTGTTCTTTATATTCCTCAAAATTGAAATCCAAAATGAAGGGTCAGTGAAGAAAACAATGTATGCAACTATTTAGAACAGCAGGAAACCACAGAAAAAACTTCTTACACGCAATGTGTTTAATTTACTAGAGATTTTGTTGGCGGAGTTAGCAAGAACTGTTTTAAACTATACTAAAAAAATTGATCATATCTTGTAGTAATGTTGTTGTAAGACATGAGAATAAATGTAATAAGTTTAAAGATTAATTTTTTTCCCTCAAAATAAAAGATCAAAGACGGCTGAGATTAAATGTTAAAATATTCTTAAATGGTGATGGAAAATAGCTCAGTGGATGGAGATGAAATTCAAAAACCGAAATAATTCGGATAGGAAAGGGCAGTATTTTTCAAAACCGCCTTGTAGCTAAACGATGAAGTAAATATTTCTTTGATGGCATGGAAAGTATAGAAGAAAAGAAAATTAATTATAATGTGAGATGGAGAAGTGAAATTTTCAGATAAAAAAATTGGAACAAATCCAACGCAGTTGGAACAAGACATGTAAAGGGTTACAGTACAGAAAATCACTTAAGAAGGAAAAAATGATTGTATAACAAAGAAACGTAGTGTTTCTAGAATGCAAAAAAAAATAAACAATAAGAAATAAATGTAATGGCAAATACAATATAAAATTAAACATAATCGAAGATGTACGAAACATTAAAAAGTAAGCTTGAAATTATACAAAAGGAAACTGTTGAAAGTTTTCATTTTGTTTAAAAGAATATAGTGATAACTGTCTAAAAAGAAAATCAAGATAGATATCCAGACAATTTCGAATGTATTTTAAAACTCTTAAAATACTTAAAAACTTTTAAAGATAAAAAGAACTAGCCCGATCCACACTGGATTACTTTAAAATGGATTACCTGAAATTTGTAAAGCGATGTCATATGCCATACAATAGACAGACAGACAGACAGACAGACAGACAGATAGATAGATAGATAGATAGATAGATAGATAGATAGATAGATAGAAAGATAGATAGATAACAATTCGGTCATCATCAGTCCAAGTCATTACGAAGAAATAGACAAATAAAACTCATTGAATTAAAACATTGTGACTTAAATATGTCATTGATTAAAATATAAGATGCAATAAATGAGAATACTTTCTATTTTTATGAAGAACTTCGAATCTATTCATCCAAAGAAAAGCAAAAACATCTTCAAATCATCATTAGGGATTGTAACGATTCAGTGAAGAATTAACAAAAATAATTTCTAAATCTAAAGACTTTTAATTTAGTTTCTAAAAACCCCGTTTACAATTGAAGATTCTTCAAAAGACTTCAATTCAACCGTTGAGGAATGTTTTTTGTGTTCATATATTTGCCTGTCCAGAGAAGTTAGTCTCATGGGCGCTATTGAAGCGAGACGGATACCTGCCTACGGTGAACATTGTCACCGCCCCTTCCAACAATAGTTCATGTTCCGACACCTCTCCCTTACTCCCTGATGACAACGGTTTCATTCCCCGAAGGGTTCTTGGAGATGGAAAGAGGCGACCTGTTGCTCCTTCCGCCGATGGCCGCACAGCTTTTAGCGTTGGCTCCGATTAGAAGCAGGAGGAGGTGGAAGGCCGTCTTTTACCAACTGCACATCACCTTTCTTTATTGTGCCTCCGGAAGTGGAGGCATTAGGAGAGGCCTTGTCGTCTTATCTTTACAGTCTTATCCTGTTACTAACAGCGTTGACGGTCACTTGAAGAACACAGAAAGACACAATCAAATATGATAAAGTAATGTCAGAAAATAGCTCGAGTAACACTCTTAAAGCAAAAACATTAATAGAAGTACATTCATCTTTTACATATAATATGAAATTTGAACATTTTTCAACAAAAATTTTAACAACATTTAAACTTTTAAAAAGCAAGTTTTTTTTTATATGGAAATCTTATTTGTGAAACGTGAATATCAATAAATACAATAAATTTTTAAAAAAGATAAAGTGAAATTTAAAAAAAAAAAATGGGGAATTAAAATAACTATCACTTACAACTAACTATCCTTACAACTATTCTTGAAATGTATCCGTTATCTATGAAGTAAAGAAAATTACATGGTAGGAAATTAAAATTACTAACAGCCTTTTATAGAATAAACTACAATTCAAAGAAAATTTGCTATCTAAAAATGTTGAATTCCAAACAAATTATTACTTGGTTGAAAATCTACTTGAATAAATCTTGCAAAATAAGTGACGTATATGAAATTATCAGACATTGTTTCATCGTAATCTTAGAACAGCAGTTTTGTGTTACTTTCTTTAGCGACTGTTATTAATGAGATCCTCGTGACGAAGTTTATCATTCCCAGTAATGAATGGGGTGAAACAACTTTATTGCAGAAACATTAATTTATTCCAAACTTTCAGTTTGAGTAACAGTAATTTAATCGATCCAAACTACTATTTACTGCCATTTTTTGTGGTGAACACGATTCGAATCTAAGTTAATCGAAGTTGGAAATAAGTACCTCTAGTTTCAGTTTTGGAAATTTTACACCGCTTAATTTCATTTTCAAAATGAAACAAAAAAAAAGAAAAGTTCGTAAAATTTAAGACCTAATATCTAACAGATGGATGTTGACGATAATGTTTGCGCGAGAATTACGAAAAACACGAGATCTCGCCGTTAGCCTCTTCAGCAGGTCTCAAGGAATTTAGTATTTTTTATGTCTGTCACTAGGAAAATGCTACATAATGAATTTATTATTTGTTTATTGACTGTTTTAAATTTATTAAAACTATATTAAAATGTAGTAAAAGTCTCATGCATTTTCCCGTATTATAATTCATTTCAGTATTTCAGTATTTTGTGAGAAGAGATGGATAGAGACTAATCTCGCGTAAATTACGTGAAATCACGAAAATACGGGATCGTCAACATCCATCTGTTAGACATTAGTTTCCTTTATATATGATTTCTTAAAATTTACTTTTTTATTTTTATTTTTTTAAAGTCTGAACTGAACAAAAATAGCAAAAATTTTCTATTATCTGAAAAAAATTAATAAAATTCGCTTAATTTCCTTAGTTGCTAGATTAGTTTAATCATAATAGCGCATAATGTATTGGCAAAACGCAATACATTAAATTGGCAATGAAATTTTATTGTTTAATATAAAAAGAGAATTGTTTGGAATCTAAACAATGGATTCCTATTCTTGTTCAATTTTATATTTTGCTTTTCTAGGGGAAGTTTTGTCGCTTTTAGGTGACATTCTACAAGCACCGAATTGGAAAAGAGTTTATCTACAAAACACATTCATTTCTTTAAATGTTATGTAATGTATTGCACAATAGCCTGTACGAACTACCAAAAGTTGTCAATTATATTGAAGAAAATCTTACCTTTTCAATGTCACAGAGCTTGAAAGAACTGCAAAATTCAGAAGCTGATAAATCAGTGACTACAATATGATATGTTCTAGGAAGACTTTGCTATGATGACCCATATAGATATTGATCTATCTTTTGAAAAAATTCTGGAGATTTCCATAATGTCACTAACAGTTGCCATTCCAATTGCAGCAAAGCATTACTAAGTGATTCCTTGAATAGAAAAAAATAATTTGAAACTTGTGAATTTTAAAACTTACAGAAAACAGTAGTAGTCATTAAACAATTAAATCCACTTCATTTCTTTTTAATCTATATACTAGTTGGCTACCCGTCGCGTCGCTCCGGAAGCCTCGCTTATGTAACGGAAAACAATTTGTTATTTATTAAAAAAACACATGCACACAAATTACATCAAGTAAAATAAAACTAAATTTATTTTTTTTTATTTTAATTTTTGATATCTATATTCTCTCAATCCACGACTGCTTGTAGAATCAGCGTGTGAATCATATATCTGTGATATATTTTTATTTTTTATAGAAATTAGAATGTAATTCTGGTGGTCTAATGCCTAAGACGTCTAACTTCGGAGCAGAAGGTTGCATGTTGGATTCCAGTAGATAACTTGTGGCAAGTATTTCTATTTTTGTAAATTACAATAATTGCACCAGACAGACAGAGAAATAAACGATTTTAGTAATACAGATACACTTTTCAGTGGCTTTTGAGGTACAAATAGTGAGCTTTCAGTATTCTACTTAATAGAAATAGTGCTTCTTTCTTTCTTGAGTCTCTTTTTTTTATTTCCATTGATACTTTGCAGTGGTTTTTGAGTTAGAAATAGTGATTGTTTTTGAGTAACAAATGGTGATTTTTCAGTATTCTATCTAATAGAAATAGTGATTATTTTTTTTTCTGTTCTTTTTTATCCAATTCCAATTGATACTTTTCAGTGGCTTTTGAGTTACAAATAGTAATTTTTCAGTATTCTGCTTAATAGAAATACTGCTTCTTTCTATCTTGACTCTTTTTTTCATTCCAATTGATACTTTTCAGTGGTTTTTAAGAGTACAAATAGTGATTTCTCAGTATTCTATCTAATGAAGTACTGCTTCTTTCTTTTTTGACTTTCTTTTTAATTACAATTGTTACTTTTCAGTCAAAGTCAGTTCAGTTTTGACAGATAAGTCAAAAAAGCAATATGAAGAGACTTATAGTTCCCATGGCCTAATGGATAAGATGTCTGACTTCGGACCAGAAGGTTGCAGGTTCGGTTCCTGTCGCGGATGTTTCATTGAAAAAAATTCTTTCTATTTTTCATTCTCACAGAAAACTGCGCCAGACAGACAGACACACAGACAGACAGAGAAATAAAAGATTTAGTAATATAGATTACTAAAATCTTTTCCGTCTGTCCGGCGCAGTTCAACAATGGACAAGGGTGTGGCTGTGGAATTGTTGCGAATGCAAAAGGCGCAATTGATTTATTTCCAATATTCACAATGTTGGTGCAACAATGGAAAACGGTTTTTAATTTGTCATTGTTGCCAGGAAGTCGACAAATTCAAAATGAACATAGTTGAACTTCAAAATGTTGCATTCTCTCAGTCAACAATGGCGCGCGCTATCAAATAAAGAGTTCATTCAAAAAGGAATAACATCACTTTTTGCTCAAATATTCAACAAATCATAATCGCTTTCAAGCGATTCTTCTTAGATTATCTCATATTTACCATCGTTTTATCATCGATAATCTCTACTAATTCATCAAATAGTATCGAAATGGACAATGCGAGAAAGAGGATGGCAGTAGAAAGAAGAGTGAAAAGATATTGAGAGGAAACGATTGAAAAGATCACAACAGACAGATTTGGATCGAAGAATGAAGCCGAACATAAAAGACAGTCAAGAGCTAAGGAGACAACGGAAGAGACGCAAGAGAAACAGAGGTTAGACGCCGAATCACATCAGGCAGAGAGAGAGAGAGAGAGACACAGAGATTTTAGGTCTCCGAACTCTACTTCATCTAACATCCATCTCAACATATCTCTTCTTCTAATATCTATATCGATCAATCTGTACACGGGAGCCTAATTCATCTTGAAAATCAATTATTAAAATTGTTCTAAGATACAAATTGTATTAATTCCAATGTAACTACAGTTACCGACTGAGCATGCAAGTTACTAGTAAGGATATTTTTTTTATCTGCTTCTTTGTCAAACTGCTAGTTTTTAAGTTGCCACAGAAACGATCACTCATAGTAATTAGAAATCTTCTTCCATTAGAAATTTAATTTTTTTTTCTCCTATATGGGAATTTTTAACATAAAGTTCAGTATGGATAGGAACTATAATACAACCTTATAATGGCCTGAGGCCATTCATGTGCAGAAATTGATGATTAATCAATGACTACTTATCCATTGATGAATCCATTACATTCTGCTAAACGTGAATCATATTTACTGTAATTCGAAAGTAGTGCAACAAACAGAGGAAAGGAATTTTTTGTCTCTTTTCTTCAAGAACTCAATATATTTTTCGAGGAAAGACGAAATCTGAAGATTTAAATGGAACAGAATATAAATATTCCGTATATACTTAAATTCAATTAAAGTTTAACGTGTGTAAAAAATTGTGACATTAAAAGAATAAAAGAACGACACACTTAAAAATTCTTTTAAAAAAGCAAAATTTATTAAAAACACATTTACAATTATGGAACAGTTTCGATAACTTAACGTTGGTTATCATCGGCGACAAGAAAAATGTAAACATTTTTAATACATTTTCCTTTTTGAAAAGAATTTTTAAGTGTGTCGGTTCTCTTTTTCTTTTTACATACTTAAACAAAATTCATAAGTACATAAGGAATATGTAGATTCTATTCCATTTAAATCTTCCGATTTTCTCTTACCTCGAAACAGCATGGACATGAAGTGACTCAATTTCCAAGCATTATTCCCAAAACTCTCTTGGAATGAAGACAAGTCCAAGGTTTGCAGTTTGAAAATACTCTTGCTTCAATTTTAACATAATTATTAGTAATAAAAATAACCAAAAATTCTTGAGTTCCACTTGTTTATTTTATCATTGTTTGCATTCTTAGTCAAATTCTTGGTAATAAATCACAGATTCTTCTCTTTAGCAAAAGAGCAGTGACAAACGATCTCCTCTCAAAACTCAAATTTATGCCTTTCTTGACTCTAAGGAGAGCAAAATCGATTTCCTGGAACATGGTAGATAATTAATGCAAACACAATTAATGTCCTATGTGCGCTGAGAGGTGTCTTTAATATCGACGAGATGATGTCAAGGGTGAGACTGCGTCGCATGTAACAACAATGACAAGCTTGTATTTGTGAATCGAGAGTACGGTATTTAATCAGGGGAAAAAGTTTTATGCTATCAACTGATATAAGCAAAACAAATTAACTTTTCCTTTAAAATCTTAGAATAACTATTAAGTATTTTACTGTCTACTTCACTTAAGTATTTTATTCAGTAATAATAATCTTATATTAAGCAGTGTGTTTCCGAAAAGAGTATTTTTAATTTATTAATGCACAACATGGCCAAAAGTATCCGGAGACCAACTGTTGTACAATCAGAAAGTCATGTGGCACATATTAATAGGTTGCATCGATTACAGCCTGAACTCGTCTGGAAAGACTTTCTACCAGATTTTGAAATATGTGAGCAGGAGGTTTCTTCCATTCGTCCACGAGAGCTGCAGTGAGTCCGGCACTGAAACAGGATGATTGGGACAGGTATGTAATCTGCGTTCCAATTCTTCCCAGAGGTATTCTATGAGATTCAGATCGGGGTTCTGTGAAAGCCAGTCCAGTTGTTCAACACCTATCGGTTCAAACCATGGCAGCACAGCCTTTGTTCTGTGGAAAGAACAGCTATCCTGTTGATACTGAAACGATACTTCTCAGAACTGTTGCCAGATGATGGGGAGTGCAGAGTTGGCAAGAATGTTGACATACATCTCAGCGTTCATCTTTCCGATCAAACAAACTAAGGGACCCCGGCTGAGAACCACGAGAACAGCTCCAAATCATGATAACGTCGCTACCAAACTTGGCAGTTGACACATACATTCGGGTAGGAAGGTTTTCCTGGCATCCGCCAAATCCAGAAGAGTCTATCGGGGTGAAGATCGTGTAGCGGAATTCATCACTCCAAAGTACTTTTTTCCACTGCTCCACAATACAATGGCGGTTCGCTTTGCGCCACTGCATATATAGGTTTTGTGAGCTTGTGAGCGGCCGCACAACCATGGAAACCTCTACATTTCAGCTTCAGAACAGTCCTGATGCTAGCAAACGACGCGTGAAGCTAGTTTGGAACTCACTAGTGATCGTTGTCAATGGGAACTTGCCATTCTTCTGCGCTACGCTTTTCAGGGTTCGACGGCTGCGATCTGTGAGTTTCTTTGGCCTATCATTGCGATTTCCTGCCGTTATCATTTCCAGACGTTTCTATTTTATAATGGCATCATTTACAGTTGATTGCGACACCTGCAGCAAGGCCGATATTGCAAGAACCAATTTGTTGCACCGATGGCATCCAATGATCATGTAACGTTCGAAATCACTCAGCTCTGCTGACTTACTCATTGTCTGTCTAACGTCCGTTTATGACCGCCCGATACTGTGGTGACCTCTTTTATCTCGTTCTACGACGTCATAGCACGCGATAACAGCCACATCCACTTCTCCAGAGAGGTATCGGGATACGTTTGACCATAAAGTGTACTAGATAGTGTACATTGTATGTACAAATGTATTGATTACAAATATACAATATAATTCTGGTTTTTAAGGGCCGTGCAAATCATAAAACTTATATTTCCTAACAGAGAAACATTACAGAAGTAGAATTTTTCTTTAATATTTAAATTCACTTGCCTGATTAAGATATAGTAAAATTTGAATAAAAAGAATATTTACAAATAGCTTAAGGATCTGTTTTTATTAATACACCCAAGGAAAGACGTAGTGTTTCATAATTTATTCTACAAGATTTTGTAGTGCTAATGTTTGATACCATAATAGGAAAAGTTTCAAAACTATGTTTTCTAATTGTCCAGCCAATTCAAAATATAGGAACCTGAGATCATACAACTTATATAAAGTTTGGCAAATAGATGTATAAGATTCGGAAGCAAAATCATTTGAAATAAGTTTTATTGCTGTGCTATTGTGTTATTTCTATTGTATTATTTCAGCAAAACTAGAAGAAATGTTGTATGTTTCTTTGTGGAATTCTATTTCCAATATACACAGATTTTCAGGACATACTTTGAGACAAGCACACTAGTAACTCTTATCTTACTAGTTAGTTAATGATTATTTATTTTACTCGACTTTTTCGAATAGATTTCACCGTTATTAAACAAGAAAATGATTCCTAGAAAAAGCAAGTAAGGTCTTTGTATCTAAGAAATAGCCAAAACAAGGACTTTTATCATTAAGACCTTTGAGCAAAAATTCGGATTATGAAACTTATAGAAATTTGGAGTAGTCCGAATTAGTCTTCAAAAGTCTTAATACACTTCAACGATAAAAGTCTTTATTTTGACTATTTATATTTCTCTTTTTCTCTTCTGCAACCTAATACAAAATGTTGAAACGAAATTGCATAAAACAAAGCAGATCATCATCAAATATCCTAATGAGTCATAGAAAGAGTCTTACTGCTGTAATGCAAGTGCAAATAGTTTATTGCGTCTCCCACTGGAAATTTCATCTTAACTAGCTTCCTTCTTAAGTAGCCACTGTTTACTCATGAGATTAAAAAGTTTTATTACGTGTGGATAAGAACATTTTAACTGGTCAACCAGACGAACGATTCAAGGTTAATATATCTTATGAGCCCAAATTTAGCCTCTTTGTCCCAGATAGAAACAAATTGTCAGAATATGTGCAAGGCATCAGGTGTTGGGATGTTTTTTTCAAGGAGTGGCCTATAAACTAAAAGGATAATTTTTATGATGAGGTTTAATTTGAGGAAGCTATACTGAAAATCCCTGACTAAAGTTTGGAGTGCAAATTCCAAAATGATTCTGTAGGGTACAGAAATAAGTTAAACTTTTACTTCTTATATTTATTCCGATAGTCCAGTGGTGTAAGTAGAGTGCAGGATTCGATTTTCGTCAGAGGTTGATGATTTCCTCGATTGAGTCTTGTCCTAAGATCCATCCAACAAGCTGAATAGTTTAATTGAAAAAAACGGCTTTCTTTTCCGAAAAAGACGGCTACCAGTAGATTGGAAAATTGTTGGGAGCCTACACCTCTAAAGTAATGATGGTATCTTTGGCCTAATATTGATTTCTTTAACCCCTCAGTATTTTAATTTAGTATAGTCTATTTCACAATATTGCTCTCATGTTTACGATAAGAAATTTTGACTCGAAGAGAGCGTAAAACAAATTTTGTAGTCATGCTTTCATAGATTTTCTCGTAGTTAAATGGCTGCAAAGAATCCAGGAACAAGCAATAGTTTCAGGGGGCAATAACCACGCTGAAGTTTCTTAATGAAATACTAGATATTACCAAGAGTCTCATTTCATTGATGCAGTTTATATTTTTACGAACTAAAGAGAAGCAAAAAAGCCGCTGAAACAAGAAAACGTCATAGAAACATTTCATAGGGTAAGCAGCATTAGACGTGTCCGTGCTGTAGGAAGTTTCATTGTCATTTCATGGTATTCGTTATTCATTACTGCAGTTTTGACTTTTTTCATTAAATTATAATTGATAACTGCTGTTATTTACAGCTCTAATTAAAGTTTGAAATTTCCTATTGAACTAAATATTCTTATGTTTTAAATCAAAATATTACAAGAAAACAATTTGAAATAAAAACTTAACTTAAAAATTAGAAATGTAAAAAAAAAAACAACAAAAAAAAAAAACCATCTGAGGAAGGTATTGTAAGCTCTGGACGAAACATGTCATTTTAGTAATTCTATAATTGTTGTTTTAGATTTTAAAGTTTTTAATTAGTATGTTCAAACCTCCATTGCACAAAGAAAATGTATTGTAATTGGCAGTTCAATAATGTTAGGAAGACATACATACGCACATATACCTAAAGCTACAGGCTATCCTATTTTATAAATATTTCCTTCCCAGGAAAGTAAGTTAAAATTATTGTAATAAAAACTGTAGTTAAAGAGAACCGTAAATACAATAAAAATGTTTTTTTGTTTTTTTTTCAATTCTCAAAACAAGTGAAAAATTAATTGGGTCTCTGAAAATGCTGAATACTACATCTCACTTCTTCACACTGTCCTTATTTCCTCCACTTTGTAATTCTGTTTTGATAGTGTTAAGGTTTATTTTTTTCTTCAATGTAAATTAGCTAAATGTCATTATTTCTCGTACGATTTTGAGTGATGAAATCGTAAAGATTGAGTGGGTTTTGTAGGGCTTTGCTTACTTTGGTAAGGAAACTAAATTTTCTTAATTATGTTGAACTTCACTGCTAATTGAGTTGGTGAGATAAGACTTCAAAGACTTTGGAAAGATTAAACCAAGAAGATTAGATAAGGAGTGGAGATCAGGCAGAGCAATTTGTACCTGTTGCATTTTCTTGAAAATTTTTTCCAACCATTTTCTACGATCCAGTGATTACATTCAATGATTCATTAAACTTTACAAATTATCTGTATTTGGGAAAAGGAAAAGAATTTTAGAAATGATGTTTTAATAACAATTAAAGTGTTAAATGCGCAAATTTATTACTGTTAGGGAATAATCATTGATAATAAAACAGAAAAAAAATATTAGTAAACATTTTAGGGAGTGTGTGGTAAAAACTCATTCCAAACTCTTTTTAGGGATAATAAAAAAGAGGAATTAGTCAGATTACCGAATCATAGCCTAATTTTGACTATTTGTGATTGTTACTATAATCTTTTTCTGCTACAAAAGACTTTTTGATTAGACCGTAATTTTGGTTGGCATATATTATATAGCTAAGGCTTTTTGGCGCCTAGGGTGAATGATGAAAAAGCCTGAAAAAAACCATCCGCATAACAGCACCTAAAACTATAAAAATGGAAATAGACAATCAGTTAAGTTGACGGTTGTTAATTCGTAGCTCCTAACTGCCAGTTCGATTTTGAGTCAATATTTCAGCTCTGTTCCTTGAGCCTTTGTTAGGAGATGTTGAGTGTTATATGGAGCTTCATGGAATTTATTGCCGATGCTTTGTCTTTGTTTTAGAAAAGTTGATTTCTGTGGCCTTTTTTATATAAATATTGAGTCAATCTCACTCGCAGAGGAAAATTTGGATTGTTCCGAACACGGAGTAATGAGACAAAGAGAGCTCTTACTGTCTATAGACTAAAATAACTTAATTTTAAATGAAAAATATAATAATTACTAATAAATAAATAATATATTCATTATATTTATGAAAATAATATTATAATAACATAGAAAACTTTATTTTTTGGCAATGTAATAAATTTGAATTTATTTCATCAAATAAATGGCAAAAGAAAAAAAAATCCTTTTCTCTATCATTTAATATTTTATTTTATTTATAATTTATAATAAGAGTACTTTTCAATCTTGCAAGTTCTGAGCATTCTTATACATCATTTTTTATCATTGTAAAAAAAATAAATTTACTTGGTTTTTATTTAATTCTCTTTTTTCTTTGAATAAATTACGAATAAATATCATTGTATTATGTAATAAAAAATAAAAAAATAAATTCGAAAAGGGAATAATATATAAATTGTATGTAAATAAAGCCGTAACTATTAAAAGAATAAAAATGAAGTAAATGAAAAAAAATAATAACAATAATAGAAAGGTTAATGAAAAAAATAAAAAAGTGAACGATAAATCTTACAAAATCTCCAAAATGAAGTAAATGTTTAAATCATACAGAAAAACGAACAAACAAACAAAACGAAACTGAAAATAAAATTATCGATTGGAAATAAAATAAAATATTAATTACAATATACGGTATAAAAGACGATTTTTTACTTTTCCTATTTATTTAAGAAAAATAAATTCTAATTACTATATTAAAGCTATAATATAAAAAAGTTATATATTAAAATTATATATAAATATTGATATATTTACAAAAAGAAAAGGCAGACACACAAATTTAAAATAAAAATATATTTATCAACAATGAGCATACATGTTTCGGAATGCCGAAGTTACATTCCATTTTCAATGCTGGCAATTAATTGCAGGAGCCTCCTTTTTATGTAAACCCCACCAATTAGAGCAAAGGAAAAACCACGGGTGGAGAACCCCGTAGATCGTGCATCAATCGGAATCTTCTAATTATAAACCAATCAGTAAATGCTTGGTAGCGCCTTCTTGCGTTGATCGACGGCGGTCGGATGTCTACAGTAGCACATGGTCCTTGGATGTAAACACAGGATAAGGAAAGCACATTGTCCAATGTCAACAGTTCAGAATTTTTTTACAAATAACTGATTACAAATTAGCTTAACAATTTGTTAAACAAGTCCTGATTTGTGCGCTGTCCAGTGCTTCTCCATATTCGAGTACTGTTTGTTATCCCTGTCGAGTCAAAAACTGGATTCGTCACTAAATACAATTCGTTGTCAGTCTACGGTTATCATGTCATCCGCTCCGACGAAGCCACCTATGGTGGGGTGTTTATAGCAGACAGCGCAAGGAGCGCCGAGAATGCTAGTCTTTTTCTTGTTCTGAAAGTTGTTTCGCAATTCTGCGGATAGACACAGGGATTTTTATTGATGCCGCTACTTGTCTCTGAATGGTGGACAGGACATCAGTTCGCGCCTGTTGGATGATGACACATCTGCCTAGGTAATCTGCCTGGGTCTCCCAGTGCGGTCTCTGTGACAGAACGGTCGACGAGGCTCTCTATTCCACTGAACGACCAAACTGCCACCCGCAGTCCAACGATCTCTCAAACTCTGTCAGTTATTCAAAAGTGCATCGAATGATTCATAGATCTCCCCTCCACAACCACATTAATTATAAATCATACGGCGATCATATGATGGCCTTTCACAATATCATAGCCGTGACCCTCGTCGCAATTCTCATTGGGTAATCGCAGCCAACTGCAATCAAAGGCACAACTACCTGTTGCGGTGCCGTATGCCGAGTTTCTTTGTTCCCAGATCATTTGTTCTGGATGCGCTAATTTTTTGGCAATGAGTCTAATACAGACTAATATTTTTAAGGGAAGAAAAACGTATTGAAAGAAAAAGCAACATCCAAGGCGACGTTGAGTAAAGGTTCAGATATGTCAGGAGTCTGTGCCCAAATGACACAGCTATTATTAGGAATTATTATTTCAAAACTCATTGCAATTGAAAAGTTATTAAAGATGAAATTACTATTCAAATATTATTATGTCATATAGATGTATTAGAATTTATATATTAATTCTTTTATAATACTATGGATAGGAAATTACTGCTTATTTGTAATTGACTTGTTAGTTTCCATGATACATGAAAACATTAGCCTCATTAAGAAATGAATAATAACTTTTTATAAAAATGAGGAAAAAAAAAACGAAGACAGAAATAACTTCACTTTTATAGCAGTGTAAGAAAACTTGGAGAATAAAATTGGAACAGATTCATTACCACAGAATTAGTATTAGAGAATTAGGCTTGATAATTCTAATGAAACAAAATTCAGTTACTAGTCTATAATCGACTTTTTATTACCTACTTAATGAAAGGGGATAAAAAAAGTGTTAAATAAAAACACGTAAAATAAAAACAAATAGTATTAATTCATTATATTGACGGTTTTTGGCCCTTAACTAAATTAGTAATTTACTGATCAAAAAAGAATTTTTCTTGCAACAATCTCCACCTACCTAAATCTACCCACAAAATTGTCCACCATTTTGTCATTCTTTTACTACAATACCTAGAAGTAAAAGCAAAAAAAAAAAAATTCCTAACTTAAAAATAGTGAAGGAGTCAAGACGTCACAGTTCAAAAAAGCCAGTTACTATGGACCTATTAACCGAATACTTCAGCAAGCGTTGTTTGTCGTGGTTTTTCTAAGAGAAGAAGACCAATAAAAAACTTGTCTGAACGAAATTTTAAGACTTCCAGAAAGTTATGAGGATTTTTAAACCTTATTTTCGAGAATTTTAGAAAAAAACTATCAAAACGAAGCAAGCTACATTTTCGCATAATTTTCTTGAATTGCACTGTTGTACCACATTGCAGTCACATTGTTTTATAGGTTACCGAACACAAAAATTGCTTATACATCTGCAGCACTACTCAAGAAATGAGTTTCAGTACATGAAAATAGAATTGTAACATTGAAAATTAATTAACTTCATTGAGGAAATTAATTTTTTAAAGTCTTAAAACTACTCTAAGATAATTTTTTTATGGGTATCTTTTCTAAGAAACGCTCCACAACAAACTCTTACTGAAGTATTCTTAAACTCCAAAATAACAGGTTGTTAGAATTAGGACATCATATCTAATTTCTGATGACACACTTTAATGGCCTACTGCAGTAAAAGAATCACAGAGTTCAGATCGTTAAAGAAAAAAATGATTTTATACATCAAACCTAAACCATACTATCGTAGTAACTCTGCTTACATAACACAGACTGTTGGCCCAGCACTAGCAATTGGTGAGGCCAAGAGTTTGAACTTTACGGATAGCTAGTATACGGCTATCCATAATATACTATTGTGAACATAGATTATATCCATTGATATCAATATTTACAATATTGGATGTGTATTTATGTGCAGTCTTTGTTTTTTTTCCTTCATAATTTCTCTCCACATTAAATTTGTTTCGTTTGATTATTATGCCTTCTGGGTTGATTTTTTTTCTTTGTATTCAGAAAAGTCAAAGTTTTTTTTTTAAGTAAACTTGAGAACCTATTCTTTATTGTTGTTTATTTTTTTAGGAGTCACTTTCGGGAGTGAAGGTGATTTCCATTTCATGCCTTTCTGGGTTTATCTTCAAGGAGGGTGAATTGGGCGGATAAGTCTCTAAAAAAAGAACCTAGCGGTAATTCCCGATTCCCTATGATTAGAAACTCTAAGGAATAATCAAAGACATGTGCAGTCTTTGGTTTTTGAATATTTAGAATAAAAAAAACCTATTGAGTAATCGAGTTTCGACAATTTTGCATAAATCTTTCTTTTGAACCTTGAATTATTGCTGATTAAAAACATTAGAATTAGAAGGCCTCCGCGTTAAATTACTACGTTAATAGTATTGCTGATCAATTTAGCAAAATAAAACTTTCTATGATCAATAGACGAAAAGAAGTGTTCCCTGGTACACAAATATTTTTTTATTGCTGTTTTGTTTGATCACTATCAAAAGAACTTTATCGAAAGAGACCTTTTAACATTTCTAAAGCGTTCCCTGTAAGTTGCTTCTGGTAACTGGCAGCTGCGCGAACAGAGGTCAATGCAGTCGAAGTAGGTGGCGATTCACCTGTCAGGCGATTTTGAGGCAGCGAAATCCCTTCCCATCCACCGATTATCACCGATCGATCCAATTCGCCGCCAGAAGCACTCATTGCACTTTAGATTTGCAATCTTGGAGAGAAACAATGTAACCAGAAATGGAAGATTGGTAAAGCTTTATTGAATGAACCAACTCATTACTTGCAGGATTAAAAATTCATTTCAACTATATTGAAATTAAGTATCTTCCTAACTTTTGTAATTATTATTATATAGTTACCTATTTTTATTTGTTTCTGTAAATCATTGTATTATTACCTTCAGCAACTCTTGATGAGCTTGATGAACACTAAACTATTTCGAAAATCCCTCATTAATTATTTTCAGAAAAATTGGGAAAGTGAAAGCTTTAACCTTTCTTCCATCCTGAAGTTTGTGATCTCACCACTCAATAGCATAAACATTTAAATCAAACTCAAGTAGGTTGTATTTGTTTAAATTAAAAGCCTTACTCTTTAGTTAATATTATATCACGTAAAATTCCGTCACTGTCAGTCCAGAACGTTAGTTGATGGAGTGATAGACAGAACGAAAACTATGACGCCTATTTAGAGAAAGAATCAGGATTGTTAGTGTTCTACTGCAATTCTGTTAATTTTTGTTTCTGAACTTTTTTTCCTTTGAAATTAGATTAAATTACGCCATAAACATTTAAAACCACACACAACAAATTAAAATAAAACTTTATGTAAGCTTCTGTAATATATCCTGTAAAGAATTTACACTTAGAAATCCTGTTAACATAATAACACTCCTTTATTTCCCACAATATTTCCTCCTTCTTGGCGAAGGACTTCTTCAGGTGTTACCAGGGACAAGAAATTATTCTTCTTTCTCTACATTTCATTAGGATTGCGAATAAGAACTCAAATAAAACATTTTCGTATTCAAGGTAGCAAATGCTCGTTAACATTTGGATATGTTAAAGAATTTATGAAAAAAAATATGTTTTTAGATATTAATGATATAATGCGAGTATTGTTATTAATGTAATTTATGAAAGCATCATTATTAATAATGTGTTAATTGTTATAATTATTAATAACAATGCTATTGAATACGATAATTTTCATTTGTTAATTTGAATACGAAGATGTTTTATTTGAATTCTTATTTGTAATCCTAATGAAATTTAGAAGAAGAAGAACAGTTTCTTGTCCTCTGGTAACACCTGAAGAAGTCCTCCGCAAAGAAGGATGAAATATCATGGAAAAAAAATACTGTTGTTATATTAAGGATTTCTAGGAGTAAAATATTAAGGATTTCCGACGCACTAAAGAAGATAACTATTTCGTAAATTTCTATTGATATTCCATCATTGTTACTGGTTGAAAAAAATTATAATTCATGTTAATCTGGAGTTCTTGACTATAGAGTTTCTTTAGCGGCGTAGTCTAAGAACTATTGCTTATTTTGTCAATTTTTCATTTTTTTCAATTATTATATTGGGTTGGCCAAAAGGTTCGTAGGTTTTTAAGTTAAAAAGAAAAGAAACATTTTTCATTGTCACCAATACTTTTACTGAATAACGTTTCCAACACTATATGCTGCCATCTATCATAATGATTTTTTCATTAAGAGAATTTCGTAAAGACCGAAATAAATAGAAATCGAAGGTGCAATGTCTGGTGAATACGGCGAATGAATCATAACTCCCCAACCAAGCTGTAACAGTTTTGCCTGGTCATCAAAGAAGAAACATACGGTCTTGCTTATTTTTTTCCATCTTCAATATTACATTGGCGACACAAAATTCACCAATTTTATTTCAGTTTTTGTTTTAAAGGCAAAGCTGATATGACAGATGTCAAAATACAGTCTAAAAAATTGGTGTCGAATAACATTAAAGACACCTAAGCGCTACTAGAGCCAACTTGCGTAAAATAATCGAACGAACGAACTTTTTTGGCCATACCAATATAATTTCTAAAACATACCCTTTCCATAATCAATTACCATTTTATAAAGCTATGTTACGTTTTTACAAATAACAAAAATATTCCGAAAAATAATCTGTTAATTCCTAATTCTGTGACACCAACATTGTGTTTTTGTAAATATCGCACAATTATTTAGTTGCTATTTTGAAGATATTATTACTATTATTATGTTTCCGTTATCTTTTATGAGCCAGAATTAGAAAATGTAATACAATTAAATAAGCTTTCCATTTTTATTCAAAAATAAAACTTCTTTTTACATTAAAAAGAAGACTTCAAAGGCTTTATCTTATCTTATAAAAATATTTCTGTTATAAACCAGTGATCTCAAACATTTCATTTCAGAGTCAGAATTTCAATCTATGTCTCTTTGAAGTTAGCAATAAGTTAGGAGAAATCATGGCAAAAACTATACAAACCAAAATTAGATTAAAATATTTATACACTACAGTAGTTAGCAGCATTGAAGACAGAAATTCTTGAAGTCATAACAGAAAGAACCGAGGGTTGGACAGTGTGAACGATACTTCCCCTTCCTTAACCCCTAGGAATGAAATACGATATCTGTTTCACCAGGAGAAATAGTGTTAAACTCTTTCAATCATAGTTGAAATGTTCGTTTTGATCCAAATAACGTATGCAAATCAGTCTTGATACATATATTCTTTTTAACATCAAAAGATCTTAACTTATCAGCTACAGTAATATATTTTTTTAATATACGAAATCCAGAAACATTCATAAAGTTTTGATGTACACATAAATTGCAGAATTCTAAATAAATCAATGTTGGCAAGGCTGTAATGTTTTAAAGACTATTAAACAGTTATTTACATTAATGATAGGATTGTAGATATTTATTTCATTGAAAAAATGCAGCACATTGAAATCTTTCGAAACTCACCAATTAATTCAGAAAAGACGAATAATAGAGGTTTGCTGATGACAATGAATATTTGTTTATGAATATTCAATTTTTTTTCTCTTTTCAATTCTCGACACTTTAATTAATTTTTGTCTTTTTTAATTTTTTTACTGTATTTTTCCAATCCAGTATATATTTTATTTATTTCAGAAACTATCGGTACTAAAGCAAACAGATTCGATAAGGAAGAGACCATGCAGTACAGTAATCAAGAAAAATACAAGAAGCATAAAAACAGTAGGCTGCCGAAATTTCACTTTTAAATTCCTTTACAATATTCTATTGATATATCGACTGAAAGCTAACATATTTTAAAAAAAATAGCATACTCTATGCGTAATTTTTCTTTTTATTCAAAAAATAAATGGAACAAAGAACTGGGAGAGAGGAAAGTTGAGGATTTTCCACTAATTTAGGGGAATTCAAAGAAAGAAAATAGAACTACTAGTATAATTATGAATACGTAATAAAGGCAATTTTATTTTTATAAAATTTCTTTTATTTCATAAGAAAAGGAAATATTTTTATTAAAACTAGAACCAAATAAAATGTTTTTTGAGTTTTCATTAAGAAATGTTACTCTGTGTTTTTCTTTCAAAAAAAAATGCCACTATTGTGTCCTGTTGAAAAGATAATTAAAGTTTTACTGATGTATTTTCAGAATTAGAAAATTGCCCTGAATATCTGTTCTAGTTTCGAATTTTTCCCTTACATTAAAACAAAAGAATGCTTCAGTTTTCATGAATTTCATTTCTCCTTACAATGTCACAATGGAATTTTATGGTGAAATCCATAAAATTTGTTTGCGTAAGATTTAAAATGAAAAAATTACTAAATAAACAAAACGACCTTTTAAACGAAATTGAAAGAAGTTCCTGGAAGAATTTAAATTGTCGTTTTTTTATTCATTTGTTTCTTAAACAAATTTTCTTTATTCCGAAAAAAATAATGAAAGCAGCATTACTTACTAAAGTTACTTAAATCCGTTAAACATCAATGAATCAAAATTATAGCGGAGATTAACGGATCAGTGAATGAATTAATTAATCATCCTATTATTAGGCAAAAGTTGTACGATCTTTTAAATCTAAATTTGTAAATTTGTAATTTGAAATAACCAATCACAGTGCAGTGTTGGAACACGTCACGCCCATGTTTAAAGATGGCGTCTCTAATATTCGTCCACTTCACGGCGACGGATCGCGATTACCCAATTATTATCAGCGTATTGAAATTTTCTTTCCCACTTAAATGAAGTTTAGACTGAAATGCATGCGCCAAAATTTATCAGAGAGTTTGTAAAACCTCGGTTTTTATATAATTTCGGCTCTGTAGCCACACTTTCACTACTCAACAAGTAGGGGACAATGACGGAGCACGTGCCATCATTGTTGTCAGACAGGATTATTGGTATTAGCTGTTGGACATTCGTTATTGTTATTATTATTGTTGAAACTGGTAAATCAATTTTTTATTTTCTTTTTTTTTTTTAAAAAAAAATTGGCTTAGTCATTCAAATTATATGTGGGCTGTTGCGGAAGTCATAGCTTTTAAAAAATGAGCTTAGAACGTCTTTTTCAATCTTGTGTTTTTCAAAAATTTCATGGTATTTAAAAAATGGGGCATTTGTTTTACTTCCGTTAATATTGCCTCAATTTCGACGAACCTATTCTTTTAGGGCAGCAGGTTGCCATTATGTTTCAGTGGTAAATCAATTTTTAATTGTTTTTTTATTTTAACAATATTATAGTGGTCAGCGCGCTTGGCTGCGGGTTGGAGGTCGCGGGTTCGATTCCCGGCCTCGGCGGAGGGCGGGAATTTTTCCACGCTGCGTTCTCCTCCAAACGGGTCCTAGGGTCTACCCAGCCTCTGTAGAATGGGTACCGGGTTTCTTTCCTGGGAGTTAAAGGCGGGCGGGCGTCGGGCTGACCCCCCGGTCCCAACTTCGTCCCGTTGGTCGAGCTCCCGCGATCCCACAGGCCAGCCATGGCCTATCGAAGGGAGCAACTTTAACTAACTAATATTATTTTAAGAAATAAGCTGATATTCAAATTACGTATGGGCTGTTGTGAAAGTCATGGCTTCTAAAAGAATTAGCTTAGAACATCTTCTTCAATCTTGTGTTTTTCAAAAATGTGGAATTTGTTTTACTTCCGTGAATATTTCACGGGTCGCAACTAGTTAATGATTAATTAATGAATTACTATCCATTATTAGAAAGCTATCTTTTATTATATTTTGATTCTCAAGCTTTCTGTATGAATATTTGTTTTTTCGCCAGTTGTCTTCGATGAGGACCGACAGTGAAAATGAGATAGTCTCCTGTCCGTAATATGCCAAACAAGTTTCAAGAGGATCTATCCAACGATTCAATAGTTTTTAGTACACTCATTGATTGAGTGATTTGATAGATTTCCAACAAAAATAGCCTTTGAAAAACAGTTATTATTTCTATTATTTTAACATAGTTATTATTTCTATTATTTTAACAAAGTTATTATTTCAATTAGTTTATCTAAAAAAAAAACGAAAACCTGACAAAGAGGCTTATTTGATAGCACCTATATATTAATCATAACATTATTGGATGAAAGCTAAATTAAAATCCAACCTACTCTTTCCCTGCAAAGGACAAATCATAATTAAGGGAAACCAAACCTCAACTGTGGAGCAAACAGGGTCTGGTAGCAATAGCATTATTGTGGAAATGTTAATCCTGGTGGCGCTAATCTACTTACTTACTGGTACACCCAAAAATAATAATGGTGGAAAAAGAAAAGTTATTGGGTCATTACAGGAGAAACAGCAAAAGCCTCTGCTCGGTCAATCCACAAAAATACAACAATCTAGTTGCAGTTGGGCAACTTAATAAACGAAAAATATTAGCGTTGAAGACTTCACAGCAGGTGTATTATTATTATTATTTGAAGTAATTTTTCTTGCTTTCATCTGTTTAAAATTAATAGTTTAAGTTAACAGTTAGTTGGCCAAAGATTTGAGTACATTTTCATTTCTTTACGTTTTCGACTCGTTATATGCGTGTTATAGCTTGATGTCATAGAATATGGCATGTTGGTCTAACGTTTGTAATCCCCTCAAAGACTCATGAGAGAAAAGTGGGTTAATCAACTATCAAAATTTACCTGGTCATAACAACAGGTGAGACCAAGTTGTAAAAAAAATGACATCCTGGTACATCTGTTTCACGCTAATATGGCGATCATCAACCAGGAGCCCTTTTTCTCTTAATTTATTTCTCTTGTATTTGTGTAGAAGTTGTACATAGTTGTATTTCCTAAAGAAATCCGTGAATGTCCTTTTCTTATCCAATTCAAAAAAAAAATTAAAAAACACATTTCAACCTTATTAATTTACTAATACTCCACCTACTATTGAAGTCAGGCTGAAATTTCGATCCGAATCCCTTTCCACCTATCACCCTCCTCTTTCTCTCCTATCTTATATCTCCTATATCCGCCAAATCCCCCACTCTATTCCTACTCTCTTCCTGTTCCTTTATTCCACGTTTCCAAAATACCTAAATATGTTCTCTCTGTCAAAAATAAACATGTAAATATTTGCTAAAATTTTTGTACTTTTCTCTTTTGTAAATATTTTTCCTCATTATTGTATTATATAGTCCCTTTGTTAACTCCCTTTGTTAATTGCCTACTCAAGACGCCCACTTGTCTTCTCGACGGGAACCCCCTTAAGACGACTGGGTTGTCAAAATGTCATGTAAACTCTTATCATGTAATATTTCATTGGCAATAAATTGAATTGAATTGAATTGAATTTCTCTTAATTTATCTTAATCTTAAATCTTTAGTTGTTAATAAAGGCCTCTGAATTTGCGGCAATCTTTTCCCTAATATTGAATAAAAGATGGGAAGCAATTCTTCTTTCGGGGAAATAATAAAAGTATCTCAATAAAAATTAAAATTAGAAACATTACAAATTTCTTGTAATGTACTTTTCAGGCGAAGACGTTTAAGCAACTTTAGCACTTCAGTCTTAAAGCAGTTTACGGTCAAATAACCACAGCAAAATGTTCAATGTACAGTATTTTATTGTATTTTTTTTAAAAATGGCATTTTTTTTTAAATTAAAAAAACAAACAAACGAAGTACGGAATAAACACATATAAGGGATAAACCCAAATAAAATGTTTTTAGGTTATCTTAAGAGTCAATAAAGCAAAGTTGTGGAATATGAAAAGAAAATCAGATTTTACGATATAGACAAAAAAAAAATTATTGGGTTGTCCTAAGAAATTTTTACCAGCTTCTATGGAACTTGAAATTGGAAATCAATGTTCTTGTAAACGGATAGAGAAAAATACTCATTTTATAAACGTAAGTATATAAATTATTATTATTATCCTCAGGATCCATAATCAAAATGATGTGAATAAAATTAACTAAATAATTTAAACAAAACAATTGGATTTGTACTAAATGGCTACTAAAATGGCTAAGATGGCTACTAAAAACGAAGACGGTTGATCCCAAAACAATACATTTTGAATCAACTAATCTATGGCGAAAGAAATTAAATATTGACCATCAAAATCTATATGTAATCCACCTAAACATCAGATCAATTAGGAAAAAATGGAATATGTTTGTTTGCAAATTTAAATGCATCTTTGATTATATAGACATTGTAATTCTTACAGAGATAAATATAAATAATTCGGAACTCAATCTCTATAAATTAAATAATTTTGAAAAAATATCAAAACTAAAAAACAAACAAAAAGGCGGAGTAATCATTCTTTTCTATAAAACCAAAATTCGTGAGAATTGAGGAGAAAATTTTCAGCACGATAACTTTCGAAAACATGTTCTTAACATTCCATGACTTGAGAAATAATAAAAACTTAACATCATTGCTGTGTATCGACCTCCGTCAATAAGTAAAGTAAAGTTCATCTCAGAATTAAGTAGTGTGATGGAAAAAATTCAGATGTAATTCAAAACAATTTAAGTATCATAATTGGTGACATCAATATAGATATAAACAAAATTAAAAAAATACAATATTTTATACTTACAAACGTTAATGACTTCAGATTTCAAAATCGTATTTTCGGCATTACTAGGAAACAACAGACTTATACTTATAGGACAGCCACTCAAATTGATCATATTTTTAAAAATAAAAATGACGTGAAAACAAACGGAATAATTTGTAAAGATATAATAACTGATCACTATATAACTGCTTTAGAAATCAAGGATTGGAAAAACACAATACATAATTAAGAAAATACAAATTTAGTAAGTACCAAATCAGAAAGAATAAATACTAGCAAATTAAACTAAAATCTTCAAAATCTATTGGATAACATAACTGAGAATAAAATGGAAAACCCCAACAAAATCTATGATGATATTATTCTAAATATAAATAAGACAAGGTATAAAAAAAATAACGTAATGCAAGATTTATCTTCAAACAACAGAAAAAGAGAACAAAAAGATTGGATAACCAGAGAGTTAATTAATGAAAGAGATAAGTTATATAAAAAGCACAAAAGCAACTCAAAAATGGAAATTACTACAAAGAATATGAAACTGTAAAAAACATCTTAAATTTAAAAATAAAAAAGACAAAATATGATTACTATAAAACCAATTTTAAAAAAATGCAACTCTAGTAAACAATATTGGGAAGAAATAAATCTGGGTAGAAAAACAAAACAAAAAAATAAAACAGAAATTATTAAACTACAAAGTAGTCTGCAAACTAGAAACAATGGAAAGCAATTGGTCAATATGTTTTGCCACCACTTTGCAAACAATAGTAAAAACGAAAACAGTTTGCATAATAAATTTAATATTGGAATTGAAAAAAAGACCTGCAACATTACAATCGTAATTGAGAAAGCAATGGAATATCAAATCTCCAATATAATAAATAAACTAAATAATACAACTACCAACGGAATTGATAACTTAGATAAATACACCTTAAAAAAAAAATTACAAATTTTCTCTGAAGCAATCACTGTCCTCATAAATAACATTATTGATACAGAAATATAGCCTGATAATCTAAAAATATCCAGAATTTTTCCAATATTTAAGAAGGGAGACTTCAAAAACCTGGATAATTACAGACCGTTTGCAATTAAGCCAATCTATATTACTAAAATCTTTTATTTCTCTGTCTGTCTGTCTGTCTGTCCGGCGCAATTTTCTGTGAGAATGAAAAATAGAAATAATTTTCACAATGAAACATCCGCGACAGGAATCGAACCAGCAACCTTCTGATCCGAAGTCAGATGCTTTATCCATTAGGCCATTGGGACTACAACTCTCTTCATATTGTTTTTTGACTTATATCTCCTTTCCTTTCCCCCCATCAATAAGGAATGTATTCAATCTTTTTTTTTTTCAATCTCATGATTGTTTATTTTTTTCCCAGCCGTCAGT
>JAFIDM010000002.1:29043016-29138219 GCA_023159025.1 Thereuonema tuberculata
CCCTGTGCTTTGTTGATGGTCAATGCAAATGCGAGTCGCACCGGAAACTGCAAACGTTGAAACCGGAAATACACTCATTTGTTGAAACTAATTCTGAAACCTTCATGGGCGTGCGCACAGCAATTCACCAAAGTTTCATTGCAATCTGATGAATGGTAGAGGAACGCATACTGGGCAAACAAACAATGAAACATTCATTTTTATATATTAAGATGCAATATATGCACACTGTAACGTAATATAAGTTTTATAGAAATAACGATGTGTAAATACTAAAATACAAAAATCTTTTAAATTTAATGCAGAAATAAGTCTAACAGTAGACATTGTAATCTATAATTCTCTTCAAGCTGTGCTAATGAGTTTCTTGTGGGTCACTTGTTAAGCTTGACCTTGTTTTATGTTTTCAATTTGTTCTCTCTATTGACGCCAATGGCTACGAGGACCCTGCTATCAGGAGTCATTAATTAAACTGAGACACTGATGAAACCCAAATGAGATCGAATACTTATTGTTCACTTCCTGTTCTCGAAAATTCTGCTAACATCTTGCGAAAAACAAATTCTGCTTCATTATCCACTTTAGAGTAAATTTCATTATACTTCTACAATAAAACCCCGAATATCCGAGTTTTCGCTTTAACTGAGCTATCAAATATTTCTAGTATTTTTTTGTTTTTGTTCTACATTTTCCATTTTTACTCTGAACTTGATCTCACAGACACTCAGGAAAACACTCAGGAAATCCAACAACACTACCCCTTTTACTTTTCATTGTATCACACACCTCTCTACCCCTCCCCTTCTTGCATTGCTGAAGAAAAACGCCAAAGTAACGTACAGCATAAAACAATTAAGGACATTTTTAAGTAACTCTTAATTAAAAGAACTCTTTAATTATCGTAACAATATGAATTGCATGTGGTGTATCTGTATAACTTTTGGGGTCGGTTTTGTATTTGTTAAAATATACATTTAAACCTAGATGATTTATTTTAGTTACAATTTTCGTTTAATCGAGTTTTTCGGTTATCCTGGTTAGTCTTGGTCCACATTAACTCGGATAATCGGGACTCTACTGTATTTTAATATTGCTACAATGAAAGAATGTTTGTATTAAGTTATAGAAAGCTAATAATCGAATTCTAAGAACTATATAGCATTTATAAAACAACAAAATTGTTAAAGAATTGTTCAATTTCTATTTTGACACATGTATGTATATTGACAAAAAGACATACTAATACGGCTGAATCTGGGTTCGCATACCGGGACTGCATGGTTGTTTTCTTTACTTCCAGTGTTTGTTTTTTTCTTTTTTTTTCTCCTTCCGGTTGCTTTGGTTGTTCTCTAGGGTCTGTGTAGTAAGACTAAAGGCCACAATTCTGCCTTGATTAGCCATTAAATGAATGCGTAAAGTTAAAGGACAAGCGCTTTTTCTTTTCGTAATACGTACAACCAATTTAAAAGCGAAATTTAACGCCAAAGCTAACATTTACATAACTAAATTAAATGATAGAGTGGGACCGGTAAGGCAGTTCTTTACGCGATAAACTGCTGACTGGAGGAGGTGGATTCATTCCTGATAGTGGACGAGAATTTTTCCACGGTTTTTTCTCTGGATTAGATACTGGATTCTCGGGAGTGAAACGCAGGCGGCAGTCAGCCTGAACGTCTGACCTCAACTAGTCTTGTTGGTGAAGAATCGTTGGAAGCCTAAACCTCCCGCGAATCCAAAAGAGAAAGACCTTTACGTTTTAAATAATTAAATGACGGAGAGAAAAATAACAAAATTCCAAAGCGAAATTTGCAAATTGAGGATGTTGAGTTTGTAACCACTTTTTCATTCAGGTGTACAAATGCAGCTCAGACAACCACTAAGATTACTATAAGGTTTGCTTTATTATGTCCTTAGGACAGAGTACTCCACTATCTAAAGTGTCTGAAAGGTTTCAACGTAAACTCCATTGAAAGTAGACCTGAAATCTGTGTCCCGTTGATAGTAGTTGGAATATGAAACTATCTAGAATATAATGGCCAACATCATTGGTCTCTTTTGAGATCGTGATGAGTCACGGTGCAGCCTTAAGTCTGAAAGATATTCCCCATTTGAACAGATATCACTCGTTAAACAGTTTGAGTGACAAAAGTGTAAATGAAAACGACTGATTTCTTATTTAAAAATAAAATATTTCTAAAAAATTTTAACAAGAGAAACAACCAAAATTTGACATCGATTGCCAAGATCATCAAAGTTAACCAATCAATCAAGTTACGCATAAGCAATTTATACTGAAATAAATATTTGTAGGAAGTAGACGATGAACGCGATCATTTTGATGTTTTTCTAATTGCAGGCCTAATTAGGCTGAGAAACTCCTACAGCCTGACAACCGCCCTTTTACTCTACAGTCTCAGATCTGTTGATTAAATGCTAGGACCGAACTGCCTGGCAGAACTTTAAAATTAGTAGATGGAAAATGTTGAATCGCTGTTGTGACAAAGAAACATTTTTCTGCTGCAGTTTTGTAGCTAGAAATCTATAAAATTACTGCAAGATCTTAAAGCAATGCATTTACTGGATCTTAAATTTATGTAGAGTGCCTGAGATTTCGGTAAAGAGAGTTTGTTCACTTAAAATCGTCCTGGATAATCGTCGATTCAGAAAAACATTCGCAGAACGCCACCAAACCCAAGGATTACAATCTGCTAGATGATATTCTTAAAGTATAATCTTAAGTCCACAATATCCACAATCTACTAACTGCAGTTTTGAAATGAATAATGGTTTTCATTTAATATTCTCATAGATATCTCCTCATACCTGATATTCCATATGTTCAGAAGTTTTACTAGACTGTTCTTGTGAATTTAACGATTCGGTATTTTCTGATGATAACCACAATTTGACCTAAGCTGTCATTGTGACCTAAGGTTCATTTTTATTTTCCGTGTTCTCTAGTACATCTTGCGATTATCTAGAGGAAAAATAAAACACAAAAACATTTTTTCTCTAGATAATCGCAAGATGTTCTAGATGAATCCATTGGATATTGTTCACCGCACGAGAATACGCCTCTATTAGTAGAATCCTGTTTCCTTTTCTCCATCCGTCAGAGATATGGCTCCTGTCAACAGAGGTCGTCAGCTGGTTCCTGTTTCCGGTTTCCGAAGATCGTCTATATTAGGATCAACTTCCACTCCTAGTCGTTTGAGGGCACCACTTTTGGTGACGTTGCAGTACTCTGATTTCATTGGCCATGAAAGCATTATAATTTCTTGTTTCTGAATAATTTTTATCATTTGTAAAAGCTCGTATTAATGGAGCGAAACCGGTCAAGGTTTTATGTATTTTTAATTCGTATAAATGTTTTATAACCACTTTAAATATGTGTTAACCGAAAATATTTTGTGCACACGTTAACGTCGTATTTCATTCCAGCTGTCATTATGTTTATAATTTGTAAATTTCTTACAGTTGTAAAAACAATAAATTTGCCCTCTGTATTAATTTTAAGAACTGAGATTTAAATAATTTTTATATCTCAGGTATTCTTCCATGGCAATTTACTATCACTCCAAAGTTGACTTATTTGCTTTCACTTCTTGCTTCTTTATTGATTGCTAGATTTCATTTAGTATGCCATTACACACTTAAAAATACACTCACTAAGAATTCATATATTCAATTTTATTCCTTTGTAAATTCATATACTCGTCAGAGAAATTTATCAATTCACTAGAGTACATGCTTTTGAGAGTACAGTGTAACTGAGTTAACCTTCCAAAGGCCATTGTAAACAGTAAACAGCAGAATGTAGAACCAACTAAGCGAGAACAGGAATTATCTGAACTGCCGAATTCGAAGATATAAGCATATAGCATTGAAAGATACTAGTAAACTATTATTAAATGGAAATAAAAATCATTAATTATAATACTTCTTATTTCCAAAAGTAATAGTAACAAATTTAATTGTCGTAAATTGTAGAGCTAATTGTACTTTATTTCGTAAAAATTGAACAATCTCATATATTGTTTTGAACTATTTGTTTAATCGAACCAACCGCACTTAGTTCGGATAATCTACGTTTTACTGTATTAGCATTTTCTAACATCAAGCAAAGAGATTTCAAATGAGATGCAATATTAGATATGATAAATGACGAAGAATCTCGATTTAACTCCGATCAGTTCCAATTGTAAACATGTATTTCCCAATAAAAATACAGCTCTAACGAAACAAATCTCCAATAAAATTGAACCACAAAATCCTTGTGATTCGTTGCTTCATTAGTTTATATTATATCCTTGAATTAAGACCTACAAGAATCATTTCCTTTCTTCAGTCAATTGACCTCATCAAGGGATTTCGTGTTTCTGTCTAATTATGCACGTTTGTTAGCACGGCTTTCAGCAGTTGGAGATGTTCATCATCGGAAAAAGGGTGGCAATAATTAGTGGCTAAGCAAAAGCAGGATCTTCTGAATTAGGTGTACAAATAACCGAAAAAAAAGTGCATAAGAAAACGACGGAGCTTTTGTAAATTAATGATGATTCGCGCTAGCTTCCTTATTTATTTAAAAAAATGACAGCTTCTTTTAATCTTAGGTAAGGAAATTTGGTTTCTATATTTTTCAAGATTTGAAATGCATTAAAATACTTTCATCAGTACTTCAAAAATTAATAAATCGGAAAATTAATAAATATTTATATTGGGATTACAACTTTTTTATAAACCTACAATAATATATAAAGTGACATCATAATTTATATTTATAGAAGTAATTAGAATATATAATTATTAGGTAATTATATATTCTAATTACTTATACAAATTTAAATTGGGATGTCACTTTGTTAGATACACTTAACCAGTAGTGTGTGGAACCTCCTTTAGCCTTCAAAACTGCCTGAATTCGTCTAGTCATGGATTCCACAAGATTCTGGAAACATTGTATAGGAATGGTGGACTATGCAGACATAAGTGTGTCATGCAATTCCTGGAGAATCGACGGAGGTAGAGAGCTAGAACAGCCCTTTCCAGCTCATCCCAAAGATGTTCAATTCCATTGATTTCAGTAAAATTGAGATCCAGAGACTGAGAGGGCCAGTGTAGCAAATGAAAGTCATTATCATGTTCGTTGAATCATTCCATAATGATTCAGGCTTTCTATGCCGGCGCATTATCCTGCTGGAAGTATCTGACTGAGGAAATATTGTCAATACGAATGGATGCACTTGGTCAGCAACGATGTTTAGCTATCCAATGGCATTCAGACGTGAATCAATGGGTATCAAGGGACCCAATGTATGCCACGAAAACATCCATATACTTTATACTGCCTCCACCAGTTTTCACAGTTGCTTGCAGAAATGCGGGGTCCATGAATTCATGTTTTTCTAATCCTCGGTGGTCCACTATTTGTGTTGATGTGTTCACAGGAAGCGGGCTCTCTTATTCGTAATTGATAATAAGGTATCCACTATGGCTGTCGGCTGATGTACTCCTTTCGCGGCTGATCCAAATGCAATATGTAGTTGTAGCCATCGAGGTTGAATTCTGATTACAACATTGTGTTTGCTTGTACAATTCTAGACCTCCTCCTCTAATCTCTCATTGGATGTTTTCTGATCGTTCCATCATTCTCGATACATCCTTAAAACTGTGGTGTGTCAAAAGTTCAGGAGAATTCCCTGGGCTGCTGGCTAGAGGAGCCGAGATCAATTCTTGGCAGAGGTCAGATGTTTTCCCCATGGTATTTCTTCTGCAGACGGATCCTACGTTTTATTCAGCTCCTATTGGGAACGGTATTCTTTCCCGGGGAACTGGTCCGATCATCCGACCTCAACTTAGTCCCGATGGTCAGGAGGCTTCCACCCGCGGTCACAAGACACACTTATGCCTACACTGAGATACTTTATCTTAACTGTTACATGTATAAATTAACATAAAGCCCTTATTATATATAGTTCTCAAAAAAAAATATACATACTACAATAGACATCTGCTAAAATGTGTATACATTTTTTTTGCGGACTCTGTATATATTAAATTCTAATGTAGTGTTTTCCAGTATTCATTGAATTATTTTTGAGATTGGTCTATGTTTAGGTTCTCTTTTCGGAATGCATTTGATTTGCTATCCAAATATAATTACAATGATATTTAACAGGACAATAAGTAAAAAAAAATATAATTTTCTCTTCAGTAATACTACTTATCCATGTTTCTTTTCAGTACTTTATATTTTGAAGATAATAATACCATTTTTAATTACTTTATAGTTTACTTAATGAATATAAATAGATAGATAAAGGAACTGACTGTAAACATGGCCATTTGATTAGATTTCTCACTCAATAAAGATGATCTATAACATCGGAGAGAGAAAAAGAATAAGAGATTGTAAAACCAATCTCGAAAAGAATATTTGGTTGAAATAGAAGTGGAAGAGAGATGAAAGGATTTTCCATCCATTGAGTTATCTGCTTTATCCTGCGAATTCTAATCGGAATGTGTCAACGGTAGCCTTTGTTAAAGAACGGAGTGAAGTGAATAGAAGAATAGTATGAAGTGATAAGATGAGGAGGTTGAGGGCATTGATTTCAGGTCGGGGGCGGACTGAGATATTCGCACAAAATTTTTGAATGCTTAAAAGATTGAGAAAGAATGAGATTTAATATTGGACAAAAATGTTGTTTGGTTTCATAGAATAATGTGATTAATTTTCGTTTTAATATGATTTCGAAATTTCAAATTGAAATCAAGTTGACTTAAGTTTACTGTTGTCTTCAGATGTCTTAACCGGAAATTCAGGAAACTTATCTTTAAGGCAGAAGTAGGATTTCCAAAAACTTCTTTTATTCATTGTAATTTGAGCATAATTTCTTCAGCAACTTTAGTGAAGAATATAAGTGATAATTTTGAATATTGATAAATATTCTAAAAATAATCAATGCAGTTTTAAATGGACCAATGGATATTTATATCAGGATAAAAATCTGAAAATGTAGATTTTACATTTCGAAATTGTATTTGTTATAAAAAAACTTACCATAATAAGACGTAACGAGTTTAACGAATATTAACTATTCTATTTAATCTGTTTAATCTTTGTTATATTTAATATCGGTTTTATTCACTTTTTTATTCAAATAGAAGATTTAGTTAGAAAAATTGCAGATTAAAATTGATTATCTTTTGTTAAGTTCATTGTTTTCCTAACATTATAATATATATTGCAGATAAGTAATTAAAATAATTAAATAAAATAATTAAAGATGTTCCTCTATTAACCATGCAGGCCCTTTTATTCGCGGGAAGTTTAAGCTCCAACGATACTAGACCAACGGGACAGATTAGTTATCAGATGGTCATTCCGATGCCCGCCCGGCTTTAACCACTGACAAGAGAAGTGCGTGACCTCGTACGCTGAGAACCGAACGAAAATGTGCTTAGAATATAAATCGCTCATGCCAAAAACAGTGGTGTGAGTCATTCTGATGCAAAACTGCACTTCTTACCACGAGAGACATTTGATTGATCAACTATTGAAGGTCCAAGAGAGGAACTTGGTAACGCGAAAAAACAAAATATCGATATAATAGGATCAAAAACACACATATTTCAATGTCATGACTAAATTGCTATATTTCCCTCTCCTTAAAATAATTACCCTATCTGAACAATAAACTTTTCCTCTGACCTGATAGTGCTGCACACCTATTCGTCTTGAAAGTGCGCTAGCAGACAACAGCTGAGTTTTGCATGGAAATGACTCACACCACTGTTTTTCGATCTGATATTGGTTTAAAGGTAGTTACACTTTTGGTAGCCAGTTTATCCACCATGAATCCTACACCAGCTTCATATTTGTTGCCACCTGAGTAATATACGATAATAGCATTGTTTAATCTGATAAGGTTTATCACAATGCAGCGTCATTGATGCAGTTCTTCCTTTTGTCGGCAGAGAGCGCACTGATCCGAATGCAGTTTTGAGTTCTCACCACCTTGGCGCTGTCAGAAGAAGGGCGTCATACGTTTCGAGATCTGTCATTGGTTCATCACTTCAGCTGTCTCGTATTTATTTTTGTCATTTTTGTATAATTCTCATAGCGAGAAGATGGTTCCTCATGGAACGGAAACAGGTTCTATCAGTGTATTAAATTTGTATTATGTAGTATTAAACAGTTTAAGCAGATGCTCGGGCTTTATGAGTGATTTTTTAAGGATAGGCAGTGCATGTAAAGACTAGTAGGGTAAAGTCTCCTAATTTGTACCGGTCCCTAAATTGTACCGCTATGATATCCTATAACAGGTATAACTTTTTGTTGTATTAAACATATTGAAATATTTGCTCAAATAAGTAAAGAGCTTCAAAATCCATTACTTTGTATTGTTTAAAGTCTAAAAAAGTTCTTGTCCAACCAATTAAGGAAAAATATGGAATTTAGTAAAAATGGTACAATTTAGGAGACCTTACCCTAGTGATTTTCCTTTTTCTTTCGTTTAATTGTCTTTAGTAAGTCCATATTTGTTGATTGATGTAATTGAAATGTTTTCATTATAGCAATTTTGATTATTAGTACATAAACTGTTTCTTTGAATGCTATTTTTTCGTTTTTTAGAACAAGTGGATTTTTCCTATCAGAGTAAGTCCAGTTACGGACGCATGTCTTGCTGTGTGGTATGAGTGGTATTTATTGCGAATTGCCTATTATGCTCATTCAGACATTTTTTTAATTCCCGACCGGTTTCGCTAATGCAAATGCAAGATTTGTGATGCATGGGACACATACTATTGCGGTTTTTTTTTTTTCAAGTTTGTTTTCTTCAATATTATTGCGTCTAGTATTTAGCGCTGGAGATGAAGCAATCGCTCAATTTTATTTTTGATCTTAAAAATCACAAAGAAAGGATTCCACTTTATCTCCAATGTGTTTCGCAATCTCACAACTTGTGATTAAACCATTAATTGTAACTCACCCTTACAAAATTAATATTATTTCGATGATCGTATTTCGTGCTTTCATCATCCGAACTTGGTTTCAACTGTGAATTACAAATAATAACCGACATTTTGAAACGCAATGACTTAATATGTCACCAAGAAACAAATTAAAAATTCCTTATTGTATATCTATAATAAAAAAGAAACCAACTTAAGACCAAATATCCATTTCTTTCCAAAGTAATGTTTACACTAGGATTTGAAGAATTTTGAATACCATCAACATCAAAATAGCTAACAATACTATACAAATAGGCTGAATAAATAGACGCAATAATATTGAAGAAAACAAACTTGAAAAAAACCGGAATAATATATATCATTCCATGCATCTGCAATTCCTGTATTTACATTGGAGGAATCGGTTGGGCAGTAAAAAACGTATGAGTGAGCAAGATGGGGCAATTCGCAATATAGACCACTCACACCACACAAAGCACCAACTCGACACTCGTGATACCAAAAATCCAATCATTCTAGAAAAAGTAAAAATAGTTACAAAGAAAATGCAAAGAAACTATTCATATATTCAATTAAAAATTGCTATTCTGACAGCATTTCAATTACATCACATCAACAAACTTACTGAAGACAATTACACCAAAAGAAAAAGGGAAAAAAAATTGATTTTTTTTCTTTTTCTTTCTTTTCTTTTCTTTTCAAATCCTGTTCAATCAATTCCGATGTAAAAAACCCGCTACCTTCTTGGCAACACAACGATCAAGAATTCTACGTCCTTCCGTGACGACAGATAGAAGCACCCATCCATAAGAAGCTTCCGCTGACTTTGCACCCTTAACGTTTCAGGCGCAGCTGATGGGAAGAAGATTAAAATTAAATACTTCAATTATGTTAATTTCCTTGTTGGTTTCCCAATAAATTTTGTGAGAGTTCAATTATTATATTGCCTTATGAAGTCCATGAGTACAGATGAAATTCTCTGTAATTTTTAATAAGTTGTTAAATATATATCTAAAAGTGTAACTGTGTGTAATATTTTGAATGAACTCGCAACCAGAATATAAGTTACAACGTGACGTAAATATGAGTGCATTGCAAGAGGTGCTCACTACGAGTTATGATATGAATTCAGGCAACCCTCGTTTTACGACAGTTCAATACACGACGATGCAGATTTATACCGATTCAGAATTTAGACCAAAATGACGAAAAATATATTTTTAAAAAATAAAAAAATGCGAAAAAAGAAAAATTAAGTTTCATAAGCGAAACTGCAGCCATAAATGGTGAACGTAGTTAGCTTTGACAGTTGTACTTAGCCTACACCCACTCCGTCCATCCCGCATTGATTCACTGTCAATGCTGTGATAAATACGTAGTACAATTAATAGTGATAAAAAGCTTTAAAAATAAACATATCCATATCTGGTAAAAGGAATGTATCCTGACACACTTTACACTGTATGCATTATATATTACGTTATGTTAATTTACCTACGGACATTTGTAAATATTTTACAATAATTTTAATCGTAAAAACTTACATTAGCATGGTTTAATTAAATAAAAACAATATAGTTTGGATGTGTGGAACGCATCCACCCTGTTTACATTATGTAATAGATCGTTTTACCTCGATTCGATTTACGAACTGTAGGAACGCAACACCGGCGTAAAACGAGGGCTGCCTGTGTAAGTAAGAAGCAGATGAAGGTGATAATGTATAGTAAAAGTCAAAGCGTAGTCTTAGGTATGAAAAGTGAAAATATAAAATTGTCAGAGAATTTCTATATCTTGGAGGCTTAATTACTGAAGATGGAAAAAGTAGGAAAAAAAGTTTGGGTAAAATAAAGCAAACCAAAAAAAAGACATAGTTTGTGGATAGAAGAAAAAATTTTAACGGCTAAAATTATTGACATCAAGACTACGAAAGTAAGACTTTTGTATTGAGTGTAGCCCTCTTCGGATGTGAAACCTGGAATATGGAAAAAAACTAAGAAAAGAAGATTAGATGCTTTGAAATGTGGTGTCTAAGAGGAATGTTAAAAATTACGAGTTTTAAATGTATAGTCTGAGTTAGTAAAGACGAAAAGAACTAAAGAAGGCTAATAAGAAAAGAAAAATTTGGAAGACTATCAAAAGAAGCAATTTACCATGAATAGAACCTTTAGTATGACGTAATCGTGTAACAAAAACTATTCTGGAGGGTGATGAAGAGGGGAAAATTTCATTGGAAAGGATATGGATGAGCTACATGAAGAAAACGATAGTGTTGCAGAGCACCGTTATGGACGAGTGAAAAGGCTGGGGGAAGTGAGAAGCACATGGAGAGCTAAAGCTAACTGAGGACCAAGATGATAGATGTAAGATATCATATAACGGAGGATGCTTTGTAACCATCCTTCCCGATCGTTTTCATCCATTCCTATCTGCACTCAGAGATGAGAGCGGGCTCTTTCAGCAGAACATTCGTTCCAAGTCACGATATTGTGGCTGGAGGAGCATCTTCCGAGTTAAAGTTAAAATTAAAGTATCCCACTATAGGCCGATGCAAGGCCCTTGGAGTCGTGGGAGGTAAGGCTCCCAGTGCTTCTTAACCAATTGCATGAATGTGAGGTCGGGTAGTCAGACCGATGCCCGCCCGCCTTTAACACCCGGGAAAGAAACCCGGTACCCATTCTACAGAGGGCTGGGTTCACCCTTGGACCCATTTGGAGGACAATGGAGCGAGGAGAAATCTGTACCCTCCGTCGAGGCCGGGAATCAACCCCATCACCTCCAACCTGCAGCCCAGTGGATCATGAGATGACCCACTATTATTGAACTTAATACTTTCAAATATATACATGTGGGATGTAGTTGCCATCAGTGGCATGGTTTCATTGATATACGTGATTCGTTTGTATTGCACAAGGACATGTTCGATTTGGTTGTGAAATCTCAACATCGCATGCTCAACCACAGCATGTAGAGTGTCACTCATACTGTTGTGAATATGGCGCATAATGCTGGTCCTCTTAGTTGGCTACGTATTCACGATAGATAAGGTCTTTGAGATGCTACTATAGCAAAAACAAAATAGTAAAAAAAATCACAAGGGTTGAGATCTAGCGACCATGCTGGTCACATTGTATGACAAAGGCGGCAGATGATTCTATCGTTGGTAAAGTAGCTCGGAGCAACCGCTGGACATGGATGGCGATGTGAAGCGAGGCACCATCCTGCATGTATATCCACTATATATCGCCCATACACCGCCCTAGCGGCCACCTTCGGAAGTATCTTTTTATCACGCCAAACACATTTCCATCGCCACGGACGTCCTCAAGTGAAATACAACAATAAATTTACAAAAATAGGCCCAATCTAAATATTGATAGTTAGGAATTGCAAATATCTTGTACTGGATTCCTGATGAAAATTCCAAAATATAACTGTTATATTATACATAGTTTTTTTTTTTTATGTTTTATGTATTCGTTTTTGGGATTGTTGTTTCACATACAAATCGTTATATTCAAATAATACCAACCTACAAAATCTAAGCAGAAATTACAAGAATTAGAGTATGTAAATAGACTAGAGAATAAAACAATCAAACTTAATGAAAAAGTTTCTGCAAACAGCAAAATTAACGGAAAAAATTTGATTTTAACTTCAAACCGAAATGCCAATACTAAAAATAATTATATACACTAATTATAATTATAATTATAAATTATATACATTATATTATGATTGCATAAATAATTACCTATAAATATAAAAAAAAAATAAGTAGTGACCCAGCAAGAAAAATTTCTGAAGAAAAATTGAGCCTACGTGATCTGCTCTTGCCATCTGTTGGTCAGTATGCAGGGGGTGTAATCGGAAATACTTGTCAGAGCTTGAATGGAGAATCACTGTAGAAAGCCTGTGATCAACATCTCGCATTCGCAAAACATTCTTGGCTTCTAAGAAGTCACTTGATAGAGCCTAAGTAGTCCAGAGATGAACAGATAGCATCCCATTTTATAACTTCTTGGCTAAAAAGGCAACACTATATATATTTTACATTGTATACAATTTCATAAAAAAAAAAAAAAACTTTCACAACAATTAAGTAAACTTACATATAAGGATAAAACAGATATCCCAATTTTTAATCTTTCTGTGATCAAATGCTTAAATATTGTTTTTTTTTATATAATACTTAATAATTAACACTTTATAAATAACAAATTAGATAAGTGAAAAATTCTTTACAATTTTAGTGTTGAATATAATTTCACTATGTAATTCACTTTGTAATAAATAAATACATATACAAATGAAAAATAGGAAATTCCTGATATGGAGAATTTAAAAAGCACTTGCTTAAATTTTTAATTTTAAATTCGTCCGTAACTGTATTCACACACGTTAAATTTTATCCGCAAGAAAATTCCTGATGTCGTCAAGTTTTTAGGTAATTTTTTTTTACTATAATTTGAAATTAACAATTTAGATATCACGTATCGTAATATCATTTGATAATATTTTATCTAGTTTACTATTGACACAACATCATTTAATTCGAAATCATATAATATCATTACATTAAAATTTATGAAAATATACGTATTGTGTATGTAATATATTTGGAAATAATGAAAGAATATATAATATGCTTTTTGATTTAATATTTTCTCCGTATTTCTTGGTTGAAAATAAAAATATTTGAAAATAAACTAAGTTATTGCTTCGTTTTAATTTTAAATCTGTGTTTTATTAAACTTATCTCTACAGAGATAAATTTCCTACTCCAGAAACATGAAAGGAATAATTTATGTATCAGAAAAGAAGAATCAATAAATTTTTGTGGAAATTTCTTTCGGAATTTGTTTGTTGTTTTTTTTTTTGTTCCCCATTTCTTGAAGACGTATCGACATGCCGACCACAGTCTTCCTGCAAGAACCTTTTTCATAATCCACTGAACAAATCAATAAGTTCTTTTTGTTTTTCGAGACATTTCTTTTTTGTTAGTCTGTTGGGATTGATTTGGACCAGGGAATACAAGTGATGAATACGAATAAGGAATCAGAAAATGAACACGAAACCCCCTCAAAACATAAAAGGAAAAGATAAAATAAAAAGGTAATTTTCCACAATTCCAGGTTTTCCAAACGATTGAATAGCAATACTTTTCAGTTTGTTGGAAAGAAAAGTTGTAAATTACCGACAATTTTATAATTTCATGTTGAAATTGCCTGAGAAGAAGAATAAAAATTTTCAAATGTAAAGTTTTGTATATTTGAGTTCGTATTTTCGTTAGATTTTGGATGAGTTTATGACATGTCAAGTTCCAGTAAAAAAGAACTAATAGCCTTAATAATTTGAATGAATTGAAGAAATAACATTGCATTGTATCATTTCTTTTAGTCGTCTTATCAAAAACAATATGATTTCCAGTCCATCTTAGATCTCTGGGGTTCAATTCTAAATAGTAATGCCGCTGACGTGTATTATCTTTCTTATTTTCATGTAAGATTAATTTACAGAAAATGCTGACGGACTAGAGAGTATTTTGTAATGATAACATTTTCTAATACGGACTTATTTTAAAAATCTGCAATTTTATATTGTATTGCTTTTGTTTTTAATATTATTTCCCCACTCGCTTTTTGATATTGTAAGTTTTATTTAACAATAATGAAGCCAAGCCATTAGTAAGCCGATAAAGCTTCTTTTCCAGGCGTTGTTTTCTTAAAAAACACAATTAAGATAAATATTTGATTTACTTTGAGTATTATTAGAAGTTCCATTACATGTTATTTTGATGCAAACACGCAATTGTTCCAGAACGATCACAGAATCTGTCATTTGAGGCTTTCATAAATATTTTATTTCTATTGAATTTAATGTAAAATACAATTAGACAGAAACGCTGCATAATTATTATAAAATTTATTTGAAAGATAATTTGTACTGTTTATATTTATTTATTTATTTATTTTTTCAGTTAATATTGTGAACACTCACCAAATACTTTTTATAGATTGACTTTAACTATTGGATTATGATTTCAAAGTGGAATTTAAATTTAATTTTAGGCCTATTACTGACATGAAAACTAATATTTTCATCAAAATTTTCACAAAGTATATATGCAGCATTAATTCCCATCAATCATTTTTCTCCAGGTAAATTTTAAATATACTTATTATATTTATATACTATTTATTCTCATCTATTTATCAGAAATTTGGAAAATGGTTTAAAGAGCATTTTAAATGAAGCCATTGAATAAGTTTAGTGTTACGTGATTAAAAAAAGAAAAGATGAATGGTGAAATAATGACAGGACGGAGGAATGGTTCACAGATGGAAGAGTTAATTAAAAAAGGAGTGATGAAAAGCAAGGGTTACTGAAAACGGAACAAGTATTGAGACTACATTGAATGATTTGTAATGAAACAAGAACAGCTGAATTGATTGTAATTAAGGTTTAAATGAGAGGGTAATTATTTAGTTAATTTAAAAAAAAGAGTTAAATGGAGCAGAAAGCATAGTAAATTAAAGTTGATGAAGCAAGGAATAGAAATGATAAATTAATGATTAAATAATTAAACTAGCTCTACACTCAGGTACGCACCGCATAATGTTAACTGAGCAGACACTGATTGAGGATTCAGTTTTGGGGAATGGAGAGGTGGAGAACAAATCAAAAAATTGCTAATAATAAGCATGAAGCAAAACCGTCTTACCAACTTTTAAGGACATTAGTTCAGCCGTTTTAGAAATGGTTTCGGGTCTCATTTCTTGAGTTGCAAGGCGGGAGTTTGTAGATTACAATAATTGGAAATTAGAGTCAAATTTTACGGAAATCCACTCAGCCATCATGCAGGTTAAAACCGACAAATGAGAATAGGGAAAGAAAAACAAGATAGGGATAGCCATTAGTAAACCAATCACAATGCTTTGCAACGTCTTCTGATTCGTCTATGAAAATATAAGTGATATTGCCCTAATTTCCTTATTATTACAAATGTGATTGTTGCGAAAGACGCAATTGTTCCGATTGTGGTTGCGATTGTTGTTATTGTTGCTAATAACAATTGTTGTGATGATTGTTGCGATTGTTGTCATTGATGCTAATGATAGTTTAATGATACTTGTCCCCAGAGGAAACGGGAATATAAGTCTTCAGATTTTGGTCAAAAGATTAAAAATGGAATAGCAGGATTTCGCTTCAAATACTGAGTTAAAATTGAAGATTACAATTATTTACTCTTGCAACTATTACAGAAACGTATAACAGAGACATATAAAGTGGATGTGGTACACCAAAAATAATTAGATCGATATAATTGTATGAAGTCGATATAATTGATGTCACAAAGGTAGCCAATCAAATTTATAATTTGATTGTAGGAAGTTGCTCCTTTTTTTTTAATGCAAGAATTCCAATTTTTTTGCTTTCTCTCGTTTATAATGTAATCATTTGTATTCTACATTTTTCAATAATTATCAATAACATTGTTATAACATACTTAAGAAATTTGGAAATTAATTTTGAAATACTTATTTGGAACTTAATAATTCTTCTATTTGAACTTTGATTTTTTGATATTTCAACAATATATAACTATACATTAATCATTTTCTTCAAGAATCGTAATAGAAAATCGACATAATTAAACTTTAACCACCAACATCAAATCGTGGCTGAACAATAACTCTAATTCTAATCTACAAATAACAATGTTGATTGGCACAGTTATATCAGTTATTATATCTCATATACAGTTATAATATGAATTATCCCAAGATTCTCAATAAGAAGCACATAGAGATTTTGTATTTTTTTACGAACATAGATGTTTAAAGAGTAGCTCATTGTCATTTATATAGATTTTTAGAAACAAAAATAATTAGAAATAATAATTTATTTTGATTTTATATATCGTGTATATGATTACTTATAAACTATAAGTGTATGGAGAAAGTAATAAGTAAATAAATAAATAAAAAATACAATGGGATGACTGAATACGAAAGAGTTTATTACATCTACTTATTTCATATTGGTAAAGTCGCTGTTTTTCAAGAAATGATTTTGAAGTTTAAGCCTTTTTCTCTTTCTTATCAGATAGAACTGTTACCCAAAAGATCATTGGAAATTCAAATAAGATTTAATTGCAACATTTTTTTGATTGAATTTTTTAAACAATTATAAAACTGAAGATTTTGGATGAACTCCTGCGAACTTATTTCCATTTCATTTTAATCTCTGTAACAGCCGGTTTCTCCAAATAGTATTAATATTAATTGAATCGCAACTTTCTTGGATTCAATTAGATTTAATTCAGGAGTAGTTTATGACTATTTGTACAAACCGGTCGAAAGTGTATGAGTCCTATTTTTACAGCTCTGGAAGCTATTGCTTAAACTACAGAATAAAGAAAAAGGTTAGGAAGTGATTTCATCTTCGTTAATGACTAAGTTTCCAGACAAGAAATGAAAAGGCATTTTCACAGAAATTAAATTATTTTTTAAAATTAAAAATTAAATTGAAAAAATGTTTTCATTATAGAAACATATTGTTTAAAGATTATTAAAAAAATCAATCAAAAACAAGACATCATTTTTATTTTTTACAGTACTGAATATCATACGTAAATTTTATATATTAATATATTAATATAGTTCCCTTATCTTGTAAGGGAATAAGATGGATTGATTTGACAACAAGTCCATCTTGTTCCCTTACGGTTCTGATACGGGATTGATTTGTCTATAGAACATTAAAAAAATGGATACTCATCATTTCTCAATTATGTTTTATGAAACTGAGAAGCTTTCAAGCTGAATGCCAGGCTTTGTTCCAGAAAAAAAAATCAAGTCAGATGTTTGAGAAGCATCATATTGGTTTGTGTATTAAGTATGACTTGCGTTGTGGGATGGAGTTTTTGGGTACAATACTACACCATCTTAAAACTCTTCTTTAATATTTTGGCAATATTTCGCAAAACTAAAATCGTTTTGCTTTTGGTATTGAAAAAGAGTTCCAGCAACTTTTAATGGAACAGATAATTATTACTCGCAAGGATGTAATTAGGCATAGTCCATCGTCAAAATAAATGAAATTTTGAAAGATGAAAGTTATTTCTGATCGTATATTCTTTTTTTTTTGCCTAATATTCTCAACATAACTGAGGGGAAAAAAGAAAATAAACAGAAAAAAAAATAAAGAAAAAGGAATTTTAAAATAAGAATTAAAAAAATAAACTGGGCACCTTAGAACTTTAGTCTATCATTCTACGCTTCGCCTTACACGAACAATTATTCAAACTGAACAACACGAAATTAAATAAGCAAATATTCAAAAATCGATTAATATCAAATATCTCGAAATTGATTGAGTATTGGCCCCTGAACCAATGTTAAAACCCAATTTAGTACAAAACATTCCAGAACAAAATTGTACAAAACTCTTGCTATACCAACTCTCCTCTATGGAAGTGAAATTTGGGTTCTCAAAAAAAAAAAGAGAACCAGTAGATTAAAAGCGGCTGAAATGAGGTACCTAAGACGAATTGCTGAATATACATTATTGGATCACAAAAGGAATGAGGAGATACTCCAAGACTTAATCTACAACCATTTGAAGACAAGATTTCCACATATAGAAATAGATGGTTGCAACCAGTCTCCAGAATGCCACCAAATAGAATACCCCAAGAAATACTTCACTACAAACCTCTGGGACAAAGACTACCGGGACGCCCAAAAAAACGCCTTCTGGACCCTGTGTAGCTGGAACCGAAACGGGTCAATACTGGCCTAATTTCGTTGGAATATGTTGATGATATACTTGATGTGTACTGTCATCTCACTAAATGCCACTTAATTTGACGTTATACACGCTGTCCTCTTCTTGTCAGTGGTTTTACAAAGAATTATTCCCCACAAGAAAAGATTGCTTTAAAAGATTTTAATATTTGACACTTAATGATATAATTATTTACTTTAACCTACCATCTTTACTTTAACAAACCCTACTCTTATAGATAATAAATGAATTCGGCAGATAATAAGTGAAATCATTGCATAATAAATTCATTAAAATTCAATATAAAAGTTTTCAATTTTATGTAAAATAATGAAATACAAATATTTTACATTAATTTCAACAGACATTTTACAAAATGTTGTACTACTCAGAAATTTAAATTTTTTTTAGGAACTCCAAATAATAATTTCTTAACTGAAAAAAAAATATATATCTTACATTTAACGCCTGCTTTATTTAGATTTCATGGATTAAATTTTAATTCAGTTTTATTGGTAAGGTTTAGTCATTTACGATCAAGCTTCATTTGAAAGCTTTGATTGTGTTAATAACTAATTTGTAATTCGTATTTCATGCTTCAGCGTCTTTTTAGTTACTGTTCTTTAATAACGACATAATTTATTGCCAAGTCTAAGCCTTTGACACCACAACATCGTGGAATGAAAAATCAATCTTTCAGCATCGTTAATTCAGGAAGAAAACAGATTACGTAAAATGTCACATTCTAACAGTAACACCAGGGCTACGAGTCAAAGGGTTTACGAATCTACCATATTTCATTGTTCTTTTCAGAAACAGCTTAACCAAAATATTTCAAAGGAATTTGTGAATGAAGTTTCGCTAGTAAAATTAATATTCTGGAAGATTTATCTTGATGAAATGCTTTTCTAGTAATATTTCACTTGTAACTAGTGGAAAAGAAGATTAAATGAATTTAATAAGAAAAATAAAAAAGTAGACAAAACTTTATACAAATTTACAGAAAAATGGTAAATATACTTAAGCGTTATTTAAATTCCTATCCTTACATAAAATATTTACATTCTCTAGGCAAATTCTAAACGAATTTGGCTAATTTTTAAATTTATTTTTTATAGCAATGATTGTTGTCCTCATAAAATGCTACAAAACTCCAGTTACTTGCTTTCCAGCTTTAGTTCCTCCAATTAAGTTTAACAATACCAAGTCGAAATTTCAGAAAAGATCCTTGTCTTAAGTTCCGATCATCTTCTCAGAAGACTTTACAGGCAGTCTTATATAAGTGAACAGTGCATTACTTTTCTTTTCGACTATTTAAAGATATGTAGCTGTCCTAACAATGATATTGATAAACAAATTTCGATTCTTTGTTTGCGTTTAATTGGTTTTTTAAGATCTTTAAAATACTGCTAATTTTACCTGTTAGATCTGAAAGAGGAGTAGCATCTTTTAGAGCTAATAAATAATATAAGCTTAAATAAGGAAATCCTTCTATTCCTTCTAATTTTTTTTTTTATTATTTCCAGTTTCCAGTTCTGATTTCCTCTTTTTTTCTTTGGTTTCGTTTGGAAGATTCAGTAATCTTTCATTTATATTTTTTTCCAATATAAAGTTTTTAATCAAATCAAAATTAACGTGCATACCAGATTAAGAAATCACTGAAAAAATACAAAATCGCACTAAACAAAAATCACTGAGCTTATTTTGAATTTTTGCTGGGAATCGGAGACGGTACCGTTTCGGGTTTCAACACCCTCTTCAGTCCGATCCCGCCCAGTATACCCAGCCCAGTGAAGAGGGATAATACACAAGACGGACAAACGAACAAGACCATGACCCCTCATTTCAAAAGACATCAAAAATCAAATCAAGAATAAAAGAGGGTAAAAACAAATTCATGCCAGCAAATCGCTTAGCTTAGTAAGAATTTGTTGGAACAAAATGTTAGAAATCAAATCAAAATTAACATGAGTATCAGAATAAAGTTTTTACTATATGTTTATTTCTCTAATTTCTTTGAATTTTAAATAACCATTTCACTTCATTTCTCCTTAGATTTTAAGTTAAACACCCCCCCCCCCCCCTCACACACACACCCTCACCCACAAACGTAATTAAAAACATCTCCCGAAGACCCTAGGTTGTTTACATTTAATCCCTATCCCTCTCTAAATTAGCATTATCCCCTCCGAAAACTTTGATTTCGACAAAATAAAGATACGAAAATTTTAATCTAATTCACAAACTACTCCTGACAATATATTTACTTCCGATGGATTTTTCACTTTTTTATGTGGATTATTGTATCTTAAATACGATAAAATTTGAGTTTCAGGCAACGAGTACAGATCCCTTTTATGTATCGACATTGTAATCATTACAAACACTAAGACAGTTGTCATATTGTCAAACACGATATACAATATGAGTTTTTTTTCAAAGACCAAACAGACCGTAACAATATAGCAAATGGTGAACTATAAATTCCAAGTAATTATAAACTAAACTAGAATGTGTTGGACCATCCGCACAGATTCCTCACTTCACATGTTCATTGATTTGCAGACGAGAATAGATGGAAAGAGACACTCAACGTCATTTTCTGGTTTAGGAATCTTCATTGAAAACGTTTTCTTTGAAGGCATTCGCTATCATTGTATACTGTTGGGACAAGTGTTTCTGGCGACCATTAAGGAAGAGTATTGTGTAGAGTCTTCACAATTCGTATCTTTCATCTGAAAATAAAAGTAACAGCTTCGCAGCAGAGGGTTAGTTCACATTTTTATTTAACATTCTGCTTAATAAATGCTGCAATAAAATCAAAAGGTAGCCCTCCCAATTTGAATGTCATTCATAATTTATGGATGAATCATAAATACTAATCACATATTTATCCATTTAGTACCACAAGGTACTCCAGCAGCACTCATATCATTTATAGTAATCATTGAAACAGTAAGAAATGTTATTCGTCCTGGGACAAAATGTAATTTTTCTCCATTCTCAAAAATGATCTTTTATAACGTAAATATGACTTTTTATGAGATTATGGTCTAAGTATCATTTAAATAAATTATATTCGTGGAAACTGTCGAGGAATGAAACCTATCTAATTTCGGAGCCTTTCATAAGTTTATTGGTTTCCCAATCTTTCCGATTACTTGGTAATTGCAAAATAGAAATGTGAGCTTGAATATCGGATTTATGATACGATTAAGAACATTTGGCTCCAAAGACTTCAATTAATTATTATTTCGAAATATTTCGTTTAGTAAAAAAGTGACTGAGCATTTTCATTTTTTTCCTTCTAGCAGTAATTCAATTTGAGAGTCCAGTGCAAAACTTATGCCAGTGGATCAAATATGCCATCTGTAGCTTCAACTAACAAATTTTATTCAATAATAAACATTCTTCAACAAATATTTCAAATCGAGGCAGCTAATTGAATACATGTCTCTAATTTCATTTATAAATTTTTAACGCTCCCTTCCGATTTGTCCAAAGTAAGATTCAATTAGGCCTATGTAAAACGATGAACAACGCATTCATAACGTTGAATTATTTTTAAAATTGAATTTCAAGCATCGTTTATTGTTGTTATATTGAATTACAGTCGAAATTCTAAGTTTAAAATTTAAATCAGCTTCCTTCGTTTCCAAAGTCTTCCGTGACAGTTGTTTGCAGTTATTCACATCCAATTACTGCTCCAGACTGTACAGTAGATCAGGAATGGCCAAACTTACTTAAAGTAAGTTACATTACTTAAAATTTCAAAATGTTCAAAATGTCAAATGTTTACAAGTCGCAAGATGTGAATAGATATTGTTCACACGTCTTAGTTCTTACATTCGGATTGTATTACAAAAAAAATATATAAGAAATAATAATAATAATAATAATGATAATAATAACCTCCACCGACACAATCAGGTAGCGTCGATCGTTCATCAACAACTAGCACACAAACATTCACTTATTAAGAGCACGGTCCCATACTACAAGTACATACCACAAAGCGTATTAGAGTCACCCTCATATAAACTATACTGGGACCGCCCCATTCACACAGACAAAACCATACATCACAACAGACCAGACATCACACTTGTTGATAAGGTCAACAAACAGACATATCTAATTGATATTGCAGTGCCTATCAGCAAGAACATGCAGAAAACTCACGCAGACAAGATCAGTAAATACACTGATCTAGCACACGAGCTCCAGAAGCAGTGGAGGCAGGATCGAGTACGTGTTGTACCCATCGTTCTGTCTGCCACTGGTCTGGTGCCTCACACATTGCACCACAATCTCAGCACACTAGGACTTCACAAAAACACTTATGCACAACTGCAGAAGGCTGTGGTACTCAACACTACACGCATAGTTAGGAAATTTATGGACACAACCACACATCCCTAATCATTCTCGCACACGTCTTTACACTTGGCAGTATGTGCTTTGGTCCTTGACCCGCCATATTGTTTTTGCTGGGGAAACCCAAGGTTTGAAACATACAAACACAATAATAATAATAATAATAATAATGTACGTAAAGCTATTTATTCACTTATAGCAGTTTTAAAATGTTATTTTATATTGGTTCCAATAATCTCAAAATTAAATATATATATTTACAGCCGGACAATGATGTGGAATTTGAAAAAAGCCAATACAAAAACCATATCATTGTTTCTGTGAAGATACGGCCAATTTATCCTCACGTCATCAGCGGCTTAAGTGGAAATTAAAATAACTAAAATTTAGAAACAACTTAGAAAACAACAACGCAATATTCTAAGACTTTGCTATTTTTTATTCAGTTTTTTATATCAGTAATATTATTGCTAGTGTACAAGTTTTAAGTAATTACATCTTTGAATTTATTTTTAAAAATAAATAAATAAATAAATAAATAAGAAGGTAGGTTGCCCAAATAAGGCCCACCTAACTTTTAAAGATTTTTACATTTCTACTGCAAGAGTGAAAATTCTGAAAACTGTCTTGAAAGATAGTTTAAGGTGTGCTGTTATGAAAAAGTGAATTTAGAATTAGTGGCATTTGAAATTCCTTCTGTAATAGCACAGTTTTGAAAATATAACTGAAGGGCTTTATTTGGAGCCCCTGTTCCAAATAAGGCCCACTACTAGTCACAGGCAAACTCGCCCACAGGGAAAGAGCTTGGCAGTGAAAACAGCCAATTTCCAACATTTAATTCTGACTAAATATTAAGCTACAAATTAATAATTAATTAATAATTAGTTTATAAAATTGCGAATTTAAAACTAGCTTTGATGATTTTTGTTATATTTTTTCTCATTATACATAATTACTTTACATTATAGGATGGAGGGCCTTATTTGGAGCCCCCTGTTAACCCACGCTTTCATGCATTGTTTTACTAAAAAGTATTTAAATGCACATCAACTGGAAAATATCAAATACCGTATCTTATTCTATTCATTACATACTTTAAAATGAAATAAAACATGTTTATGTATTATAAAAATTCTTCATAACCACACGTTATCCTTCAAAACTCTTTAATCGTGATATTTCGCAATCTTTAATCAAGATTGCTTCGTCGGATGTTAGGTATAAGTCATTAAATTACCTCTGGGTACTAAAATACACAAATCCTTTAAAGAATTATGTAAAACCAATGATATTAATATAATACAATACAAAAACAACCAATTGATAAAGAAAAATAGGAACGACACCAACCACAATTTCTTGTACACCATGGGGGTTATATATAAATTAAAATGTAGGGATTGTGGTTCTATGTACTTTGGAAGTATGGGCCGCACTCTAAAAGAAAGAATACGAGAACACGTACAAGCCTTTACTAACAAGAACGAAGGAATATCAGACTGGGGAGACCACTGCCTACAAACAAAACACAATCCCGATCCCATAGTCAACATTTTATTCAAAATTGATGAAGAAAAAAATAGGTTCAGGATTGAATCCTGTATTATCAACACTTTCCCATGTATAAACAAAGAAAAATTTCTCAAAGTTAACAGTTGCACCTTGCACAAATTCAAAAAAAGTATTAAAAATGTTGACAAATTCCTCTAAAATATTATTGGTTTTAAAATTGTATCGAAGTAATAATATCTTTACCTTCCCTTTGTTTTTATCAAAATTATTCTTGAAGTCATAATAATGATGTAATACCTTCCCCTTGTTCTTTAGGCAAGTTATGTTCCCATTATATTGTATTTTGATAATAAGGTAGCATTATTGATGTTACCCTTGTTTTTTTCAAATACTATACCATTGTAAATTCTATCATTGTTATGAATTCTGTATCCTAGGGAATGAGTTTTTGAAACTTATACCTAACGTCCGACGAAGCAATCTTGATTAAAGATTGCGAAATATCACGATTAAAAAGAGTTTTGAAGGATAACGTGTGGTTATGAAGAATTTTTATAATATTCAGTGAAATTCAGTTTTTTAAATGTTTATGTATATTAAGTTGCCAAAAAATGCAGACGATTTTTCATATTAAGTTGAAATAGTAACGACAAAAGCTTCGTGCGACTTTTACTGTTCAACTGAAACAAACATGGTGAAATTATCCACTTCAACGGACCTAATTTTTGGTGGAGCTGCTAGAAGCTAGGATCTGTCTGAAACATAACTAATCTTGGTAAATTGTCAACATTCCATTAATAAAACGAAGATGGGCCTTATTGAAACCTGGCCTTATTTGGGAAACCTACTTAATAACAAATGACAGTTATCAAATCAAACTCAAAACTTCCTAAAAATTTTAAGGGCGAGCTTTGAGTTTTGCCTGTTTGGTGTGTGTGATATACAGTCAGACCTCGATATAAGGTCACCCCTTGGGACCTCGCGAAAGTGACCTTATAACCGATTCATACGCATTTGTCAATAAATAAGCATTATGTAAATACAGTATAATTCTTTGTAAAATTTAATACGTACAAAATATCAGTTTATTACGTTACAAATTTTTTAATTTAATTGAACCAATTAAAATTGGGAATCAGAAAGAAATTATTTAAAAAAATTTTAATTCGGAATAAAGTTTTTAGAAATAGTACTAGTATGCTCAAGCAAAGTACTCATGTACAACTGACATATACTTAAAATAATCAAGCAAAGTACTCATGTTTTTAAAATAATCAATAACAGAGGACTGTCGTGATTTTAGTTTCATCTTTTGTACAATGTTTTCTAAGTTTTGTAATTTCTGAAAATGTTTTTCAGCTCCCTCATGACTCGTAAAAAAATATCTTTACGACATTAAATGCTCTGAGCGCTTCTGCTTGTGTCACCGCTTCACTTTCAATATCACTGTCGTTATTCTCCCTTTCTGCTGCAATGGAATCTAAAACTTGCGAAACAATTTCGGAAATCGAAGCTTCAGAAGTAGTAGTAATTTCATCATCAATTTTCACGTTTTCACTTTGCCCTTCTATAGCACAGCCGCGATTTCTGAGATCTTGTATTAACACAGTTAAAGGAATATCGTCTTCATCATCTTCATCTGTTATTTCATCCACACTATTTGAAGAAAATTGAAAACCAGCATGTCGAAAGCAATTTGAAATGCATGTGTTTGACACCAAGCTGCAACTTTAATGAATATAAAAAATTGCATCTAACACAGACATGCGAAATTTTTTTTTCTCGTCAATTGCTGAAATCAAATCTTTCAGAAGGAGCTTTCTGTAGTTCAATTTCAGATTTTGAATGACTCCCTGATCCAAAGATTGCAAAACACTGGTAACATTTGATGGTAAGAAAACAAGCTCAATTGATTTCAACTGAGGTATGTTGATATGAGCAGGGCAATTGTCTGCGATGAAAACAACTTTTCTTTTCTTTTTCAAAAAGTATCTATCGAAACGTCGAATAGTTTTCTCAAATATGTTAGCATTCATCCATGCTTTTTTGTTTGTATCATAATCCAAAGATAAAGACTTGACATTTTTAAAGCAACATGGATTTTGAAATTTTCCGATAACTAGCGGTCTCAATTTTTCAGAGTCATCCATATTAGCTCCTAAAAAAATTGTCAGTCTTTCTTTACTTTTTTTCCCCCCTATACATTATTCTTTCTTGAAAGTAAGAGTTTTGTCAGGAAGGACCCGGAAAAAAAGTCCACATTCATCACCATTGAATATATCGCAATGTTTATACCACTTCAAAATGTCATCTAACACGGATTTCTTCCAATCGCTTAAAACGCTATAATCCACATCACCGGCTTCACCGCACACTGTTTGAAAATTTAAGTCATGTCTTAATTTAAATCTCTGTATCCATCCATTGCTCGCCATAAAATCGTTCTCTCCTAATTCAGCTATTTGTAGAGCTTTTCTTTCAGTACTAAGCACGATATAGGCACATTATGTGCTCTTGCAAATTTTATCCATTGGAGAAGCCTTCTTCAACTTTCTCATACGGTGATAAACGCTTCCTTTTTCTCTTTCCATTACATGTTTCTGCAACAGTATGCGAGGACAGAATATTGTTGAGAGTCGTTCGTGGTATCCCTGGCAAAACATGCTTTCGATACATTAGAGTTTTCAAAATCTTCGAAGATTTCTTTTTCTCTGATAGAGACAACGTTTTTCTTTTTGTCGAAATCATAAAACAAGCACAGAAACGGTTGGAATGAGATCCACTCCTTCGACTTCCTCGTGAACAACGATGGACACGTGACTCGATGGGAACGGAGAAATATCCTTCCCACTCGTTCAGGCATGGGAAAGCTGTCCCTTCCGTCAGAAGGAGAAATGACGCCGATAAAAGATCGTACCCACGGAAAAATTCTTGGAATTGAATCAGTGCAGTGTGGCACTGAAATCACAGACAAAAGTGACCTTTTATGCGATTACGGTATTTAAGACCTGACGATATATCCGAATATCATTGAATTCCTATTCAATGAGCCGGGACTTTAGAAAAGTGACCTTAGATGCGGGGTGACCTTATATGCGGGTGTCCTTATATCGAGGTCTGACTGTATATGTATTGGTATATATATATATTGGTGTTGCAAAATTCGTGTAATACAGTATTTCAGCCATGTGTAGGGGCATGGCTAAGGATCAATATATTCCTAATAAACCCATGTCCGAAAACGACCCATTAAGGCGTGGTCCTAAATTGAGTCTTTCCGAGAGAGTATATTCTTTACTACACCGTAAGAAATGTTGCAGGCGAGCCCACATATTGATCTGGGGTGCTATTTTTTGTTTGTTTTCAAAAACCAAAGAAACGAAGCCAGATTACAATGGAAACAATCGACATGGACAGTATCTTTATTGGTAGCATATAGTTCGTAAAATCACAATGTGGTCATCGCACACATTGTAGTAAAGATACTGTTCATGTCCAATGTAGTCTGACTTCGTTTCTTTGGATTGGAATAACTCAGCAACCATGCACTTCCTCATTTGGTATAGGGAACCCGTCTCCGCAGTTTGTCCCCAATTTTAGATTCATTCTGTATCCTATATATACACGAAGATATGTAGAAACTTCTCGAGCTCATTCTACATGTAAAAGTAAAGAAAAAAGTTATATAAACATAGGTCCGGAAATGCTTTGGTATCGAGTTACGGCTAGCGAAAGATTTCGCCGATAATGTAGTATCCTGGGTGAAATGAAGACTTGCTGGAAGTCTGGGAAGGTAAATTAAGGGGCGAAATCAGTAGTTTCTTATGGTTGTTGATCTGAAAAATCGAATGAAACATGTCGCAGAACTGTATCTCCCAGTGGTTTGAAGCTTATCGCACGTGGAACCTACAAAAAAGTTGGCAATACAATAACAGCTGTTCCACAATAATGTGAATTGCATTGTTTTGATTTTTTATGAGAGCTCACAACTGAGGTGTAGTCCATGTGCATATTGTTGTACTACATTAATGGGCAAAATCTGGGCGAAATCTTTCGCTAGCCATAACTCGATACCGAAGCATTTGCGGACCTATATTTATATAACTTTTTTTCTTTACTTTACATGTAGAATGAGCTCCCGAAGTTTCTGCATATCTTCGTGAATCATCCCGTATATATATATATATATATATATATATATATATATATATATAAGCCAGACAGTGATTTGAATTCTAAATTGCAAATGATTAATTGAAATCTTTGCTTTAAGAAATTGAAGACCACCAGCTTCAAGTTTTGTGTGTTGGATTATATATATATATCGAACAGGCAATCTATCTTTTGCAATTTAGAATGGAGTATATAATATTAGAATAAAATTAACTTACATTATTAAACTAAGATATTTAAAGATGTTTTTATTTATCATAATTTTATTAAATCATTTAAAATTCTTCCTGATAGAATTTGTTAATTAATAATCATTTAAGTTATCTTATGATAACTCAAAATTAAATTCTTAAATTTTAGGAAGTTTTGATTTTGATTTGATAACTGTCATCTGTTATTATTATTTATTTATTTATTATTTTTTTAGAAATAAATTTAAATATTTAATTACTTAAAACTAAACACTAACAATAATATTACTATTATAAAAATGAATATATATTTTAAATACCAAATGTTTCCAAATTTCCAACTGATTAGGTATTGCTTAACTACATTAAACCCATTTAATATGGTATTGAATTACAAAAACATCTAAGAAAAAAATGGTGATTCAGAATTTCCTTAATTCCTGGCTCAAATCTAGAATTTAAACTACGATTAAGCACTTAAATATATTTATTGATTATGAATATTAAATTTACGTTTTAATTCAGTGGGCTCTCAGGTACATCAGATAACTCATTATAAAGCTTCAGAAACTTTTATTTATCTTTTATATCAATTGCGATGCAACATATTTTCTTTGAACTTTTTCATCTAAATATTGAGGATACGTTTTTGTTAACATCCTTTGGAATGTTGGAATGTTGGAGAACCCATTGTATTCCGTATTACCTTCCTTTTCTTTTTTTTACATTCATTTGAATTCTGACTTCTCGAAAATAACTCTACAAGATTTATCTGATTTGCTCTCTATTTTTCTCTAACTATATGCTGTCGTGAGAATCATTATTTTTTACTACTAAATAATATTCACAAATCAGAGAAGTACCGGTGTAGCAAAAATATTTGTCAAGATTCACAGTGTCAGCTGTCTTTAAACTACACTTTTATTCAACTATGCCTTTCAACAAGGAAGTATATGGTAGATAAGTCGTCTGATTCAATAGGCCATTGAAGAAATACGATCCAAGCAGATTTCTTCTGTCACCCCAACCCAACTCATAATGTGCGGTGGATTTTGTTCGAGTTCTTTAAAGAAATGTGGATTTTCCTTTGACCAAAAATAATTGTTCCAATCTTTCGAACTTCGATACTAAACACAAGCATATTGATTACTAAACAGAACTCTTCCTTGATCTTCTCTTATTGGGAAAAGTTGATGAAGCAGGTTGCATGCTTCTTCGTGCAGTGCTAAATCTAGATCTGATAGCTCATTCACTTGCCAACAGGCGAAAAAGTTTCACTTTCAAATCCTTTGGCATGTCGTCTCTCATGATTGAACGGGGAATATCCAAATCGGCCGCATGCTTGTGAGTCGACTTCACGGGAGATCGCGTGATGGATTCTTTCACATATTTCCAAACGTGTTTCCGGTCTTCCCGTCCGATGTGAATCTTTCACGGATTCAGATGTAAAAGTCTTCCGTTCCCATACCAATAATGTTCTCTTGGATGGCGGCGCCTTTCGAAATCGCAGCTGAAAATTGGTAATAATTTGTAAAAGTATTTGTCCCGTATGCGGTCGTTCGTGAATCCAAACTGCAGTCACTAAACGCTCTTCAATCGAGAATCTGCTTGAATCAACCATACTTTCCGTCACTGCTTGCTTCTTTGATTATTGCCATTGTTCGATTGCTCAAGTGTTGTCAATGTGCTACTGTGCGATTGTTTCATTGTTGCTTCCATTGCTCGCTGATTAACTTATTTCCAGATTCGTTATATATACGACTGTCTCCTTAGCTTACATTTATATCCAGAGGTATACGTACTTTTCGCCCACTCTGTATTTATTACATTATATTGATTTTCAACGTATCTCTTCATCAGTTTTTCCTTTTAAGCAGAAGGCGATCCATAACAACTTAAAAACCATATTGCTACAATTAAAGAAATCTTTTGAAGAGAATTTGCTTATGCTAATCCTATCTAGAATTCAATCTGCTGATGTTTTCAACTTTAGTTCATTTTAGATTTCGTTGGTCATTGTTACATGTCTAAAAAGGAAACTGATGCATTTTCTGTGTATTCGATCACAGTCACAATGACTTTTCATCAGAATTATTCATTTATTTCTTCAATGTATCTTCATTACAAATGCAATATTTCACAAGTAGATTACTCTGCTTCTTCAGTCTTCTATTTACTTTTTGAACATCTCCAACCGTCATTGAGGAAAAAGTGCTTGACCATAACCTACAATCATACAGAGAGATTGGCGATGAAGATTTTCGACAAAAAAAGGCTAATACTATACATTACAAAGTAAAAAACAAACCCATCTAGAGATCTAAATATACTGTATTTATCTTTCTTTTTATCTATCTATCTATATATAAATATATTCTGCCTAGATTCTTTTGGATTAAGTCTACCGTCAAAGTGAACGAGATTTCACCGTTTAAAAATATACTGGACAAATATTAATTTCAATTTTACGGCCGAAAAGCGACTGTAGCGAATAAATAGATACTGATAAAGAGACGACTTTTGAGGATGAATGCTAAAAAGCAGATGAGCAAGGTTCAGTAATAAAAGTACAAGAATTACATATATATTAGTTTACGTTAAAAATGCAGTTGATGCATTGTTTGTCAACCTTTAAAATTATTATATCAAAAAATAAAAATAATAAATAAAGAAAGAAAGAAAACTATGGTTGGTGCAGTAGATGAAAATGTTCTCTATGATTTCATTCACCGATGACTTGAATAAAAAAAAAACACCACATAAAAGTAAATAAAAAGAATTAGATTTTATAAGAAATTAAACAGAATAGGATTGCTCATAGTTTTTGACTTTCGTAATTTACTCGATTTATTTTTAAAGTACGATTCACTTTTCTAATAATATTCTTTTTCCGAATTCACTTTTAAGAATTAAAATTAATGATTTTTACATTCTAAACTCATCGTCTATTTATCAATCGACAATGGAAACTAATCATGAATTTTAACGGTTGATTTTTTTTTAAATATTTGTTGTTGTTTTTCAGTTCTGCGATTGATATAGATGTTGAAACACATTAAATCCTTTCGAATTTTATATTTTGTTTCTATTAAATTTACACAATGTAATGTATATTGTGTATAATGTGTATTGATTTCAATGATCTTTGTAAATAAAATAAAATAAATATAAATAAATTACAGAATCATTATATTTTGATAACAGCGACAATATACTATATATACCGTATCGTATATATATATATATATATATATATATATAGAATGATATATAAATGTTGAAGTATCCCACTCTAGGCCAATGCTTAGCCTTAGGGTCGCGGGAGGTAAGGATCACGGACCTTCTTCACCAACGACACTAAGGTCAGGTGGTCAGCCCGACGCTCGCCCGCCTTTAACTCCCAGGAAAAAATAACCGGTATCTATTCTATAGAGGGATGGATAGACGATAGGATCCGTTTGGAGGAGAATGGAGCGTGAAAAAATCCCCCATCTCCGCCAAGGACCGAACCCGCCACCGCTTGGCACATATATATGTAAACTCGATAAAAATGGATTGGTTAAATAATATCTTTAACATATTCAGCATTGATTTGAGAATAAACTAAACAAAAAAATTTCCAAAAATAATAAAACTTTGATTGTTTATTCTTGTGTTGGGCCTAACAGTCATTTCTAAATAAAACTTAACTGACAATAATGTTTATATTTGTTGATAATAAATGTAAAGAATATGGTTAGTTAAGTATAACTATAAATTTAATAGTCGTTAAATTTATAGATTTTTTAAATAAATTATTTCTATGTACTTTGTTATTATATCTTTTGAAGTACATCTTTGAGGATTAGTGCAGTTGCAAATTTTCCCAAACAATAAAAACAAGATTAAAAATATAATAACGTTTTACGATGGTCTTTATTAACCACTGCGATATTACAGCAGGTATTTACGTGAGCTCAGCAATAATGTGTTCTCACTCATATAAAAATAAAATTTGGGTTTATGTATCATAAAAATAACACAGAGGCAATCCATAATGTTGACACAGGTATAAGAGAAATCGTGGCAGAAAGATGCACCTGGAGTTGCTTGCGATAATTCATTTATGTAGGTGGAGAGTAAATATCACGAAGGAGAAGAGAAAAGAAAGGACAGAATTAAGGATGGAGGTTTAGGAAAGAGGTAGTTTAACCTAAACTACAGATCCTTCCGAAAACATGTATTTTCATGAGTGGAAAATAATAAGGAAATTATAAACTTTGTTTTATTATTTCCATTCTGTAATATTTTTATAAAGGAAATTCTTATTTTTGTTTTGATCTAATGTTTTGATTCAAAATTCAAGGAAATAGTTATTCTTTATTTTATGTATTTACTTTTCTTGTATTTGACTTTTATGTCAAGTCAATGAAAGTCATTTATTTGTAACGTTGGCAAACTGGCAGAAAATAGTAATCTATAATATAAAATGGAATTTTGTGGATATGTGCGTGTATGTGTGTATCTGTTCAAAATGTTTAGTATACTTTCTAACATGTTACAAACTTGGTGGTAGCTTCCATACCGCAGACAATGTAAAAAGTGTAAAAATAACATTTTTTAATTTTGGTAGGAGGGGAAATAAATGAGCATGAAGTGCATGGCGGGTTTTGAAAGCGCCACATATGCACCTGGAGGCGACAATTGGAACGACAAAAATATTGTTATTTAACAATCGGAATTAAAATATTGCTGTGAAAAATAACGCCACATATTAACCGAGAGGCAAAAACTATAATTATGGGGTGTAAACGGGAGGGTGATGAGGGGATGGGCAAACATTGTTGAAAGATAACTCTACACGGTTTTCGGGATAGCTATAGATTTTCGAGATAGATAAAGATTTGTAATGATCATATAATTTTTTTACGAACTGGGAAAGGTTTGAAGTGATAGGGTTGTGGAGAAGGGGAGGAAGGAGTGGGAAGTTAGGGATCCCGAGTTGCAAAATTTAAATATAACTTTACTTTGTACCTATCACGTGATTTTTGTACCAACTCGGAAAGTTTCGAAGTGATCTCACAATTTCAATTTCTTTCTGCCCACATCAGAAAAACTCTTTTTTGTAATCCGAACGAAGAACGGATAATCTGCTAGCTTAGGTTTAAAATTTCCTTTAAAATTATTTTGTGAAATGTATGATTAACTTAAGATAAAAACTTATACAACTAAGGCTTGTAAACGAAGCATTGTAATTTGTAGTGGATTAATTATTCCAGTTATCTGAGTGACATCTATAAGTTGAAAATTTAACTTTATAAGCTACTTGAGAATGAATGTAAAAAAAACAAACAAACAAAAGCACTCGATATTTTTTATTACAATAATTTCTTTTAATACATTACTGTTGTAAATTCAAATATAAATTTAATTTTTATTTGAATTTACAATTTAATTTTGAATTTATTAATCTACTTGTTACTGGTTTATATGTTGATTTAAATCACTGTTGTCACATTAACTTCCAGGAATAATTAAGTGCTAATAATGATTTCCTTATAGGACCGCGTAAATTTAGAATTATATAATGAGGTTATACATACTTTAGGTTACTTAAGAGAGGATGTCAGCACAAATTTTACATAAGGAAAAGATAAATTGTAACTAAAAAATAAACACACTCTAATCTTTAAAGTTATTCAAAAAAATATAATAAAGTAATATAATAATGTAAAAATTACAATTTTTTCGTGCTTGCTAGTTTTCCTACAAGAACTAAATAATTTCAATTACATTCAATTTGAAAATTCTTTTTCTTTGACCCATGGATATAAGTATCCTTATATATTATTTCTGAAAGGTGTTTTTGTGTGGGTACGTTATATCTCACTTAATACTTCATCAAAATCAATGATTGAGACATCATTTTGAAGATTACGTTCACCGCTAATGACGAAAAATAATCAAATTATTGAAAATTAATGTTTTCGTTAAAAAACTTTATTTTAAAAACCTTTTTATAAAAATGTAGACACGCTTTAACAGAAGCGGCTTATTTTTCGAAAGCGAAACAACATGTCAAATAATTCTGTAGCGCCGTAAACTTCAAATATATTCTTTTTTGAATAAAAATGCACTTTAAAATGATATTTCATCGTTTATTTAATAAGAACAGATAAAAAAACAACGATTTATGTTTTAATACAAATAAACGATTTATTCCAATAAAAAAAACATAAAAATTTGTCAACTTCTCACATATTACTTCTCAAAGGTGTTTTTTTGTTTTTTTTTTATCTCCCTTAATACTTCCTGAAAATCAATGATTGAGATATTATTTTGAAGATCGGTTCACCGCTAATGACAAAAAATATTGACGGCAGCTATTGACAATGTGTTTAACTAATATGCTTTGGAGTTGTTTATTATTTCTCAAAGATGATTTTTTGGTGCGAATTATTCGCACGGGTCAACTAGTATCAAAATAATTTTCAAAAATTACTGAAATTCAGAAATCCTTAACTTTCTGTAAGTAAATAAGAAAACCACTTTACAACTTTCATTTTTTAGTTCTTTGTTACTCTAAGTATAGATTAAATTTAATTGTAAATGCCAGATTTCTACAATGTTGGTTTTTTTATAATAGATTTATTACAGATATTTTGTTAAGATTGAGAACAAAAATCTGATCTCTAAGAGTTTAAATTATTTCTGATAATATAATAAACTCCTAAAAGTCAGTTTTTATGAAATTTAAACTGTTTTACAAAATTTCTTAATTCGTCAATTATTTCGACTATTGGTACTGAGGTTACGTTTTAATATTATAAAAATTCTGTAAATGAAAGATTTTTTTTAAAAATTGATCAAACTTTCGATTCGTTCGATATAATGGAATTGATAATTTTTTTTAAGATTAATTTACATCCATTCAAATATAGATATTGTTTTTATTGCGAAAGAATCTGAGTTGTTTTATTCATAGATTCTCTAAGAACTTCTGTTCTCTTTCGCAATGTTCCAGGAAGAATCCGTACATACCAAATGCACTGTCAGCTCTTTAGTTGTTGAACATAACGTCATTAATTTAGATTAATTGACATTAGAATGATCTACGGAAAAGAAGTCATTAAATTAGCAAAGTAATACCATTACTATAATTAATATAAGGATCAAGATACTAATGAATCAACCATTAAAAAATAATTGAATAAAAGCTGGAGAAAATAAGAGCCAACTTCACTTAATGAATAAAGTCGATTATGTGTACTTAATTAATTTAGATTGGAAATATTTCGGATTCAAACATGTACGAAAACCTAAAACATCAAACTTATATTTATCATCTTTCTCATTTGCTCTAATAGAAGCAGCATTTCGGCTTATAAATTTTAGTTGATAGTATGATATGACAACTCAAGAGAAGGCTGATGCTGGCACAGGAATGTAGGCTATAAATTTCCATTAGCGCAGTTGCGACCAGACCATCACTAGTGGGTGACAGGAAGCTCCATCAATTATTGTTTACAACTAACCTCGAATAATATTCAGGGAGAAATTAATGAAACAGGAACAATTTCTAATTAAATCCTTGCAGTTATTGTACTTCTAACAATTAGTTGAAGTATGAAAAATATTCCCGTTAAATTTAAAGAAACTTTAAACTTCAAAATTTAAAAATAGTTAAAAATGGTCTGTGTTGAGTCGCCACTTTATCTGTATCGATGAATTACATTTTATTCTGTAAGGCTGGACTTGCGGTAATTTCATGAAGCCACAAATGTCCGGAAACAACTCATCCCGCTGCAGCCAGATGTTTGAAGCTTTCTTAGCGTTTCTTTCGCATTTGGGATGGGCTCCTTTTATTGTTTACTTAAGTCTTTTAGATATTGGTTCAATCAAGAGTATTCTGTATCTGGTCGATGAGTCAGATTTTCTAAATTCCACCATTTCCCTTTCAAATTCAATTTGCAGTTCCATTCGTTGGTTTTCCAGCTTGTCTGCTGTGTCTGGTTCTTCCGTTGGTGTAGACTGCTTTCTGACTTTGATAGAGGAATCAGCAGATTCAACTACATTGTCTTCTTCTAGATTATTTAGGATTTGCAATGGTAAATCGTGTAGCGCTTCGCTGACTTCTTTTTGTACATTCTCCATTTCAAGGTTTGAAAGTAGTTTCCTGACCACGATGGCCCTTCTTCTATCAGCAAAATTATCGGCACTTACAGTGTTTCTCAGACTGCATAAAGAATTTATGCAGTTGGTTTCTATAAGTTAGTTGTATTTCTAGTGCAATATAGTGAAAGTAGCAGTGCATGACGTATTTGTTCTTTTCAGTACTGCACTTTAAGCGCTGTCTAGCATTTCCTGCTTTAGTGGTCGATTGGCTTAAACCAGAGGAAACACTTTCCGCAGGTGCAGCTAGTTGTTTGTTGCAAATGAAAGAACATCAGTACATTCGGGAATAGGCGGGAAGCAGGGGCCTATTCAGCGCCCTGCCATGGATGGCTCATCCACTGTCACGCCAGCATCTGTTCAAGACGTGCCCCTGGTGCTCCTCTGGCAGCGGCTCTTTTCCGAGGCTATATATTATATATTTATATTTTCCGTATTGAATTAGTTTGCCCTTAATACCTACGGCAAGGTTTGAGGAGGATATAAAGAAGGAGAAGATAATGACAACCCCCTCAAGAACCTATTAGCATCGAGGTCCAAGAAAACAAGAGTTGGATAAAGAATTATAAAAGGAAGCAACCTGGCACAAGTAAATGGTAGTAATACCATTTAAGTTCTGAACTTGAGAACCTATCGGCGCCACTCACGCCCGTGTGAATCACTGGGTTTTTATTATTGTTATTAGAAATATTACTCAAATAAATAGATAGGCAATACAGATGCCGATTTAATCAAGCATATCGTATTTCAATAATGAAGGTAAAGCAATTGTATATTCAGAAAAAGAACTGTTACATGTCCGCATTCAAAACAATTCTAACTATGCTGCATATCTAGAATCAATGCGTTTTGTAAATGTCTAATGTTAGCACTAACGATTTTAGATTTGGTTTATACAAGGGAGGTAATGGAGAAAGAAGGTATAAAAAGGACCATTTATATTGACATCATTCGATGGCTTTTTTCTAGCTCTACCTAAAAACGCCGAGACATTTAGCTATTTGATGGACTTCACGAAATATAATCGGAAACCGGAATTGTCTATTTCCCGGTAAATCCGTTTGCTAATGAATTCATTGACGATAAATAAAGACGCAGCTCTGTAACACATTTACAATAAAGGTCTGACATTTTTCAGACTAAGCCATATTCTTAAACCTTTGGACATTCATTTAACCGGAAAAGTATCCATGTAAACGGATTCTATGCATGTTCTTCTGACCGTATTCGATGCTATGTCGAGTTTCACGAGAATCGACAAATCGGTGATGCCCGTTAGTCAGTATATGTTTTACCGTGAAATATGATGGTAAATACGCAGCCTGCAACACATTTACAATAAAGGTTTGAATATAAAGAAAAGAAATGGTCCTTGCTCCGCCATACGTTTCTGGAGTGTCCTGCCCATTTCGGCTATGTTGATACACGTCTGATGTTGGCAAGGAAAGGCGTATACTTCATCTAATATCTTTAGTGTAATAGTTTGATGATGTAAGGATCTAATTAAAGTTTTTGTGGAATTTGATTGTTTCCCGGTTAAATGAATGTCCAAAGTTTTAACAATATGGCTTTGTTTAGAAGAAAAAAATATTAGTATGAAACAGAATAGTTGCATTTCTTTCTTTTTTTTGTGCTTATTCAGACCTTTATTGTAGCTGTGTTGCAGGCTGCGTCTGTACTTGATTGTCAATGAATTGTTAGGATACTGATTATGTAAAAAGCATGGTACGTACAGGGTGATTCAAAATTCCCTGTACAAACTTTAAAAGTATAGGTTCTACTCAGAAAAACAAACAAAAAAGGTAAAATTAACATGGCTAAGGAAATGAAAATAGTTTTAAGGAAATTAATAGTTATCGCGAAAAATGTTTTCATTATTCACCGCATGGTTGGCAGAGTAGGATGCGATAAAACGTATTTCAAAATATTCATAATTAAAACACAGATATACAAAATAGGGAAGCAATGATTTAATAAACGGGGTTAAAATAACACCAAAAACAAACAATAAATTTATTGGGTCCAGATATCACCAACCATACATTGAATAATGAAAAGTATATTTTTTCGCGAAACGTATTCATTTCCAAACCTATTAATTGTTTTTTTTTCTTTTTTTTTCAACCCCGTTTATTAAATCATTCTTTTCCTATTTTGTATATCTGTGTTTTAATTCATCAATATTTTGAAATACGTTTTATCTCATCATACTGAGTCAACAAACAATCATACATTCAATAATGAAAACTATGTTTTTCGTGAAAACCTATTCATTTCCGGCCCATTTTTTTTTTTTTTAACTTTCTTGTTTATTTAACTGAGTATAACCTACGTCTAAAGTTTGTATTAGGAATTTGAATATTCCTGTATAGTCGATCATTCATTTATAAAAACGTCTTCTGAGGAATAAAGCTTAAATGTCTGGTGAACCAGGATAAAGATGATGTTAATTTTCTATGATCTGGGCCCATATGAATTACAGTTGAAAGTGATATTGGAAGCCGTTGGGAGAATTACTATGACCTTTTTTTTCGTAATCATAAGATCCAAAAATGAATAGAATTATTTGCTTCGAATTCGATGTCGAATGTAATTTTGGGAGCTTTCATAAATCGTATTTCACTATAAAACATATACTGACGACAGGGATTTGTCGAATCCCGTCCTACTCGATAGAATATCGAATACGGTCAGAAGAAAATGCATGGAATCCGTTTATATCCTCACTAATTTCATCTGATGTAACGTTAATATCTCGATCCTGGCAAGGGCAAATATGGACTCACATCAGATGTCCATAAAAAAGAAAACGACAATCACCTCCAAAAGCCTGGCCAACGTGGAATCCATTTCAAACGATAGGAGGAATATTTAACGTTAATTTACATATTTCCAAATTGTAATTTCTTTTACAGTAATTTTTTCAGGAACGAGCATTTTCAAAGAAACTTTCTTAGATCACTGCGTAAAATAGTCAAAAACAAAAGCGACACCATTGTTCAGTTCATCAAGGGACACCAAGAACTTGATCCGGCCTTCCACCCCTATGGGTACCGTGAGACCACCTGAGCCAATCACCACCTAGACGTTAGGAAGCCACCTATTTTCGTAATCACCTATAATCTTGCCAAAGAATTAAGAATAATAATGTAGCTTCTTTACCGAAAGCGTATTATTTAAATCTTCATATTAATGGATACATCTGATTTCTGTTGATTCTTTTTAGAGATCCTGTATAGAAAGTGTAAAGGAGGGAGCTCTTAAGAAAGTTCTGTACCAATGTCCGATTATTCATCACTACCTGAAACTATAAGTCGTACAGATATGAGAGATATCTGATTGGGAAACTTACGACTGATAGAGATTGGGAAAAAAAATATAAGTTCCAGACCATGTCTGACAGAAGATGAAAGTGGTCGAAAATGAAACATGTCGCCATCTGTACAGCTCAAACTAAAAGTCGGACAGACATAAGCTATACCCTATTCTAACCCTTATGACACGTAACAGTTGAAGAAAGTATGAGTTCCGGTCTGTGGTCGCTTCTGATCTCCAGGAAGTGGCCAAAAATGAACGAATTCGCTATTGTTTCACGTACATTACGAAACCACGTTTTTGTCTTGTTTTATATTTGTTTCAAGTTATTTAGATGTAGACTTAACTCATTAATCTTTCACGGTATTTTATTTCATTATTTATAGCTGTTTTGTGGTGACTTTTTTCCATAACAGAGTCCTCGTTTTATTTTTGAAGAGCTAATGTATACTTTCTGTATAAATATATTATGTTCTCAGTGAAACTGCTTTTTGGCCATTTCAAAAGGTCCAACGAATACAGATTTCAAAGTCACCAAGAGAAAACTCCTGATGTTTCATGTTTTACTTCTTTTTTGGGAGAAACGTAAATCCTTTTTTTTTTGTGTGATATTGTCATAAACATCAACACTTGTCCAGCCATGATGAATGAACGATCTCTTATTTCCATCATTTTCTTCAACTTCTATCCTTTGTCATTATTATTCGACCAATGCCCCCAAACTTTTTGATCTTATCCATTTATCTTGTGTTTAGGAACATAAAGAATCCCAAACTTTTGAGTCCATTTTAGAATGTCTTGGAAGATGAACTGGATGTCGCTGTATATTACAATACAACCCTATTTTCACTCTGAATTTCAGTACATTAGAAAGATATTATTAATCACTTAATGCGATAACAGCTCCAAATTATATTGTTTTGTTTTTTTTTTATTTTCCGAATAAAATTTTGAAATTTTGAATAAAATCTCCGCTTTTTATTTTGGCCTTTCTTTAATAATAAGTTTATTTTCACCAATCCCTTTATACTGTTCTATATATTTTTGCTTTTCGTTGCTATTCGTAAGTAAAAAAATATTTACTGATGAAAATGTTTTCTTTTCAAGTACTTACAATGAACTTAATTGTCTTATTATGTTTATTAATTTGATTGCAGAGCTACAACATACTTGGCTGATATACTTGTATCTGGTTCGAAACCCGAAGCCGGCATGTTCATTTATTTGTTGTGTTTATCTTAGTCTTCTTCTATTCCTGCTATCATCCTGCAGTCTTTGACATTGTTCTTTAACAGAACTTTTACGACAGACTGAGAGGCCTCAGTATAATTAGAGTTACCTAATACCCTTTTGAAATTAAAAAAAATATATATAAAAATATATATATAAAATATAAATATATAAAAATCAAAGAGATACTTCTATTTAAATTGATTCGAAAACATTTCGTTACGTACATATATGTTTTCAGTTGATCCATTATAATTAAATATAAAAATAACCTAAACTTCTATGACTCTTGGTGAAATTTATTATCTTGAGCCTTTGTTCGAAAGACGGTTGAATATTATAAAACATTTCTTGGCCTTCTTGTCTAAGACATTATAAAGACATCATGATCTACTATCTTTTGAGATCTAAGTTGTACTTAATCCATTAATTAAAATTGAGTATATTCAAGTTGCAAAAGAAACGTACTTACGAAATATCATGTAATAGAATATGGTAACTATTTTAATTGCAATGGTTATTCTGAAACAATATATAAATTTGTTAGTGCACACAATATAATCCGATTATCCAGTGATCGCATTGTTAGGGTTGCTTATTAACCGGGCCGATAAAAAAATTATGCAACATTTTAATAACATTTCCAATAGTTACTTCATAAAATTACAGAAAAAGGTCGCCCTATATGTTACAATATAACTGTTCGGCAACCTGTTCAGGCCACTAAAACTGTAAGCGTGGATCAAATTTGACACGAATTTAAGCATTACTATCAGTCAATTTTTTTTCCTTACCACCCGTAATAATCGAGAAGCTATTCTACTTATTTTCAACTTAGAACTGCTAAATCATTAGATAACTATTGCTAATATAGTACACATCATGAGTATATAGCGGATAATGAAATTTCCAAATTAATATATAATTAACTGTAACGTAAAGCTTCGTTGTTTTTTTGTTTTTTTTTAATGTAAGTGATATGTAAATGAGGCAACAGAAAGTAGATTATATCAGAATATGCTACTAAAACATTTTAGCTGAAACTTTTACTTTAGTAAAAAAGAAGCAGCATTAGGAAAAGCCAACTGAAGTTTAAATTCCCTTCATGTATATCATTAAATCCCAGAGCAGCAGTTTAAAATATCTTTAAGCACCTATCTATGAATTATTCTTCTGATGTAGACGAAATGGCCGCCAGAGATTGTGTGTTGATATAGTATCGAGTGGAACAACGCTCGCTTCGCCATCGGAAATCCTGCGCAAATCATCCTTCATGGCTTGGATCTTCGTCTCTGTCTGGCCATTCGATGATGGATGATAAAACGTTGGGAGAGCATGATGGATTAAACTGTGGTCTATAATGAGTAGAAGCCTTTGAAAGCCTTTACATCTATTATAAAGCCTGCAAGAATCTAAGCATCTGGAAGCAATTAAACACAACTTGAATTCTTTGCAAATGATTTTAATTTCTATCTGAAATATAAAAATATTTGAATTAATTTCCTATTTGATATAAGAAAATCGTTTTGCCATATATTATTGCTTCAAAATTATTGAAAAGATTAATTAAGTCTTAGGTTTCATTATTAAATTGTGTGAAAGTCTTCTTGTCCTTTTTAATTTAAAGAAATTTGAAAAGATGTAGCATTAATTATTAAGCTACAAATGTACATTTGGCTCAATTTTCTTTTTCAATATGCATAGTTTTATGCATAGGATAACTTCATTCCTTGAAATAAACTTTTCAGCAGTTAGCTAGACTGACTAATAATGTGTATTTACGACGAATATAAAATGTGAAATAACTAAAATATAAAAAATAACTGAAAAGCAGCTAATTAATTAGTTAACTGAGATTACCTAATTAATTAAGTGAGTCTGTCTATTTGCAACTAATTTCAAAAACAATCACAAAAGCTTAATGTCATGCACTTGATGCAATTAATTACTCTGCAGAAAAATATTGGATAATCTTTAATTCAGTAACAGTTTTCCTATGTTCACTATTCCTTTAAGCTATGCAATATTTTAAAGCAGAGTTAGGCATAAGTGGTTATTTATAATAAGTGAAGTAAATAAGGTTACATCTCTTCTAACCAAGTAATATTAAATTTTTTATGTATTTCAACCATATTTAGAACTTGATTGTATTAAAGCCAAATATACAACGGGAAGGTCCTAAAAATATACATATGTACAATATATTCAAAATTACACTTTTTGTTTAACTATACAATTTTCAAATATAATTTTATGCTTAATTTTCTTACAGTTTTTGTAATAAATATTTTTTAAGCTTTTTTGTATGAATTTTGTGAACAACAGAAAACTATATCAATATATCCTGACAACAGTGGATAGTTAATATTACTTAATTATTATTCCATAATCAAATATCTCAAAATTATTTATCAAATACTTCTTTTTATAAAAATGAAATTGAGATTATTAGAAACAATATTCACATTAAAATTGTTTACTTAACTTGGAAATGAATTATGTAAATTGCTATATATTTGTAGTAATGATAAAGGGTGAAATTTTGTATTAGGATTAAAAAATTCATCTTAAGGGGCTGCTAGTAGTTTTCTTAAATTATGGACAGTAGATCTTTGATTATCTGTCACCCTCTTTACCGTCATTTAATCCAACTCAGCAGTAATAGCTATGTGGGTAAATATCTGTATTCTAATTTTCTGATGGCCTGGTAACAAAAATAAATAATTACTAAAGCTTAATTAAATCTGATTATTAAGTATTAAATCTGATTATCTGCGTATTAAGTTATTAAGTAAACAAGTTAGAGGACCAGATCTGTTGCGTTTACAATGTTTTCAATTTACAAAGTTATTTAATTAACCGTTATTTGTCCCATACTCTTAATCGAAGTTCTACTGTACTCTCAATAACTTTTATTAACTATATTGTAAGTGGCATTGTTAATTTATTATTGTAATTTATGTTACTGATATTAATAATAATGGTCAGTATCTTTTAAGATTTCCTAATCTTAAATTATGAAATCGCTTTCCTTTCATCGACTTTGGCCAGCTATGGACCACGGGCTAGCCCTACCTGACACCGTCAGGGTGAGGCTAGGAAATTCCAGAATGGGGACGAGATTCAAATCCCGTGAATTCGCTTTATAAATATATCATTAATATACAAACACTACAAAATGAAAAAGCTTTAAATTTAATGATTGAAATATCCCAGAACAGAGATAAACTACAAATCTAGCTTTTATAATTGAAACCTTTCCTGTATGGCTTCTTGTTGAGAAATTAGCATGAGAAGTAGTCAAAAAATACCATTGAAAAAATATACAAATCAAGCAATCCTATCTAACAATGGATCTTAATCCGTTAATCCAATAATCGGCGGGAGAGGGAATGTCATAAAATTAATCGAATTTTATGAATTGTTATTTTTTAGATGTTTTCAATTTACAGTTAACAATATCTGTAATTTTTATTTTGTTTAAAAAGTTTAGAAGTTGTTAATTTAGAACAAACTTATTTAAAAGTTTTATTTATTTTATTGTTTAAATTAATTATCATAGATTCATGGATATTATAATAACTATTTCAGAAAGGAAATTTATCTTAATTAATCATTTTCTATACCCCTGGGCTTTTAGACTATTCGTTTATCGTACAGGTTGTATCATTGTTGAGTACTCCTCAGGAACCTATATTTGATACGTAGTCTAAACATTTGCAAAATTATTTGAAGCAAATTTGTAGCAAAAACAGGGCGACGATTTCAAGGATCTGATATTCATGTTATTATTTGATGAGAGAATGTTGAAAGTATTTTCTTAGTGGCTGCTCTCGGAAACTTGCCTCAAACGAGCTCGAAAACTTGACGTATGCCAGTTGCAGAATAGGAAAATGCCAACGCTTACACGGGCGAGCGGCAAATCGCGTTTTTGCTCTCTTTTAGATCGCGAATACAACTGGCAGTCACCGAAGCGACGCACAAGATGATTTCACAACTTTGTTTTGCTATTAATTCTCAACTCATTTCACAGCAGAGTTAAAAAAAAAGGTAAAAAAAAAATCCCGTAGGAAGAGAATGTGGTGAAAGAAGCCGTGGATTGAAATCACTAGCAAAGAATATTCAGATTTCTGAGTGAAGTTAATACTGTCGTAGTTTCTAAATAAACTTTCTCGCCGCCAACGGCGCTGGTGTCGACTTACTTCTAATATTTGCCTGAATTTAGAACTTGTTTTATTTAGAGCAACTGGCAGACATTTTGAGCAAGTGGGAGTTTTTCGAGCCACTTGCCAGTTTAAAAAAAGTTTTCGAGAGCATATAAAGCAGCCATAAAGGTATTCTATTAGCCATTATCGTTCAAAGTGAAACTGATCAAATGAATGAAAATAGCTTTTAAACCGCTGGAAACTTCCATGTATATTTTTATACGAAGCTCTAACTTTTATAGTTGAAACCTTTTCTGCCTGGCTTCTTGTCGAGAAATTAGCAAGAGAAGTAATCAATACATACCATTTAAAATTTTTCAAACCAAACCAATCCTATCTAGCAATGGATCTTAATCCGTTGAGTAATCCAATAATCTGAGGAGGGGGGGGGGGTCATAAAATGAATCGGATTTAGAAAAATGATATTTTTCAGAAAATGAGAAATTTTCAATGTTTGATTTAGACAGATATCTGGAATATTAAAATAAATTCTGTGTATATATGAGCGTGCATACATCCGCCGATAACAATGAAATTTCGCAGCAATTCACAATGGGTGTAGCATGATAGGAGTATTGTAGCGTGATCGATTCTGTCCGCAACACTGTAATGTCGCATGCAACAAGAGTATACTACCCGCGGCGAGAGTTGAAACTCTCAGAATGCAACGCAGATTATAAACGTGGCCTTTACTGGCCGTTCGCTAACATTCAAATCGAAGAGAAAATGGCAGTCGCTGCTTCACATTCAACATTTCGACAATGAAAAGTTCTCAACAGTCAAGCTAGGGAAATCGACGAGCAACGTTAAGAATAATTTCCCTAGCTTGACTGTTGAGAACGTTTCCTCGTGGAATGTTGAATGTGAAGCAACGACCGCCATTTTCTCTCCTATTTGAATGTTAGCGAACGGACAGGAAAGGAAAATCTATAATCTGTTTGCATTCTGGGAGTTTCAACTCTCGTCGCGAGCAGTATAGTGATGAATAGTCAACTCAATGCGCAAATTTCCGATTGTTACAAATGCATTTCAATATTGTATTGCACTTATGTTTTAGAATTTAAACTTATTTCCAAACTGAGTTGCTTTAACTCAGTTCTCTGGAGTAGCAATATCCTTCTAAGAATGAAGAAATTAATTTTAAATACAATTGTTCACAGCAGTTTAATACATGGTGCAGAAGCATGAACAATAGGTAAACATCACCAAGACAGACTTCCATCTACTGAAATGGATTTCTGGAGGAGATCAGCGAGGAAATCTCGAAGAGAAAAGATTCCTAATGTGATTACTCGAGAAATGATGGGAGAAAAGCAGACCATTCTCCAGAGCATTGAAGTACAACGACTTAAGTGGTGTGGCCATGTGATGAGAATGACGGATGTAAGACTCCCTACTGTAATGACGAAGTGGGATGCAAGTGGTAGAGGGAAAAGAGACAGATCACAACAGAAATGGTTCGACCACATAAATGCTAGCCTCACATACCATAATTTAACGACACTGAACGCGAAGGAATGAAAGGATGCTCTGGGTAAAATCTAGCTTGATGATACCCTGTAATAAATGGAAAATCCTAAGATGATGATAATTCATTTTTCCTTTTCACTTTTAGTTACTTGATATAATTTGCTTTATGTTTTTCAATAAATACACTGTTTATTTCCATTACATTTGCAAGGCTTCCGGAGCTTAAGCGACTGGCAGCCATTTAGTAGAAATTTAAAGTTAACGAAGACTTTTCGTTGGTATTTATCTTCACAATTTTAAGGAACACTATTAAAAGTCATGTGGACTGTATTGTCTTTCAGGAACTTCTTGTTAAACAAATAAGACTGCTCAATAACGTCAAAAAATGAAAAAAAAAAAAAGCTCATTGTGGATTATAATAAAAAGGGAAGAAACTTAATAAAAATGTCTTATTCAACAAAATAATACAACAGTTTTTAGCTTTAGGTGGATCAAATCATGCCTCAAATTTTTGTCAAAAAGAGAGAACTAGAATAATACATAGTCATGAAATGTCATTAAAATCATTTCTACACATCATTTTTGTTAACGAATTCATTACAAATCCATTAAATGATTTTGTATTGCTGTTTTTTGTCATTGAGACATGACCGAAATTTGCAGAGAAACGATAATATTAGAAGTCGCTGAAAGTTGAAATTAAATTAAATCAGCTTAATTTAATCACATCACACCACGTGATAATTAATGGATTAGCAAAAGGATTACTGTCATTTTTTTAGACATCCTAGAATGTCTTAAAAATTTATGTTCTAATGCTTTTCTGTGGATATTTTTTTTTTTTTTTGCCTTCCCGTGGTAATTTCTCGTCAAGGATTCGCTTTGAAAACATTTGAATTTTAAACGGTTGATTGTATCTAGTTCTAGTAACATCAGTTCAAAGGATTAAAAGGATTTACACACACAGAAAGAGAGAAACAGACAAACAAGTGAATTGATGAGCTTCAATTTTTTAGAAAAACTAGGTTAAAAAGAGAGATTAGAACAAAACATTACATAGAGTTTAGAGGACAGTTAATATATTTGGAAAAGGACGTAGAATAAATAGTGAAAGTCATTTGCCTCTGCAAAGCATCCCAATACAAGTCAATGTCTGTTTGTTATTGTCCCTTAGTTAAACATTCTAAAAAGAATCGAATGTCTACCGCAATATTAGACGTAAAACATTAGCCTTAAATGAATTCCCTTGAGCCTCTGCGTACTTAGCAACTGAAGGTAATTAAAGAACACCAGCTAACCAAACTCATTCTTTCAGCCAACGATATGTGGTTTTCTGTTGTTTCCGCTCAAGATGTAATCTGCTCAAAGATATCAGTGCCGGAGAGATTAGAGTCAAGTCAAGTCTCAAGGGAAAAGCTTCAGAAATTTCCTTCGGCTCTACCAGGAAAAGTGGAGTGAAGACAATGATTTGACGGTGGTTATCGTTAGGATATCACAAAATCAATATCTGTCCATGAAATTTAAATTCAGTTACGTAAAAGAAAGCGTAGTTATATAGAATTATTTATAGACAGATTCTAAGATTTGAAATTAACTTTTCTGTTATATTTTGTAAATGATCACAAATTAAATAAATAAATAATGATTGAATTCGAATTAAAATACAAAATAAGCTTATTGAAAACAAGTATTATGTCGAAATAATAGATCTTTAGATTTTTTGGATAATTTTAAATTCGATAGTGAATTGCTTTGTGTAACCTATTCCCGCATATAATATGTTGATTTATTACTGACCATAAGAAGCATAAGAAATCACGCTATTTCACTTAAATATTTTTGTTCTGTGTTTGTAACTGCAACACTTATAAACTGCTGGATGAATTTCCATGAAATTGGCTATGTATCTTTTTTTTTCGTGTAACTTGAAACAATAGACCCTTTGGTTTGGTCTGCATCCCTCTTATTGCTCAGAACTTATCCCCGATTTTCCTCGCTTAAACGGATTTCTTTAAAAATGAAAAAGATAGTTATTTAAGGTCCAACTGAAAGTTCTTGAAACAGGATTATTTTGGACTCAAAATCTCCCCTCCTTCCCCAAGTCCTCGAAATGAGACCTCCACTACGCGATGGAGTATACAGTAGAGTCTCGATAATCCGAGGTAATTGGGGCTGATGGTACCTCGGATTACAAAAAACTCGGATTACACGGAAAAAAGAAAAAAAACTGGAATTTTCAACTAAAACGAGTCAAATTTAATTTATAATAGATATTAAAGTTACAGATACATTAACAATGTTATCTAGTTACATGAAAAGACTCTTTATAAGCATTTACAACTTGACGATGTCACGCCATCGTCTAAGTAGTAAAATGGAAAACTATCACACTGACCCCTCAAATGACTTCTTGGAATCGTCGCCCTGCGTGACCTTGGACTAGCCTCACCTCGGATTACACGGAAGCTCGGATTACCGGGACTCTACTTTACGTATAAATTTCTTAATTTACAAACAAAAACTTTTTTTTTTATCTTCGGTACCACTCGACTTCAACCAAAAGATTACTGTTGAATTTTTTATTTAACAAAGCTAAACCTGTATCCTATTTCAAAAGAATATTTCAAAGAATATTCGTTCCATAAATTGGGTGGCGCGGCAATCCGAAATAGGACGAAAATCAACACAAAAATGCTTTTAACATGTTTCATTTACATTATATTGGCAATACATACAGTTACAGTACATACATTATAAACAATTATTTTATTTTAAATTATTTATTTATTTTTAAATTTTATTATTATGCGAAGGCTCTCCCGTAATTTAGTGCAACCTGCCGGCCTAAGCTCCGCCCACAAGGTCGTTCTTTAAATTGTTTGTCTATAATTGTCTTCACTTACATTGTTAGCCTCTTTTATTGCTTACCTTATTCTAGATTTAATTTTTTTTTTAATTCCGTAATTTATTGTACAGTACAAAAAATGGAAACAGGAGAGATCCGCGGATAATCGGGAGTTTACTGTATTTCGTATTTTAATTCACATTCATTATTCCTGTGCAGTAAAACCTCGTTAAGTCGTCACTCAAGGGACCAAATATTTTTGACAACTTAAGCGGAGTGACGACTTAGGCGGAGTGGGAATTCCTGAAAAAAAAAAGAAACAAAAAAACACTGAAATACAGTATTTTCATCAAGTGCTGTAGGATTCGGTGAAAAAAAAAAACAAGATTTTCAGAAATCAATACATGCAAATAAATGAGTGGAAAATAAAAAAAAAAAAACAAAAAAAAAACACTTTTATAGTTATTACATTTTAATCATTTTAAAAGAAAGGCAATGTCTGTCTTTGAAACGTTCCAGCCAACCATTATTGCCGCCGAAATCTTCAATGTTCAACTCCATGGCTTTTTCTTTGAGAATCACTGTAAAAATCGGCACATTTTGCGATCTGGCATGTTTTAGCCATCGAATTAAAACCTCCTCGATCTCGTCAAACTTCGATTTCCTCATTCTCTTTCTTTTGCTTTTGCAGTCAGCTTCTTCAATTACTTGTTTCGATGAAAGAATATCGTTTAATGCAGTCCTGGGAATATGGTGTTCTTTGGCAAAAGCTGTTTTCGAAACATTTGATTTTTCAAAAAGTGCAATTAAGTCTTTTTTTTTCTTTAAAAGATAACGAGGTAAGTTTTAGTTTTCTTAAAAAAGTAATCGAACCACGAAATTGCAAGAGAAAAAATATCCCTTAGAGCGGGGCTTACTCGCTATGAAATGAAGTCACACTCTGGAGCGGTCAAAACGTCTACACTCGACAGAGTCGCAGCGAGAAGTGTGCTTTGAATGATTAGCAGCGAGATTCCAAGAACCCAAATCCCCCGAAGGGATAGGAAAGAATGAAGTGACAGGCATGGTCAAAAATTCCCCGTAAAGGCTTGGCTTTCTTAAAGTGAAGGGACGGGGCTGAAAAGAGAACACGATTGTATGCAAAATGGAGAAGAAAGATGCTTTTGGCCATTTTTGAGGGTGACGAGTTATCCGGAGTAGAATTAAATTTGGTGACGGGTAAAAGAGGGTTATTTTACATTATTGTGTATGAGACCTTGTCGGGACCAAAGGAAATTGACGACTTCATCCGGGTGACGACTTAACGAGGTTTTACTGTATTAAAAATTGGGAAGCCATTATTCAAATACAAATCAGTGGACAAATAAATAAAGTGGTTTCATTTTATATTTATTACTAACATTACATTACATCATTTGCCAAATAATTTTTCATTTTAAGCTGAAGATAATATAAACAGCAAAATTATAAATTAATTGATTTAACATAAATTACAAGGTTTTTTTTTTTTTCTTAATCCATTTTTTAGTCTCCCAAAAATATTTTATATCCAATTTTATAACCAGATTTTTTTTTAATTTTTAGGATTAGGCCAATCAGTTTATGTGTGTATCTTTTTTTTTAAATGGAATTAATTTGTTAGAAATTTTAATAGCAATCATTCCTGTGAATTTCTTGTCTTTCATTAATCGCAAGTATTGAGGAATGTAATGTAAATTCAAACTGATTAAACTTAATATTTTAGTTCTGAATTTTATTAGGAGAATCTGAGTCAATTCTTTTAATTTATTCTGGATACACGTTTACAAATTAGTATGAAAATAACAATAACAAAATTCCACTATCGATGGGTTACGGCTTGCCATTGCATAGTGCGAAATAATTAACATTTTGGATTTCTTATTTGAAAATATTATTGACAATATCAGTCAAACTTAAACTTACTCTGCATTTTCAGTCGATTTTTTAAGAAAGAAAAAGTTTATAAACTAGCTATAGATAGAAAATAATAGCCATCTTGTAGCCATATTTCAGTGTCACTGAATGATTCCTACACGGAGTGTTGAAACGCTTTATTCGCTAATAGCTCAATTGAAATGTTTTGAACTGGGAGTGTTCTATTATTCCACGTGAATAGTTTTCTTCTTTATCCATTTTTTTTTTCTCTGTTTATCAATTATCTGTTTCTGAAAACCTCATGGGAAAAAATATGGACAGCTGTATGAGTATCCGGCTTTCCTTAGCATTCTGAAACTCCCTCAGTTGCCGACTGTAAGTTGTAGAGACATCTTCATCGATTAGTATAAAATAGCAAACGAAATTGCAAGACCAGTCAGAGTTATCTGTCCTTGGTAATGCCGCTGATTATGTTGGCCTCAGAATGAGCCCTTGTCATGCGCTCTGGAAACACCTGGCAATAAAAATTTAAAAATTTGCACATCGTGTTTCGCGGCTCTCACTCTATTTTTTAAGGATGCGCTATTTTGTTTTTTGTTTTTTTGCAACTTAGTCTTTTTAGATTACTAATTGATACAAATGGCATTTATAATCTAACAATGATCGACCTTAAATTTTCATCAGGGTACGACTGTGAATCACAATAATAAAAGGATCATAACATAATTTCCATTTATAATCCAATCAGTTTCGATGCTACATTTAATTGCCAATTTCCTCTTCACGTTAAAGAAATAGATTTCTTCTTTTCTTTTTTGTGCGGAATTTTTTGAAGCAATTACGAGTAAATAAATAAGGGGTCTACAAATCTTTTTCCTTTGGTTCTGATGATAAATTCTTGTTTACTCAGATTCGAAGGCACTAATCCTAGATAATCCGCCTTAAAGCATCAGCATTAGCTACTTTCACAAGATTTTATCTCATCTATCCTAAAACTAATATGCAGGCTGTGGAGCAACTTTGTTTAAGGTTTTGTTTTTATTAAACTTTAAAAGTCATTAAAACAAAATAATTATTAATGTGATCTGTGTAATGTGCTTATGTTTAAATTCATTACTTGGTTATTCTTAATTGTTTTTACTAGTTTTTAAAAGTTAGTTTTTTAAAATTAATTATAAGCTTAAATTTGTTAATTAATTTCCTTAAAAACTTTCATAATCCATGACCTCGCGATTTATTTAAAATCTTTCTCTAAATAATCGAAGCAATTCGCATTAAAAATGTTTCTTGATAAGTTTTAATTAATATAATAAAAGATAAAATTATTAATGTTTCATTGTATTTATCCTCAAATATCTCATGCCAAGATTTAAATTTACTGTCATAATTCCTAATTAAATACATTTAAGATGTATCTATTTTAATAATTACATTTACTAAAATTTACAACGTTACAATTCATTCAAATTTCATAGTGAAAAAAAAAGTTAAACAATAGCAGTATCATTGTTACATTAGTGCTGTGTTGATATACCTCTGGCTATTGTGCTTGCTGTTACACCGTGTGATATGGAGTAAAACAAAGTCTTGATGTTGTCTTGTGGCTAAATTCTCTATAACTCCTGCTCCAGCTGCCGGATGTTGGAATTTGGATGAATTTGACGGGTAGTTAAATAAAGCCTAAGTCATATATAGCGAGTTTATAGCAGTGTGAGTCAACTAGCTAAAATCTCTCAGTCAAACAAAGAATTCTTGCTGAGTGAAAAATTTGCTGTAAGAAAAGTTGAACAGATTCAACTTTTGGAGCGAGTTGGTAGCGGTTGGTTAGTCACGTGATATGCTCGCAACGAGTCATGCAGCAAGTCGAGCACAAATACAAAATAATTTAAAGACCCGACAGCTACGGATTAAAAAAGGCAATAAATATTTTGCAACATACCCTAGCGGCATAAAATGCTACAACTGTTTTCCCAACTGAAATTACATTGTAAATTTTGATAAGTACACTAGAGCTAATTTAAAAATAATATGATATTCAATGAAAATAATTTATTATAAGCATTTTTCCAATCTCTGATTGTCAACTTCTAGTTGTCTTGTCTTGTCTTTAACCATTTAGCCGTATTCTCTTGGCGATTCTACGGGTCATCTCTCGCCACTCTTTCCGATCTTGTGCCTTTCTTCTTAGCTATTCTAAACTTAGGCCAGTGATTGCTTTAATCGTGTCTATCCATGTGATCCTCGGTCGACCACGCCTTCTTTTCCCATTCATCATTCCCAGCATTATTGCATTCTCAATAGAACAACTTCTAGTTATTAGAAATAAATATATAAGGAGAAAAAAAAATATCATGAAGTTAACTCATTCATGGACCATTTTACAAATAAATCAAATCTATTTATGACGTTTTTTTTTAAAAAAAATGACTCATGGCATTTTAAAAACATTTACTTATGTGATACGAAAAAAAATAATTACACTGCAACAATTTTAATGCAATATACAGAACCAGAGGAACCACTTGAATCGATGAGACTGAGCTCGCTGCTTGTAAACGCTGCTACTGATAAGCGAATCCACCAGCACAATATAGCAACGCTAATCGCAGCGATTTACCAACAGGGAAAAGTGGCATCGAGTAAAAACTCGCAACGAGTAATTCGCCTAGTGTGACTGAGTTTAAGGGGAAAGTATAGGGAACTGACTGACCAAGAAAGGATTTTAATTACGTGGAGACATTGCTCGGAAATTTGTGCAATCTTGGATGTCCATCATCGTGTTGGAAAATTACTCCTGGCAGACGAGATACGAAGGGAAAAACAATGGGTTGCAGGATTTCATGAATGCATCGCTGTGTATTTAAAAGTCTTCGAATTTCTATGAGAGGAGATCTGTAATACGAAATGGCTCCACCAACAATTACACCAGCTTAGTGATATACATCTATGCTAATAATTTATCTTTCTATAATTCATAATTTTACTGAAATGTTCCTGGGCAATCTCGCTTACTTTTAAAATTTGTAGTTATTCTTACATTGCATTAATTTTATTGACTCAATTGTTAATCAATCATTGACTCAATCATTAATCAGGCTTTTTCTTCTTGTAGTTTTAAAAGAATATGTACTATAGGGTCACTGTAGTGACATCCTACAGTGGTCAGTCCAAGCAGATAATTTTCATGACAATCTCTGCATTTTAACTTATAAACTAAACCAATTTTATTCGTTTTGTTAGTTTCATCTTTTTTTTATTTTTTTATAAATCAAGTAGCTACAGTTCTAAGGAATCATTGTTTTTCATTTAATTAATTTTCTTCATTTCATAAATTTTTTATTCTCAGGGTTTCAATTATTCTTTTTATATAATTTTTGATTAAAGCTTTTTTTGTATTTAAACTCTGCCCAGAATAAAAATTTAATACGTATTATTCAATTATGTTTGTTTATTAATAATATTTCCAAAAATGGCAATTTACCTTCATTTTCATCAGTGCTTAAAATATTCTTCTATCATCTTAATATTTTTTTCATCGAATCTTTTCTTAAATTTCTTCATCTTTTTTTAAGGAAAAACTATTATACAGTAGAACCTCATTATAACGGACTCATAGGGATTGAAGATTGTCCGTTTTAATGAAAGTCCGGTTTATAACAAATAATTCTTTTAGCGGTGTAAAGCAGTAGGGTCAATGAAAGTACAATAGTTAGCTATAAAAAGTGTTTATTATATATCAAATAAAAATCAGCCTTCAACATTGTAGGTTGAATTGAAAAAGATGTGTACGTATATACTGCATTAATTTTTAGAACAAGAAGGTCCTGGTTCATGTTCTTTGCTTACATTCATTGATTTGAAAAAAAATAATTTATTTTCCGCTGGATTTGTTTGCTGCTTATTTCTTCAGTTAATAACTGATGGAGGTGTTCGTAATATGCAAACACATTTTCATTTGCCGATTGTTCAACATATTGAATAACAAAATTTAAGTGGTCTTTCACTTCGCTCACCTTAATTGTAGGTTGCCAATTTTTTTTAAAACTGTCCGTTACAAGCGACGTCCGTTATAATAGGGTCCGTTATAATGAGGTTCTACTGTATTTACTTGCTTCCATAGTCATTATTTCTATGCATTTCTCTTCAGGAAAAATATTTTTAATTTTTTTATTTAACCCTAGTTCTTTACTTTGTAGATTATTTATTCTTTGTGATGTCTTCTTAATCTGATTATTAAATATTTTCCATTGACTCTCTTCTAGTAAGTTAGTCTTATTCATGGTTCCTAGACCATTAGTAAGATATAAATTACTAATAAACAATGAAGGGTTGAATTTGAGTCAATCCTAACGTAATAAGAATTCTACCCTTTTGTAACTGAAAAAATTGTCAAGAATCTTTTTATTCTATTTATTAGTAGAAAAAAACTCTTTTGGTTTGGAATGACTGGAATTTGAATAAATTTCGTTGTGGCTCTAACTAGAAAGCTCATTATCTATAAAATTTAAAATTTGACTTGAATGCTGTTTCATTTAAAATTTCTTTGAATTCAGTATTGATTCTCTTTTTATAAATTTTCTATTAAAAACGTTTCCATCAATAAAGCACGTAAATTAACAGCTATTTACGCAAGTCACTGAAAGTTTAATGATCAAATTTGTGGAAAGTTGGTTTGTGTAGAATTCAACCTTTCCGAACAAATTATTGGTTGAGCACTAAAACTAAGCGTCTGCTTCATTAAGTGAATTGGTCTTTGTCTTAAGAACACCTGCTGCAATCTATCATTTGCTGATGGAAGAGAACCAAAAGACTGAGTAGTACAGCAATCAATGTGAATGGGAAATCAGCAAGCAGTCTACAATGTAGACTTACTTTCTTTTTCTTTTCTTGTAAGTTTTATTGTTGTGGTTTTTAATAGATAGACAGTAATTGTTACGTAATTTTAAATTTGAATAAATTGGAAAAAAAAATTATAATTTTTTGATAATTATATATTTAATTTAAAAGTAGATGATGTCAATGAATCTATAATGTAACATGATTAAATAACAACAACAAAAACTTGGAAGAACTTAAAGCCTGCTTTCCTTAAATGTTGTTCTTTAAAATTGCTTTAAGAAACTTGTAAAAACGTACTTTTTTTTTATTTTATAATAAATTTTACATGCCTATTATCATTGCGGCCAGAGTTGAAACTCCCAGAATGCAATGCAGATTATAGATTTTTCTTTCCTGGCCGGTCGGTCACATTCAAATATAAGAGAAAATGGCGGTCGCTGATTCACATTGAACATTTCGACGAGGAAAAGGTCTCAAAACTCAAGTAGGGAAATTATTCTTAACGTTGCTCGTCGATTTCAAGAAGATGTATGTGAGATTTTTGATATTTCCTATTTTGGATAATTGAGATTGATATTTCCTGCGGAGATAATGGCATTGATACTGGAGAAATTAGTCAATGATAATGTGTTTCTGGTTTCAACATTCAGCGCGACGACTGTAATAATTTAACAAAATGGTAACTACGGAAGGCACAAAGGAACCAAAAAGATTTCACACTTCAAGCTGTCTCTCCCCAGTGACAGCTCGATGTGCGAAATCCTTTTGGTTATTTGTGCCTTCCGTAGTTACCATTTTGTTAAATTATTAGGCACCTAAAATTTGTTGTACCTTAAACTGGTTAGTTTAAAAGCTTTAGTTTTTCATTTTTTTTATCATGCTTTTTTTCTATGAAAATTTTAGTCGTCATCTCTTTCTAATTTCTCGTCAAAGACCTATTTGGAATAGACTTCAAATATAAAAGTAAATTATCACAAATATCCATATCAAGTTTCGAGAAGATCCGTCAAGGTTCAAGAAATGTTAGGGACAAAAGATTGACTGATTTAAAGAATCTCACTTTGCTGTTGAAACTAAGCTAAAAAGTAAGAATTAGCTTTCTTCTGATTCTTATCAGTGCAATAATTTTAAATAATATTTGTCAAACGATTCGAACACTTCGAATTTTGCACTTCGAATTTTGCACTTCGAACACTTCGAATTTTGCACTTTGCAAAAGAGATAAATGTAGTCGTGATCAATAAAACCATCTACGCAAGTCCTTATAAATGGCGCTCGTTATTAAGTGAACATTTGATTTTGTTTGTTGTAATTAAGAAGCATTCTGTAACTAAGTAGCATTTAAGAATAATTAGGAAGTTTTATAAGTAAAACGAAATTCATCTAGTTTAAGCAGGAGTTGATTCGAGACGCTATCAGCTGGTGTAACTTTATAATGTACATAAATAAATTAGCTTTAGAATACGAAATAACACGGTGTAGATGAGTAATTATGCTATTCAAGAGTGAATTCTGAATTTATTTCTTCATTTATTGTTAATTGAAAATATAGGTAATCGATTATCAACATATAATAATTCAGTAATTTTTTTACATCTTTCGTACTACATTTACTACGGAAAAGTTCACAGATTACAGACACTTAAAATAAATGATCATTGTAATAGTATTAAAATGTGTTTTCTAAGTAAACAAAGCTATAAATGTTAAAATATGCCTTTGTAGACCAATGTGGCCTTTGTCTCATTGAAGCTAACAGTGTAGTCCCATCCTAGCCAAATTCAGAAAGTTGAAGGTAAGTCGGCTGCCTTACCCAGGAAAGAAATCCGGTATCCATTCTACAGAGGGCTGGGTGAACCTTAGGACTTGTTTGAAGTAGAATTCAGCATGGAAGAATTCCGATCTGGCCAGAGATTTGAACCCAGCTGTTCCAGCCCTCAAATGTAAATAATTCTTGCTAATATTAAATTACAAACACATTATTTACAGAATAACTTTATAGCATAATGCTGATTTCTGATTATAACAAAGAATACATCTGAAATTTCCCTAGCATCAGAAATGTCTTTTTTCCAAATAGTGTTTCGTTATCAAAATTTTTAATTAATAAATAGCTTTTACTTATAGCTTATTTCTCAGTTTTTGATGTTTTCCACTCTAGAAGATTTGAATTATTAAAATGTAATCAATATTCATTGTTAATATAAATACACCAATATGAACACTGTTATTTGATGAAAAATCTTCTTTGTCTTGACCCTTTTCTATTGACAGCGAACGGCAACCAGAAGCAAATGACTGGCAAGCGAGCCTTCCCTCCATCTAATGAGCTGCTGTCAGCCCAGAGAAAGATCAGCCGTTGTCATGACAACGGAACCCCAGCACTAATGAAGCGCGTGCGAAGGGCTATTGGTTCTGTCGGATGAGACAAGATAAAAGGCGGACGGAACGGAGGAAAAAATGCGGATTGCGGGAGTTAATTATACGGGAACCCGAACTGTTGGAATTCGTGTGACAGTTGGGGTCAAGAGGGTGAGAAGTGAGGTCGAAGGCCGTGGCTTCGTCAACACTGTTGATTCACTGCAGTTAATCGATTGTTGATGGCGATTTATGAACAGATTGGGGTTTGCTCTGTTTTTTTATAGAAATATGATCAACACGTGATTGTGTAATGATTCACGATCTAAGAATTAAAAGCAGGAAATGTGGTACGCAACAATTAAAACGTAACAAGATTTCTAATACCAAAAAACAGGGTTTTCTAATAAACTCTTATTTGTCAAAAAAGTAACACAATAAAAATTTGATTTCTTTTTACATTTTGAGAACTAGAAACCAGAAATAAACAAGAAGTTCTCCAAAAGAACTCTAAACCTACTTTCGTTAAAATGTTGAGTTTAAATATTTCTTCTTGTTTTTTCTCTTTCGTTTTTGAAGTCTTGAAAATCATAAAATATAAATTTGAAGTTTAAATTTTTAAATTTCGATATCTCCTGAATACCGACAGAAAAAAATTCTAGTTTTTGAGCAGCGTTCCTTGATTCAGTTTCTTGAAATCCGGTTTAATTTAATCATTAAAATGCGGAATTTGTGGATTAAAAAGATTGTTAAGAATTGTTTTACTTGTAAATCCTTTCTATGATATTCTTTTTGTCATTATTTAGGAATGTTTACTAGAGGAACCACAGAGAAGAAACATCAATTTGAAAAGTTACATTGCTTTTTATCCTCAAATTTGCATGTTAAGTTCCAAGAAGATCCATACATATAAACAAACACAATATAGACTCAGTAATTTAGATAAGTATCACTTTTGTAAAAATGAGGCTAAAATTTCAAACATTTAAATTAATCTTCATTTACAAGATACATGTATTTATCTGTATTAATGCAAGTACGTCTGTATATGTATGTGTGCAACAAGCTTTGTTAGGACAAGTTTCACAATTTACAAATTTCAATTTTATATGAATCATTTATTACTGTGGATTGTCGAATTTAATTATTTATGAATTTGAAATTTTTCAGCTAAATTTCAGTCTTCAGATATATGTGTTTTATTAAATTAATCCACTTTCATTTCATTGTAATATATGTATATTGACAAATAATTTATTGTTCAAATTAATTAATTGAATTTTAGTTAACTCGATTAAAAATGATGGAAGTTCAATTACTGTATAATTGTAATATAATTGAAATATTTGAATTGTAGTTTCTATCCAGAAACTTCTGTAATCTAGTAGCTGAGTAGCTGAAAGAAAATCAAGAAATCCACCATTCAAGAAATAAACAATTACCAAGAAACAATTACTACAGAGTATTTAATAGAACTCCATTTTTAAAAGTATTTATTTTTATAAAAAAAAAAGTAAAAAATTAGTGTTCCCCGACATAAAGATTGAACTACATCTAAGCTCTACGAATTGCAGAGTAAACACATTATTAAAGCTGTGTTTTGCAGTTTCTGAATATCAAAAAAACATGTTTTCACTTTTGACGAAAATTAAAAAAAATCGCTTGTTTTGCTTAGAGATCTACCTGAGGATTGTGGACTAACATCGTAAATCGAATTGAAAGCAAATGTTTAAATCTTAGTCATGAAAAGAAGCAAATAAACAGGATCTCTTTTTTCTTATGATAACAGCTCAAAAAAAGGTATCGTTTCTCCAGATGGTTAACTGTGGTTTATTAGCTGATGAGATACATTCAACTTTATTATTTAACTGTTTTTAGATCACTATTTCATTTTCTTTAAATAGTGATTAATCATTACAAAAAATATAAAATATAACTAACAAGGGAAGGCCGCTATCGTGCACTTGCTTAGATGAAGACAAGTTGAGACAAATATCAACAAGACAGCGAAACACGACACGCTTTAAATATTTATAAACGATTACAAATAATAAAATTACAACAGTAAGATAATTTGCAACAGGAATCAAACCGGAGTCAATGAATTATGTTCCCACCCCTTAGATCACTGAGCCACTAAGATTCTTATATTTATTGTAGTTAGTTCTTGTTTTGTTTTTATTTAATTTCCTTTGGTTAGCTGTCATGCTTGATCAGTGACCAGTCAGCATCTATGACCGGTAAATTGTGCGATAGCGGGTTACATTCTACGTAAGTGCGAAGTAGGAAGGAAATAGCGATATGTATGATCGTGTAAGAAAAAAAATAAAGAAAAAGAAAAAAGTCAAAATTAAAAAAAATGAAAAGAAATTTTGCCCTGACCATAATTTGAAACTGGGTCACTACAGCTACATCACAATACACAAAATACTTCACGGTCAGGATACGAACACAAGATGAATAACGGATAAGAACGAGGATAAGAATACAAGTACTTGTAATATGTTGAGACTACTCTTTCTTATGTTTTGACCGCAGATCGAAACTCGTATTTTTCCCCACTTTTATACGTCAGAAGCTGTTCAGAAAGAAACTACTCATGTTTGTCCGACTTATAATTTGAGTTTTAGATGTAGTGATGGACGCAGGACAGTTGTACAAGTTCTTAAAAGCTTCCCCCTTGTTTATATGTTTTCTATTGAATCGCTGAAAAGACTTCGACAAGCAAAGCAACAATTTGTATAAAATCAGATAATAATTCCATTTACTTTAATAATACTGATTTAAATTTCAGTTAACTACATTTTGTTAAAGTAAGAAAATAATATTCCCTGACAGTTACAGAATATCAAGCAAAACCAAGTTTGTGAGGTTAATTTATTTGCTCAATCTAGATTTCTCGCAAAAATTGTGAAAATCATTTCTATAACTTGTTGAACATACGAAGTGTTACTGCTCACTTGAAAATGTTTCTTCAGTATTTTTACCCATTTATTGTCTTGCTGTTTATACGGACATTACGCTAAAACAACTGGACGGATTTCCATCAAATTGTTATAATATCTTATCTGAGGTCCATCGCAAAAAAATCCTCAACAATTATCCCAGAAACCCTTACTTATGCAGTGATGATAGCTGAGCTAATATCTTTAGGATTTCTACAATATGTTTTTTAATACATTATTATCTTTTTAACAATATGCTTTAGTAATATATTTTTTGATATCCTTAAGGGCATATAGTAAAAATTATTTTAATGCTGCATCAGTTGCCTTTTAGTTATTTTGCTAAAGTTCCTAAATATCGGTGCAATTTACCATTATTTCAAATTGGTAATACTTATATTTTGAAAATGAAGACTTCGCATCAAAAAATGTGTGCATATTGACTAAGTTAATGCTATACACTAAGTAATAGTATTATTATATTTACTGATTTCCCATCCGAAATATGCGAAGTCTCACTTGAACATGTATCCTCTCTGTTGTCTGTTGACCAATTTGTCCGTTTGTCTATTCATCTCTTTTGAAACCGCTAAAACGGCTAGACAGATGTTCTAAATATTTGATATGTTCCTAATTTGTGGACCAGAATATAAACTACAATTATGTTTGCTCAGTTATCCAACGCAAAATGGGGAAAGAACATGCAATGCTCGGATGGTCAGTATTGAGAACAGGAGGATAGGGAGTGAAGAACAGAATAATCGTGCTCATATTTTAAATAAGCAATTTACAAAATTTTAAGGAAATTCGTCCTGTTATTTTTGCCTGATGGACTTATGTGCAAAGAAGTAGATAAATAGACCAACAAATAATATCACTGGTAATATTATTAAAACAACGATTGTACATCTAATGATAAAAACCATGAATCTTCTTTAATTTCAATTTCTTTACGATCATTAAACTCTCACGACTCCTTACTGCAAATGGAGAACGAATATTGCTCTTATTTAAATTTAATCTTTTTATAAATATTTAATAATAATCGTAATAAGATTAACTTACGTGTGAAGAAGAAAATAGTGGAGATTAACATTTTTTGGACATAATGGTAATTAGCAGGTACTTCATACATCTACTACTGGTTTTTGTAAAGTCACAGATGTAGATATAATGATTAATTTTCATGCTTTGGTCCCTTTAAGTTTTAAAAGAAAAGATATGACGATAAAAAAGGCCCTTTAACACTGAATTATTATTTGAAAAAGAGCTGAAATAAATGATAACGGTAAATATATTGGGGAAACCTGCATATCCTTACATGTTAGAATTAAAGAGCACGAGCAAGCGATTACGAAATATAATGTAAATTATTGATATAATACAGCATTGCCTGTAAAAATAACGGGACACGAATTAGATTTGGCTCATAGGCAAATTTTAGTAAAGAATACAGATATGTATTTAAGACGATTTATTGAATCTTTCAGATTACAAGAAACGGATCATATAATAGCAGGATTTCGGTAGAGGAAATTTCAGCATTTGATGTGATAAAAAAAAACACATGGATGTAAAGTAAGCATCTTAATTACAGCATTTTTAACAGTCATTACGTTAGAAACTTACGTTATTAAAAGTTAGAATTTCTGTTACATACATTAAATAATTTTTTTCTTCGTTTCCCCTAACTCCAATCACTTAACAAAAATCCGGAAATATATGTACAAAGCCGAACATGATAGAGTGACGTAATTAATTTGTGTAAAAGATATCTAATGGTTAAGAAAACCCACAAAACGGGTGGCTCTGCGTTTACTTCTCACTTTGGTATAAGGATGGTTTGCCGAAAAAGAATATTCAAACTTGCTACCATGTTTTTAATTGTATATATATATATATATGTATATATAGTGTATTTTTAGAAGGTTTTTAACATTTTTGAATAGTAAATTATAATTCACACGCATTAAAAGTTTTATTGATAAAAAAAAAAATAGTTTAGAAATTTTCTGCTAGGGTGAAACTTGACGCTATTTTGACGCTAATGTCGCTTTAATTTGTTTATTAGTTTGGTTTTGAAACAACTTTCGGGTATATAAAGTGACACAACTCCTATTGTATCAATTTCGATTAGCGACAAATCATGGTGCGTACATTACCTGATCGTGCATTAATCGTAAAAGGACTATCAAAGAAGTAGCAACACTGGTGCTGCACTCAAGGAATTTCGACGTTTGAACTGATATCTGCGTTCCATTTGAAGCCAGAAAGGGGTCGCAAAACCCCTCAGGAGTTAGCTACAACGATCTTAGCAGAGCACCAAATTCAGAATTCTTATAGCAGTAGTGCGCATTCGACATACTGAGATTGGACATGCTTTACACTACATTGCGGAACATTTTGCTAAATGGGGAATATTGCAGTTTTACCCCTACAGAATTGATTGTGAAAAGCGGAAAACATTTTCCTTTTCATTCACAGCTCCGATGATGATCCGCTATGATTTACAGCAATGACAAATTCTAAGGACCAAATGAGGCATATTTTTCACTTGAATGGGATGGATGAACAATCACAATACCGCATTTGGTCTAGAGAAAATCCACACGTTCATGAAGAAATTCCTGTGCATCAATCAAAAATCAGTGTATGATGTGGTTTCGGGGGTATTCATTATCATTGGATCATATTTTTTTGAATAAAACACTTCATCTGGGCCAGGGACATATTCTGTCAATGCCTCTAGATATGGACACATGCTTCAAAACTTGTCATTTCTGCATTTCAGCAACAAAATTGTCTGGATACCACAATCTTTATGCAAGAAGGAGCAACCCCTGATATCGGTTTAAATGTGCAAAGGATATTGCGTCACCACTTTACCGATGATAAAAGTAATTATTCGATCATTTCCAACAGAATGGCCACTACGATCACCAGTTTTGATCTTTGTGATTTCCGATTATGGGAATACTTGAAGGGGATTATTTATCAGGGCGATGATCCTAACGTAACTGTATTAAAAGAAAGAAATTCTTTTACATCTGAGACAACTGCACATATATCCCAAATAGTCAGTTATGCGTTCATCAAATGCTGGCTTTAGGATATGGAGATGGAGGGTAAGTAGAACCGTAGTTCTGATTTATTTCAATGCATTGCAATTTGATAACATTAGTAAAATCACAATCTGAGATATTTGTAACCAATGGACAGTTAAACCTAACGGTATCTGTAATCTTCACACGAAATTCCGATCATTGCACTTTGTTTCTCAATTCTGTCTTGCCGGAATAATCTATACATAAATATTATACATATATATAAAAGTCAAAGTCTATATGTTTGTATGTATGTTCTTCAATTTTACATCCTTTGACTGATCTGAAACAAATTTTGCATAGTTATTCTTTACTGCCATACGGAAAATGTAGGCTGTCTTGGAACTTCGGCACACCACCCCCCCCCCACTTTGAAAAGGGGTAAAATCTCTGAATTAGCGCCTCATAAGCACCTGGTGGCGACAACGGGAACTACACAAATATTGTTGTGAAACAATTGGAATGAAAATATTGTTGTATGTAATAGCGCCACACAATAACCTCCTGGCAAAAACTAGAACTAAATATTTTTGTGCATAAATCTCATTCGCATCCTCACCTTAGTGAATATGAAATTTGACATGAGTGTCCTTTGTCAAAATCGAAACAATACGCATTAGATGAATTTTCGACAGTCGGATCCTAACAGGTGTAAACCAGGGAAGCACCTTTTTTGAAGAGTTTGGGTATCTCCAAAACCGCTTGAGACGGAAACACGAAAGTTTGTTATGTTTTATAAAAAAAGAAGAGAAACTATTGAGTCAAGTAGGAATTGACTTGATATGCTTAACAAGCCAACACTGCCTTACTAACCACCATCATTATCAAGGCCAACGACTGATTTCGTTCTATATAGTAAACTCATTATAGTTGTCATGATTGTTCTTTGTCAAAATTAATGATTTTTCAATATCCAGCCCTAAGGGGTGTAAACGGGGTTTTCCGGTTACACAATAAGAATATACATTACTTTGTACCTACCTTGATTTTCTTAGGAGCTGGGAAAGTTTCGAAGTGAGCTCACAATTTCAATTTCTCTCTCATTCACATTAGGTCTTGTGTTTTTTGTAATCCTTACTAAGAACGGGTCTTTCAGCTAGTACCATAATAAAAATGCAGTCTTTCTTTTTTTATTCAAGTTTTGACGATATTAAAAAAAAAGAAAAGAAATTTTAAGGAAGCAGGCTTTAAGTTCTTTGAAGTTCGTTTTTGATTTAATGTTTGTTTGTTTTTTTAATGCTGAGAATTTAAAATTCAATGACAATTACCATTAACTGTCTCACAATTAGAGTGTGGTAAAGGTCTTTGGTAAAAACAACAACCCACTCAGCATTAGTCTCAGCTGTGATAGTAAATACATCTCCTGAATAATAATCATTTTAATTGCCATCTACATATATCTGGAAAAAAATATTTGTAACAAATAAAGATAATTTGTTTTTACTTCTTTTTAGGAGATTACTGAAAAAAAGTTCGGCTTGAAGATAAAATCTTCATTCCAGGAACTAAAAAAAATCGATAATAGAGACCGGAAGGAGGCATTATTTGCTCGTCATTAAAATCTGATTACCCACAGAAGAGAAGGACAGAACCAATGAGTAACAAGCAACTTGTCTTAGCTTGGATATACCAAGGTTGAAGGATGCCAAAGTCTTTCGCTGCTTTTTCTCGTTTTACCATTATCGGGGTTTTCAGTACAGCTGCCCACACAATTAACCACCAAAGGCGGATATTGGATGGTCAATTTGTGAACATTCGGTCAGGGCAGGATCCAATTGTCCCAAGAAATGTTGAAGGCAAAGAAATACATAAAAATGAAAATGATTGTTTACTTCTTTAACAACAGTAAAAGTCGCTTATTGGATTTAGAATATAAGGATTATTTTTTTTTAATATTTTCTATCATAGCTCAATTCACTAGAAAGGAACACTACGACAGCTGTTCCGTATTCAACTACGTTTCTCTGAATTCAAATTTGAAGAGAAAAGAAAAAAATGTAAAAAGTCATAAAAGTCAAATCTACCCTACTGCGTAAATAATTGCAGTACATGAACATCTCCTGCCCAATCGATTATTCACAATTGAGTTAACATTTAAATTGTTAAAGTTATTGGAAGTGTGGGTTTTTTTTTATTATTATTTGGGGTGAATGTGGGCAGTAGGAAGCCAAGCACTGCGACCTGAAAGATCTACTGTGCTAAACCCACGGAAATGTGGACAGATGAGAGAAAGACCAAAGTATGGTGGTAGGCTCTCAGGGGAAACTGAAGAATCCCGAGAAAACCTGCCTAGCGCGGATCGTCCACCATCACGAAACCCACATGAGAGCCGAACCCGGGACTCAGAGGTGAGAGGCCAGTGTCTTAGCGACAAAGCCAACCGCGCAGCTCTGGAAGTGTGGGTAGTCCAGGTTCTTATAAGCAAATCAGAAAAAAAAATCAGAAAGAAAGGAAATGCTTGATAATATGTATATAAAATATTTACATTACTACCTATATTATTCCCTTCGAAGATTTTTTTGTTGTCTGCTTGTCCTTTTGTCTTTTTGTAAGTTAAAACGGCCTGACGGATTTCGTCGATTTCGTACATACCTAATTCATACATTAGAATGTGTTTAAAGCAAAAATGAGTAACTTTTTCAAAAATATTCGTAAGATATAGCGATTAAATTGTAAATACTTCAGTTTCTTGATAAGTGTTGGTTATTGAGCTGTAATTAATATGAACAAATAAAATGTATGTTCTATAGAATTCCATTCCATGTCCGAAATACCACTGCTACAGTTAACAGTTGTTTAATGCAGACCATACAATTTTGGTTTAAAAATTCAATCGATTCTCAATCATCGACATATATCTATATATTTAAATTTAATGAATATTAAGTTAACTTTCATTCTACCTTTTATACAAAATTAATGAAATTAAAAAACTTAAAATCTTTACTAAACTTAACTTATGAATTATTCCGTCCGATGTAGGTTAGTGCAGCCGAAACTTGTAACGGTTTTTATTGTAATTTTATTGTTCTTCGTTTTTTCTTATTGTAATAAGCTCTTCGCACGGATTAACTTATGATTAAGTCAATTAGAGTTTTCAAAAAGCCGTGTTGCTGTGTGTTGTTTTCGTAATATGTTTGTACTAATATCGTTATTCTACGATTGGAATTAAAAAAAAAATCGATACCAGAATGAAATATTTATTGATAATATTTATGAAGGGCAAAGTTACCTGCGATTATTACAAAGGACTTCAATATTCAATTTGACTTCAAAATTAAAAAATGACTTCGCAACTCCAAGTATATAAACAAATGAGTGAATTTATTTTAATTAACAAATTGTTTACATTGAGCTTTAATTATTTCTACAAATTGCGTAATGAATATCTCACAGTATTTAGTAATTCCTTATTTGTTGACCTTGTAATTTCATTTTTGTAATTGATATTCATTAATCCTTTCATCGCTATCTTTTGAAATTGGCATCGGTTGATTATACCGGGTGATTCACAAAGTACTGGAAAGTACTGATGGTTTTCACTGCCCCATATCTTTTAAACTACCGTACTGCTCATAAAAATCTGAAACTGTTTATATAAAATCGTCAAACATGTAAGAGTTATATTTTCATGTTATTATTTATTCATTATTATTTAAATTCACTTTATTTGTGTTCAAACACTCCCAATATATCGTATATTTAAATAACTATTGTGATGTTGTCTCAACTCTAAAAGTCTGGATCCAATATTTAAGTGATACAGAAACCTAATTAGGAAAATATAATCTAAACACATTTATTATTAATTCCTTTCTTTAATTTAAAGAAAAAAAAACTGTATTTTTTTGAAATCGCTTCCTGACGAATTACTTTTTTGGGAGACAGTCGAATAATTTTTTTGGATAATAATTTCGATATATTTGGGTGTTTGAACGCAAGTAAAATGAATTTCAATAATAATGAATAAAAAATAACATAAAATTATAACTCTCATATGTTTGACGAATTTGTATAAAAAGTTTCAGATTTTATGAGCACTAGTTTAAAAGATATGGGGAGGTGAAAACCACCAGTACTTTCCAGTACTTTATGAATCACCCGGTATAGCATTCCTGATATTAATGCAGAACCTGTGCTGGGATTTCAACTATCTGCTTTTTCTGAAAACCGATATTTTGTTTCATTTTGTTAACTTTAATACTATCTTACTTAATCTTAATCAATTATTAAATTGAAGAAATTATTAAAAATTAAATTAATACCCTTATATGACTTAAACCATTGAAATCATGGCCCCTAACTTTTATCTGCCAAAAATGCATCACCACTGGAATTCCAGAATATAGACTATGTTTGAAACCTTGTTGGAAAACCTTGTTTGAAACCTTGTGCTTCTGACGGGCACCACTAACATGGTCTGGATTAATGGTGGAACGTCATACGGGTAAGTGGAAAACATCCTTTATTTATTTATTTATTTATTTTGGAAATCATCGTTTAATAAGGCAATGCACTGTAGCCAAGAAAGAATAAGGAACACAGAAATACTCAATACACATTACTAACACTCCTCAAAGTAATCTCTAAGATCGTCCACTGTATGTTGCTAGCGTTTGTGAGTTGCTGTCCAACGCCATCATTCTTTACGATATCGCCACATGTCACATAGCAGCTCCTGCACAGCTTTGCTTCGTCGATGGGGATGGAAAGTCTTGGAACACTCTCGGCCTTGTATTCGCCAGATCTGAGTCCATGCGACTTTGATTTGATTCCAAAACTCAAGCTGCAGTTGCGAACAAAGATGAAATTTTGACGGCGATTGGCGAGAAGTTCAATACTTTAATGACCCACTTGCAGCCAATGGTATTCTCCGCCTTCTCAAACGCTGGCAACGTAAGGTGGGTCATCTTGGAGATTACTTTCGAGGTGTTTGCAATGTGTATTGAGCATTCCTGTGTTCCTTTATCTTCCTTGGCAACACTGTATTGCCTTATTAAATGATGATTTCCAAATACGTGCTCTCCACTTGCCCCTCATGACGTTTTTACACTGATCCAGACCATATTAGTGATGCCAATCAAAAGCACATCCAACAAGCTTTAAAGGTATGTTCTGTAATTGCAGTGGTGACGGATGTTTGGCAGATAAAAAAATGGTTGCCACGACTTCCATAACGGCCCACGTATATTTTATTCAATTTAATTCTCAATGGATTTACAATTTAATTTCAGTAAAAGGATGATTCTATTATTTAAGAAAAAAAATAAAAATTTAAGTCATTTTTCATTTTATTCACTGCTGAAACCAATTTTATGATTTTGTTTTCTTTAGATTTTCAAGGGAATGCAGATAAACGATAATAAAAAAGCAGAAAATTACTAATATTAGGAGAACCTTTGTGCAATTCTCAATAAAAATAAGCAAAAAAATAACGAAATAATTTCACAATATAGACTTTATTAAAATATTTTCTTTTAAACTTTAGATAAGAGTTTAGTAAATTTCTATTAAAAAAAAACCTGCTCTTTTGAAAGATAAGTAAGGTTAAATTAGAAAGAACTTCAAATTATCCTTCCCGAAGTTCAGTTAGATCTTCTTCGACTGCTGAAATAACAAATCACATTGTTACTTTAGAATTTAATGGTTAATATTATTGTCCCAATTTCAGATTTTCGAGGCGAGGATCCTTCTTCTACAGTGGCTGCTGTAAATGTCTTTGGTTGCACAGAACCAGTATTTATATAAAAAAATTAGTTCTGGTGGCGCCATTGGCAGGAATGGAAAAAATTCATAAAATCTACATAAGATTGAAAATTAAAATAATTACAAAAGAATGCAAATTTGAATAGTTAAAAGATAGATAAAAATTCCTGAAATAAATTAATAGAAGAACAAGCCATGATATTTTTCTCCTCTTTCAAACAAGCGGTCATATTAATTACTCACAAGTTTCATGGTGCATGCCGTATTTTGATTTTAGAAGGAAAATATTCTGGGCTGGTTGATGTTCTGATTGTCCTATGATTTCATTTTCAACTCGCGCAAGGTGTCTGTTGAAGTGCGTTAACACTGGTAGGATGGTGACTAGTCCACGGTCTTCGCTTGTATTTGACATCGGAAATTTGAAGTAAAACACGGTAGAATTCAAAAGAAGACGAAGGGGTTTTTCCAGATAATCAACTTTCATATCGGAAGGACGATTCAAACGTAGCCTCCTGACTTGTAGCTTACGGATCGGTGATGACCGTTGTAACGATATTTGTCGTAAGAACAATTTGAGGTAATTGTTCGAATAAGTTCGGAAAAGTTCAACTTATGAATGTTAAGGCAGGATGGCATCATGGGTAATTGTAGTAACTTTTCAGCAAATGATTCCATCCTTTCTTGTTTGGAAATGTTACATGCAAAGTTTCAAAAGAAAGAACTTTATCCTATCTCTTTTCGTCTACGCTAACATACAGAGATAGCATAAGCCAGGCTTGTTGAGGCGCTCAGGAAGCCTATTTGTAGACGACTGGAAGAGTGTGATAGGTCTGAGGAGATATTGCCCTATGGGTCTAATTTTCTTAGTTAAACAGAGAAATTATAAAACTCAAGTACATTTCTTTCTATCAACCTCCTCTGTCCCTCTTAGCAGATTTTTACTCTGCGCCTCCAGCAAAAAATTGTCCTTCTTTCCATGGAAGCAGCTTTCTGCGATCTGCTTTCGCACACAACCAGTATTTACACAAAAAAAAATAGTTGTACATTGGCACCACTGGCAAGAATAAAATATTTACATAAGATTGAAAATTAAAAAAATTACAAAAGAAATGCTAATTTAAACATTTACAAAGACCAGATAAAAACCCTGAAATAAGTTAATAAATCTACTTCACCCCAAGAAGATTATTAGCTTATTAAATTGCGCTAAGTTTATTATTTTGCAGCAATACCAATTTTCAATCCAATTGTCAAAGTTTGGACTAGCTTTAATATTTCAGAATTTGAGAATAATAGAACGGAAACTTCAGTACCGGTACATTAAAAAATATTCTTAAACTGAAAATATCAAAAATAACTCAGCATCAAGAAAAAAAACTGTCCCATTACGACATAAAAAAATAAGGCAAAAAACTTATGATCTACGAAATTCTACCAAGGAATTATAAGAATAAGCCATATTAAATGTTGATGGATCTTCCAAGTGATAAGACCAGAAGGTCATGTTGGACCCCATAGTTAACAATGGTTTAAAGTTTTATGTTGCCAAGCAAATAGTTTTCACAATTATCCAAATTTAGTAAAATCAAAATAAGTCCAGGAAATTGATTTTAGCCTGATTCATGATTAGAAATAATAACGAAATTTAAGAAATAAAAGAAATATATTAAATTACAATAAAGAAAAACATGTAAATATCTTTTAATCTTCAATTTTTATTCAACTGGTCACTACTTAAATCTGAAAAATTTATATTTTTGCCTTACGAGTAACAATTTATTAAGAGTACTTAGAGTAGGATTCGAAATTTTATTACAAAATACTTTTTTTAATTTTTTGCTTTGTACATGAAACCTGGTTGATATGATTATGACTTTCCTTAACGATAAAAATGATTATTACTATCCTTTTTAAGTTTTAGGGATTTTCGGGATAATGAATAAGAATAATTCTGATTCTAATGATATTGTTTCTAACCAGACTTCTGTATAAGGTGTCTTTTTTTCCAGGAAGAGCGGAATAAATATTTTTGGTAGCATTTAAAGTTTAATTGGTCTATTTTCAAAATGACATCGATTTTTACCACTCCGGGTCCATCACTAATGTCTTGTTGGCAAGTTAAAATATTTATTAAAAAATACTTTAAATTAGTGTCATTTTATTCCTGGACGTTGTTGACAAAAACAACACTGATATATCTAAACTAATTTGTTATTCTATACGGTCTAATTGTTATTCTATACAGCTGTCCACCACAAAAAGACTACATTATGTAACAATACAACATTTCTCATGGATTGATTGAGGACATTATATCCATCACCAATTAAAAGAACCGTTTCAGTAGTTTTGAATAAAACAAAATTTTAATCGATTTCACAAGCCGGTGATCTTAAAAAAAGAATGTTAGTAGCTATCAGAAATGCCACATTTAATCTTTTCATTTGAATGCATTTCATGTTACATCAAAGTTAGGTAACATTTTCATTCAAACCTATCAATATTAAAAATTCAAGAAAAATATCAATCGCAAGGCACAAAGCTAAAGTTAGGATTCGCACTTTGAGTTGTCATCGGGAAGAGACTGGGACTTTAGCTTTGTGCCTTGCGATTGATATTTTTCTTGAATTATTCGGGCACGTTAAACTTCTTTTATTTTTTTATTTAAATATTAAAAATTGTTTGTCGTTAATTGTTTGTCATAAGCTTATGTTAAGAAATAAATCTATATTTTCAAAAGGGGTAAAGAAATTCGAAAAATAAATAAAATTGGAAATTTTGTTAAGAAAGAAAATTTACTTTTGTTTAAAGAAACAAACAAAGTAATTTTATTATTATAGTCTTTCCAAAGGATCAATTTTAAGGTTAAGATTTCCTAAAAAATAACTGTTAATTTATCATCTTCATAAGAAAGCTGGAATAATATATGTTACAGAATTCAATTCGTTAAAAAACATATAGAAAAATCATTCTCAATTAGAAACAATCGAAACAACCAATTTCTGTGAAAATTCTTTATTTACTACTATATTAACTACTTATTTATTTATTAAGTAATAGCGATGTTCCCTCTTATCAATCTACCCTATCTCGATTTCTGAAACATCTTTCAATAACAGAGATACTTGAATCATATCTTTACCGTAGGTCTGGCGTCTAGTACGCTATCTGACTACATTAGATATTTCAATGTTGTATCAAATAGCCGCAAATTCCTAATATATATAAATGTATTTTCCACTTTTGCCGCTGATGACGTGAGGATAAATTGACCGTATCTTCACAGAAACAGTGATATGGTTTTTGTATTGGCATTTTTAAAATTCCACGTCACTGTCCGGCTTATATAGCAAGTATATATTTAATAATTAAGTAAGTTTTGAAATTTCGGAAAGCGTAAGTTTTGAATCTTTTCAATGTCAAATAAGTAAAATAAACAAACAAACAAGAAGATAATGAGTCACTTTTCGCTCTCGAAGAGAAGATTATGTTTTCATCATTCATTTTTTTCCCATATTGCAACATCTTCCAGTTTTAATTCTATTTCACCATCACCTGAATTGCAAATATCATTCCGCTTAACCATTATTTAAAAGTTGTCCGGTACATCTTACTATTATTGTTCGCTTCATAGTAATAATTGGAATTTCATCATTTTAATAAATTTCCGATTTTTGAAATTTTGTAAATTTGTTGAATTTAAGTTATCAAATCAAATTATAATGATTTCAAATCATTACAACATATCATATCATACGATGCTATCATATTTTTTCAAACTAATTTTGTTAGATCAATGGAACATGAAACGTTACATTCCATAAACAAATAAAACATTTAATTATTCCGAATAATTAATTAAGTAAGAAGACTTTATTCCAAATTTATAGTAAGAAGACTTTGAAGGTACTACGACTCAAACGTAATGGTTTACACACTTCTTTCAAATTCCTACAGTAAGATTATAAGTCCATTCCTGTTAAGAAACAACTAGTTCATATCAACAGGTGCTATATTCTTTATATATTTACGATTATTTTGTATAATAGTTTTTGATTAATTTCTTTACGCCAACTGATGTTCACTTTCTTTTTCCAACAAACCTTTGTTAGTTTACTTATACAATAAAATTTACTGAGGAAAGACTGAAAATTATCTTTGATAAATTCGAAAATTCCGGAAAAAAATAAAAGGTTTAGAATCTAGTAAAAAAAAACTGAAAGTACAGAACAGGAACATTGTAATTATTATTTTCATTAAAGGCACAGAGGTAGAAAAAAGGTTTTTTTTCTTCTCTTTTTTTATATTTTTTGTAGATACTATTATTCAATTTCTTATATCTTTTTCTCCTAGCAGAAATTATCTCTTGATTTCATTGATTTTTGATCGAACTGGAATATATTTCCAATATATTGTTTATATTTGGAAGTTCATTTAAGATAAATATTGAAATATATTTCTAAATCAATATGTTGCTGTGTCTATACGAGATTCCAAGATTAATTTCGAAAAGTCCATAATAACCTATCCAGTGTGGGATTAATCAATGTAATTAAAAGGCATTAATATATAATAAATGTTTGTAATTTATATATTCAAATTTGAAAAGTTGAGACCGTAAGTCGACTATCTAAACCTTTCAAATTTGAATATATAAATTTACTTTAACAGCTAGCTTACATCAGAGCTTTACAGGCAAAACACTCAAACAAATTCTCAAAAGTTTCTTTAATACAATAAAACATTTAAACTGGTTGCGTTGCTGTTTATGAATCTATTTATTATTACTTATTACAGTTCTTAGGCTAAAAGCAAATCTCAGCAGGGGTTCATTTTAGTCAAGGAAGTAATAAACTGTTTAAAAGCTGTTTAATTTTGAAGGTACTACTTCTTCTAGCTTGTTGAATATTTTATCTATTTATTTGCACCAAAGTAGAACCGACTAATATACGTAAATTACACAAGTAAAGACGCTTCTACCATTATTAGACGAAATCGATAAAACTGAGTATGGCTTCCTCAAACTATAAATAGAATTCCCATCCAACAACTGAGATTTCTCAATGAGAAATGATTTCCTCCAATCCAACGCCTTCCTCTCTTAAAATAGAACCGCAGCAAATAAAAGAGGGAGAAAAAATCGAAACAACAATAATTTGACATTTGCTCTGAGCTAACGTATTTTTCTTTCCAATCAATGGAATTCTATACATGAGCATCGTGTTTGTTGATGTAATCCTACTCAATTAAAAAAAAAGTACACAGCATAATCGAGTTTAGAGGACAAAGATTATGTCTTTGAATTTTTAAAATTGTCTACATTTTTAGTTCCGACTTTCTGGATAAAATAAGTAAAAACCCTTAGTAAAACAAAATAGGGTGCAAAGAGCGTGTAATGTCTGACTACTTAAAATGTTTTATCTAAATGTTGTAAAAGGTTTGTAAAAAAAATGTTTATTGTTGTATGTAAAAAGTTAAAATCGATTTAAAAATTGTATATTTAAACTAGGCCATCTCCCGTATACAGATTGTTCGTTGTAGATATTTGAAGAAGAGATTTATTTAGATGAACGTTGGTTGATATAGATGTTAAATGAAGATCATAGCTTATATACGATACTCCTGGAGACGAATTGATTGTGACTATTCTTTCGAGTGAAGATAACCAAATTCTGATGACTTGTGAATCTAGGCAAATTTTCCTCTTTGGCAGAGACTTCAGACAAATTTTACCTGTAGTCAAGAATGGCCGAGATTACGACATTATTAACAGTTCTTTGAAAAGATCTCATCCTTTATCTCGTTGTCCATTTCGATACTAATTGATTATCAATGATAAAACGATGGTTTATATGAGATAATCCAAAAATAATCGATTCCAATGAAAGGGGTTAAAGCAACATTTTGAAGTTTTGAAGACTCTTTTCAAGCCATCTCTTTTTCAAGCATAATAAAATTGAAATAAGTACAACAAAACAAAATTTCAAAAACACGTGAATCAATAAGTTTAATTGTTTTTACAAAAATATATTAATAAGGTGCAATTCAATTATTAAAAGTAATAATAATAAGAAAATAAAATTTAAGATAATCTAACAAAACTCGATTCCAGAGAAAGCAGTTAACGCAACATTTTAAAGTTCAATAATGCTCATTTTGAATTTGTCGACTTCCTCGTGACAATAAAAATGAAAACCCGTTTTCCATTGTTGCACTAACATTGGGGCACAACAACAACACAACAATTGGGGAGATATAAGTCAAAAAACAATATGAAAAGAGTTGTAGTCCCTATGACCTAATGGATAACACATCCGATTTCGGATCGGGAGGTTGTATGTTCAATTCCCGTCGCGGAAATTTCATTGTAAACATCATTTCTATTTTCCATTCGCACAGAAAATTGCGCCGGACAGACAGACACACAGACAGACAGAGAAATAAAAGATTTTAGTAATATAGATTCTGAAAGGACTTGAATCAGACAATTCTGGATTGCTGAAAATAAGCAGTGCTCTCTTTAGAACTTCACTGAAGTGGTGAAGAAAGAATATATTTACAATTTTTCCTGTGTTGAAGACTATTTACGATTCATCTTTGGATCAACTTTACCGGCTTTTGTAGGTTATCCTATATACTGTAGTAAAAGAACTGTTACGATTTCAAAGCGTAGAATAAAATAAAAAAACGTGTTTTTTTTAGCGACCCATTTGGGAGGTATTGTGAAGGCGACCAAAATTGATAGCTATTGTGTTTGTAGTGTTCGTCCGTAAGTCTATGTCCGTCCTCCTCTAAACTCCCGAACGGAAGGTGGGATTGGCAAACGAACTTCACTATCGTATTCAGAGGCCCAAACCCAGTAGGAACGGCGAATTTTCAGGGGCCAACCGCCCTCCCCCCTCTACATACCAGATATTTCGCATTGTTTTCATTGGATTTTTGCTATTAGCTTCAACGTTAGAGATACAACTATCTCATTTCAGTTGTCAGCTATAGCCTTGGACTCGTATGCTGGAGGTTGTTGATGCGAATCCCTAGATCTATTGATTTTTGTTTTTGTTTTTTCTCTTAATTTTTTTTTTTTAATGTCCGCATGTTTTTTTTCTAACTTTTTATTTTTTCGACGTTAATGTAGGTCTACTTCTTTTCTTTACATAAAAAAATTCAATTACTAATAAAATACAATAATTAAATCATATACTGCCCTTTTTATATTATATTATATTACATTATATTATATTATATCATGACTTTTTTATAAATATATTGCCATCATAGACGATACTATTACTATTAGTATTGATGAAATATTCTGAAAAATATTATGTTATTGAATTGTACATTTCAATAATGAGATTAGGAAAATACTACAATTTTTTTACAAGATCTGGCCGATTAATATAAGTAAGAGAAAGTTATTATTGCTAGTTATAGCAGCTTATTGTCTTCTTAATGAAAATATGAGCCTCTAATAATGAGCTGTTGGCATCTTAACACTTATACTGAGGTAGCTGTACCAATATGACATAAATGCTATAAGAATTTCGCCTCAATATTATTGTTGCTACCAATTATAAGTTTATTACTGAAATCCACATCAAAGAACTGTTTCATAAACTTGAATTCGTAAACATATTCACATTAAAAATATTAAAATTTAACTGTGGCGAGGTAAACACCAGAAAAAAAATATTGTGTTTTTCTATAAAACAGGAGTTCTGGTCGTTTTAAAAGTAAATAGTTTATTCAAAATCATTACAAATAATACCATTAACTTATAAAACTTCTTTTATTATAACTAACGTCTCCATATTACGATATTTCGAATGCCTAATCGGCTTTCGTTTTCAAGCTCCACAACTAAAAATAAATAAATAAGATATATCGAAGGCTTAATCTGCCTTCTTTTTACAAAAAATAAAATAAATAACAATCATGAATTTCTAACAATTCAAAACGTGATATGCTCCACACGACTCATGAAGCATTATTACAAAAATTAAAATAAAATGTCCAATTGTTCCTTTTTAAAAAATAAATTTTCTTATCTTTGAAGAAATAAATTCCTTAAATTGTCCTTCATGTCTAAATCTTTAGAATAAATAAATAAATTTCTTATCTTTGTGTATCCTTTGCGTATCCTTTTGAGATTAATGTCCAAATTTTCGAAAATATATGTCCCTTTCGAAATAAATTCCAAATTTCGTTATTTTTGAAGTATCCTTTTGAAAAAACGAGATGAAGTATCTTTTCGAAGTAAATATCCAAAAAACTTGCGAAGAAATCCTGATTGTCATAAATTTCAAATCTTCTTTCTCCTAAGACTCAAGTCGTCAATTTCATTCAAAATCATTACAAATAATACCATTAATAATAATAAACAGCATTAACGTGCGTGAAATTATTTAACAAACAATATAATCAAGCCAACGCACATGACTAAAATTAAAAAATTTAAAAATTACACATTAAAAACTCACAAATGCAATCGATTTCGCCATTATAATAAAAGACATGGCTTCTTCGGACAACAATAAAATAAAGAAATAATTACAATTTCTGGGACACAATTGTTGCAGTTGCAATTGCAATTGTTGCAATTGTTACAATTGTTGCAAGAATTGTTGCTCAATAATAAAGTGCGTCGCTTCGAGTTTTGTGCACCATCTCAAGAGTTTATGGAAGAGGATGAGTCCTGTGATAAACTCGTTTTCAGTAATGAGGCAGTATTTTTCCTGAATAGCAATGCGAATAGAAACAATGTGTGAATTTGGGGAACCAACAGTCCCATGCTACCGTGGAGCACGTTTGGGTTTTCTGTGAGGCTCAAAATTTACGGCCCCTTTTTCTTCATCGAGAAGTCCGTTATAGGACCCAATTATCTGGATATGCTGGAAAATTGGCTCATTCCACAGCTGAAGACAGACAGAATGGACTTCATCTTCCAACAAGATGGGTGCTCCGCCACATTGCTATCATGACGTTCATGACTTCTTGAACTTTACACTGCGAAAGCGATGGATTGGTCGTACCGGGAATGATGATCACGCACTGCTGCCAAGGCCTCCACGCTTCCCTGAGTAACCCCTTGTAACTTTTTTATGGTATGTGAAAGATACAGTGTTTGCCACCATTACCGGCTGATCTGCCAGAACTGCGGCTTAGCATCTGCAATGCTTTGTCTGAAATTGACAGGGACTGGCCACATCGAATGTGGGACGGTACTGATTATAGAGTTGATGCGTGCAGAGTCACTAGCGGTGCACATATCGAGCATCTTTAAAATGAAACAAAAACTTGCAGAGTTTTTCTATGTCTCTGTACAGTTGTTTTGATGATACGTTAAATAATACACCCACAGTACAATCATGAAACCACTTCAATAATTTGTAGACATCCTGTATAGACAACGGTAAGCAAAGAAATCATATAACAACAAAACCACCTTGAATTCTGCAACGGCTCTCTGGTCTCTACACGGAGCTATACACAACTCGTGGATGTGTTCGATTTCTTTATCGTTTTCTTTAGTCCGTTCAGCTACAAAGGTCCTTTTGTTTTATTTCTTTTGAAGCGATAACACTGAGGTAATGCATCGGCGCCTTTGCTGCCGTTTTGGTAAAAGATTTTAAGTAGCAAAGCTCGTTTCTTTTCCCTTAGAATATCCATAGTTACTTCTAACGATTACAGGAAGACATCACATGTGATTGGCTGCAATATCAGGATGTAATTTGCATATGCAAACATGTTTTCGGTTATTTATATTAAATCTAATTAAAAAGAAATAAGAAATAATAGTTATGTTTTATAGTGATTGAATTTGAAGGTAATAATTGGATTAGAAAGGGATGGAAAGAGAAATGATAGTTAATGAATTAATTGGAAAGCTAATTAATTATAGCAAAATCGTGTAAGGAATCGGAAAGAATGGAAGTTTCCATTAATTATTTGAATAGAATAGATGTAAGGAGTAAGGAGGCGGAGAGATAGTTAACGGGTGAATGACTGGAGGAAATTAGTTCAGAATGATTTACGAATAGTAGTTGATTACTATTAAGAATGATGAATAGACGGAAAGAAGATACAGGGTTTGGAAGATACTCGATAATATATTTTATTTAGGAGGTATTTCTCTCAAACATAGATTAATAAAATAAGAGCAGAAAAACAAGAAATCCCGTACTTTCAGCAGTGCTCAATTGATCTTGATGTTCTTTTTTCAGGAGAGAATTCTTATGGAAAGATGACCTACGACTTTCACCTATTTTTCTAATTAGAAAAAAAGAAGCATTTGCAAGATAAGTCTGAAAAAAGTTGGAAGAGTTGCTGAAATAAAATTTGTAAGTCTCTTCCTATAAAATAAAATGAAAAGAGGCAAATAAATATTTTTTTTTTGTTAGAACAAGTACTGAAGAATTAACTTTTCTTCTGTATGAGTCAAAAATTTTTAATAACTTAAATCTTTAAAATAAATATCACTTTAAAAACTATGTAATTAAAATTACATAATAGTAGAGCATGAGCTTGCTATCTACTGCATTTGTCTTATGTTTTGACAGCTGTTTCTTGTAAGATTTTTAAGATTCTTTCCTACTTACCTATTTACCTGCATTATTTTTTGTTAGTGCTGTGGCTCCTAAGCTCTTGCAGAATTTCAAAATATTTTTCTTCGTGTGCTGTTATCAAGAGCTGCCTACAGGATTGGTGTTGACAGGATGTTTTTCATTTGTTGCATCTTTCTCAGAGAACCCTCGATTCCCTCGTAGGAAAAAAAAACATAAAAAAAATACGAAAAAAAAGGCCTTTGGAAATGTAAAACTCAGCTCAGGAACATAAGTACTTAATGTTGGCTCGAAAAAAAATTTAATTCCTTATTGATAACCCAAAGCTTTATAGAAATAAAAGTGATCACATGATACGTTATTGTCTATAATTAGCTAATGGTAGCAACTGAATACATAAGTTGAAACTGAATCTGTAAAGATACTGAGTAAAAACTGCAGAATTCTGATAAAATGGAAAATAAATCATTGAAATCATAAATCATGCAACCATCCAAACAATTCAAACACATTTAAGTTATGGGAAATACAGACGAATAATAATTAGTAATTATTTAAAAAAAAATAAGACGAATACCTGATTGGCATTTGCAAATGGCAGAAAAATTAAGTCAACAGTGAACAATTTTGAAAACAAAAGTTTAAGCTAACAAGACATATAAATAAACTATAATATCTTCACTATAGACATACCGATATTTCGCTTTAATTTCTAAATCTTTTTCAAGGTTTAACTGGGCAGACCATTGCATGCTAAAAGGGCACAACCCAGACCCACTCGTAAAAAGATTGTTCATTACGTACAAGATGAGCAGAAGAGATTCATATTAGAATCTTGCCTCATCAATTGCGTTTGTTTTAACAAGAATAAGTCTTTAAAAGTAAATGAAATGTCTTTGTCCATGTATAGAAAAGTATTGATGAACAATACGAAATTAAAAGAATTTTTGATTCTCATATAGTTAATCTGTTATAACAATTGTCACCATTTTTATTGTCCGATTTTATGACTTGCTATGTTTTTTAAGTATTATATGGTTTATTTGTTGTATATTACATTGTTTTGGTGAGAGGAAGATTTCTCTTTCCATTCTTTATAGTTATGTAATTTTTTTTTTAATTTGTTTTGCTCTACAAGCTAAACCTTGAAAAAGTTTTAGAAATTAAACGAAATATCGGTATCTACAGTGAAGATGTTGGAGTTTATTTATATGTCTTGTTGGATTAAAGAAGATAGCAGTTTTTGATGTACATCTTTGAAAAGTTTAAGCTTTTAATTCCAGCTGTAGCCGGTCAGCTTTGGGCAACAGAACAAAATTCAATTCCGGGCTTAGGTCAAGGATTTTTCTGGATGTTCCAACTATACAGTGTTTATGTAAAATAAGAACCGACTTTTTGTTCCCGAAGTTGAAGGCGGCAGGCGTTGGACTGAGCACCTGACTCCAATCGGTGTATCAGTTGAAAATCATTCCAGCCTGAGTGTCCAGCTCCGAATTGGAATCCTGTTAAATGGAACCTTTGGCTCACCATTAATTGAAGTCTAGCGAATTCAGTAATACGGATATTACCAAATAATAATTTTCTTATTGTAACATTCTAAGAAGATTTCTAATAATTTTTGAAAATTCATTTCAAATATTTGAAATTGTGCCATCCTTAGCCTTTCCTCCAATTTTCATTCATTTCATACCTTTCTACATTTTGTCAGAACTCTTTTCACTTCTAATTGCTTTCTTACTTTATTAATTTTTATCTCATGGAGTTCTAGTCACTAGCTATTTTAATAATGACTTTTCCCTTCACAAACATAATAAAACGAGTTTTCAGTTTTCTCTTAAAATTCTGTGATGTCTATTTAAATTTTGGAATTTGGTCCTGCATTTCGACTTGCGTTATTGAACTTGCCGTTCTGTTTTGGAATTTTTTTTATTGCGATCTTCTCATTTTATGTGAAAGTTATTAAACAGAATGGATTTGTAATTTTTTTTCTATATTTGTGATTTCTAGGAATGTATTTATTTCGTGCAATACATATTGGATGAAATCATTTTTGGTGCAATACAGCTTTTTAAAATATTATATAAAAAAAACCAGTCAATAGAATAAAAAGAAAATAAAAACTTATAATAAGAAATAATCAAATCATCTGCGATCAGAGCAACTAAATACGCTTAGGGATGTGTTTACATTGAGCAGCTCGATGAGACTACTCAATTGAGAATACAACTCTGAATTTCTAGGTGAAAACCAAATCTACTTAATCCACTGAAGAAAGTTTGTTTTCATAATACGAAACACTTCGCGATAAATATGATTACCTGAAACGCATTACCTGAAACTTTGAATAGGGAGAAGCGTCCATGAAAAATAAATAATATTTAAACAATGTAAAAACCAAATTTTCCCTGATTTTTAAAGGTTTTTCTTTGCTTCGTTTGTTTCTTTCATTTTACTTTTTTTTCTTTTTTCTTATAGTTGTTTCAGTAGGAAACATTTTTACCCATTAACCTACCGCTGTCTAGTAACCTTCTTTCGTACGTTGTCGCTAACAATTTACGACGATGAATACTTCCTTCCATGCGTGTTTAACGATTTCTTCAGCGATATGCTACTCTTTCTTAACCTGCTAATCGTTGAAGATGGAATTTAAATGTTAATCTAAGACTTTAGTGTGGATTCTATTGCTTTCAATACAGACTCGACTTTATCCCTTTAGAGTAAAGGAACTTATAGTAAATAATCCTTTATTGACATTCGAATTCCATGACCATATTCTGCATGGAATACAGTTTTGAAAAATAATTTGTCTTCTGCAAAACCGAACTTTAAATTCGATTCAGGCTGAGTTAAAGAATACATGATCTATGGTAAAGCTCGTGATAATTAATTAATTAATGAAGATATTCCATTTACAATGTTTTTTTTCGGGTTTTTTTTTTTTGTTTCTTTCTTTTGGTGAAAATTTATTATTTATTTTTTTTTGGCAGATCTAATTCACACACAAGTAGCTAATTGAAAGAGCTTAAAAATGCGATGTTCCAAATTTCTGGGCAAAAAAATATTCTTAAAAAAAAAGTAAGCTTTGGGATGTAAAACTAAAGAAATTTTCTTTGTCGTGATCCTTGCTATTTTTTTATTCTTACATTTTGTTATTCGTAATTCCACACTTCCTCAAGACAATCAAGAAGAAGAAAAAAAATAGAGCCAATTTTTAAATAACAACTTGCTTGTGCTGCCGCCTCCATAAAAGCTATGGATTTCTTATTTCGAACTACTTTTGAAAGTAAAGCTCCCGTCTTGTTCCTCTTGTGTCTCCTAACAAGATTAGCGGATGCTTTTATCTTCTCCACGGAAGGACGCTGATTCAATTTGATAAAACAAAGAATATCAAAGAATTTATTGGAGGGGGTTGAAGAGAAAAGGTAGAAAATACCCGGGACTTTCCTTCTTTACAGTCAACAAGTGATATCAGAGATGATTTTAATGAAAATTTCCTTTTCGTCTCTCGGATGGTAAACAATTAAATATTAATTGATAGAAATGCCTTTCACTGTCGGAAGTAAGTTAAGTAAGACGAAGAAACAATAATTTATTCTGATTTATTCAGTGCTAATGCATAATCTCTTCCCAAATGAAAAACAAGTCTTTACTTTTTGTTAATTTGGAGGGAATAAAGTGAAGGCAGGGGGAAAAAACGGAAAACATGTACAAAAATCGAAAAAGCAAATTTTATTCTCAATTTGAATTTTTCTTTTCCTTTGCAAAAAACTTTTGCAAAATCCTAGAATAATAATATCACTGCAATGAAAATACTTAAGAATTTCTGAATAAATTTGGAAGTAAATAAGAGAAAATGATCAAATTCCCAAGAGTTTAGTTTTGTGTTTTTAAATGTATATACTTAGCTTTATATATCTTGCTATTATGGCAGAACTATTATCAAATTAATGAATGAATATCAAAATCTGCCATCTTGAATATTATTCTAATTCTTATGTTATATTATGGGTTATCTATATAATTAATCTTTGAATTCAGAATTTTTATTGATGATTGATTAACTTCAAACATAAAATTATCAATTTTCCTAATTGATTGATTTGTTTTATTTATATATATCTTTTTTCTGCTCAAAACATCATTCAAATACTCCGTAGGACCCTGGAATCTTCTTAAAGGTTTCGATTGGGAGATACTCAAGCATTGACAAAATTTGATTGAAGACGTTGTCTGTCATGTTGACATCCAGCCATGATTAAGAGTTATGACCGTTTCCTTACACGAGATGGCTTGTCTTTTTAAAAAAGAAAATGACTCTTTTATCAGGATGTATAGTATAAACTTAAACCCATAGCAGTAATACTCATAAGGTGTGTGCAAGTTTAAAGGTTCGACACAAGGATTTAGTATTCGAAAAATTATTAAAAGCATTGTTGTGGTTGTTTTAGTGTCGTTAAAGAACCTTATCAGTATTTGAAGTTTGTCATCAATCAAATTTTGCAGCACTTGGATATCTCCCCAACCGAAACCTTTAGGAAGATTCCTAGGGAATACCGCGTATTCAAAAGATCTTTTCTAAGAAGTAAGTTATTTGAATGGCATAAGCGGTTTTCCGAGGGACAACAATCATAGCAGTCTTATGTGAGCCCAGGTAGATATACTGTCAGAACTTCAGCTGAGGGAGTCCGTCAGAGTAGAATCAGGGAATAATATACAGCAGGATCTGTAGACAGTTCGTAGACATGAAATCTCGCTTGAGCATGTTTCGCCATCATGAAACAAGATCTGCAGATGCGATATCTGTATCCAAAATGTTTGCCTCCTTGCCTCACTGATGACCTGAAGACCAACAGAATGAAGATTTGTGGAGATCTGTGGATTATCCAGATAAAGGATAGATCTGACTGAACTATGTAATCATGGGCAATGAAACTTGGTTCTTCCTAAATGATCCTGAAACGACAATCCAAAGTGAAGCTATTTTCTTGTCAGAACCGTTCAACAAAAATAAGCTGTGACATAAGCAAAGACAACTTAACTTGATGCTGTCTTTTTTTCATTGATTGTCGTGGAGTGAAAATGAGTATATTGTACATATCAAAGGGAACGGCAAGAGCTATGTTCTCAGACATCTACTTAAGCCATAAGAAGTTGAGACCACATCACTTCCAAAGCAATTCTGCAATTATGTATCACAACAGCGCATCTCTTACCGATCATTTGCAGTCACATCATGCCTTGCCCAAACAGGAACCTTCTAGAAATGTATTGAAACGTTGTATCTGTACGTAACTTCAGAGCGGAATTACTTTGAAGGATATAATAATATTCCACATTTCCTCAATTATTTTTTTTATTTTTTATGATCGATTGGAATTAAAAAAAATAATAACCTTCTGTGGCTAAGATCTTCTGTAGGTTCTCTATAAAAAAAGCGACTATAAAAAATACAAAATTTAAAAGATTAATATACAGCAATTGCAAGACTCTCCTTTTTGAAGAAATGCAAATTACATCAGAAATAAAATATTTTATTCAGTTATACAGCTTTGGCCCTAAATAAAACATCTCTTAACAGTAAGGCAGATAAGCTGAAAATCTATCCACATTTCCTATGTTGTGTTCTAAAGTAAAAAAAAAAAATAATATACATCATACATTACGAGATCATCTACAAAAGGCAATAATTTCTTGGGCTTTAAGAAAGTGGAATTTAAGATAAGTATCTATCATAAAAATTTAATGACATCTAAGCAGTAAGGTTACTCATGAGTATGAAATTAAGTGCACATCAGTGCATACTTCTGTATTGTATTTAAGTCAGAGTGTTTTAGTCCTCAATTAAAAGTGACCCATTTGGGTTCGGTTTGTTTAGTTTATTCATGTCAAAATAAATAAGAGGCACATAATATGTAAACTAGGATTAAAAAGCAACGACACAGATTTGTTTGTGAGGCTTTTTTGTTTTATTATTTTTTTTAATAAAACTCTTACTTTAACTCTGCGGTTTTGTAATACATCAAAGTTATTATGCGATCGGAACCTATACTTACTCTTACATCAAAATATGTAAATATTCAATAAATAAAAACCAAAAATTCATTCTTCTTCTAGGTTAACACACTATATTTCAAAAACATGTACTGTTTTCTTCTTCAGGTAGATAAAGGAGCGAAACTAAATAAGTTTCCTCTCCTAAAATAAAAAATAATAAACCAGAAATTTCCGATTGGGCCGACCACACTATTAGTTTAAAACACAACCCCGATCCTATCAGTAAAATCGTTCACTAATGAAAAAATGAACAGGATAGGTATGTTATTTAGTCATGTTTTATAAAATCTAAAACCTGTTTTAATAGGGATAGATCATTAAAAGTTAATTACATTTCTTTAAATTTGTTTAAGAAATATTTGGAAATTAAGAATATTAAATTTTATTTTGTTTTTTCAAAATTCAGATTTTTCCTTTTAATTTTGTTAATCATTATGTTTTTGAAATATAGTATGTTTATCAAGAAGTAGAACAAGTTTGTAGTTTTTGTTTATAATTACTCTTAATTTTAACTACAAGATTACAAATAAGATCCTAAACCTACTCTCATTAGAATCTGTTTCTCTTATTTAAAAGATTATCACGAATTTTTTCAAATTAATAAAACTTGTTTTACTTTCATCTCAATTCTTTTTTAGTTATTGCTTAAAATTTTCAATCACACAATAAATCTAATATTGCAAGAAATGACTTATTTCAATGTATTTTGATTTAAATTTATTTTCAATTTAATTACCTGCGATCATCTACAACGTTTGCAGGAAACATCAAAGAAGAATTAAAATTAAAAAGAATTAGAAACTCATAGATTTAAAAAGAAAACTTTTTTCTCGACAAATAGATACTTTTGCAGTACAAGAAGATGAATTAATGTCCACTTTCGACTGTTTCCACTTGTTCACTTTCGACTGTTTATTTTTAGATCTACGAACAGTAGCTTGCGTAGAAAACTTTTGTTTTGGGAATGAACAGTATCTGGGAAAGTTATAACATAATACTTTTATAGAAAATTCTCTACTTTAGATTACAGGCTATTGAGAGGCTTCACCCAATTACATTTTAGTGATTCTTTATGAACCTTATTAACTTCGTGGGGGAAAAGATACTTGTTTGTTTATTTGTTTATTTTTTTGTAAGATGAAATAAAATTAGAAAAAGAAAGATATTTTTTCTACTGATTTTCAAATACGGATTTCCTGATTTTTTTTCTATCAGGAAAGGACTTTAATTTATATACGATTACAATTTCGGACAATAAAAATGTCGTACTATTATAAAAAATATATTCTGCCATATCTAAACAGTAATAGTGGATATGCCAACGAATTCTTCCGTACTTCGCATGTGAAATGTTTCTCTTATATGCTTAGCATTAATCAATCAGCAATGAGAACCACAGGTACTTGTTTTCCGTAGTTGAAATTTGTGGTGAAAGCGCACTCTATATTCATCACTGAAAAAAAAATATTGAGATTCCTGAAAAGAAATATAACTGCTTCTTTTTGTACATTACTAGACACTCTTTTATTATGATTTTTTTTAATCTTACATGCCATCTCTTTTTGAGGGCGCACAAAAATTCTTTCCTTGATTTTCGCATCACTATCTTCGGTAAATCTATCTCTATTTGATCTACCTTTACAATTTTTTGTAATTCCCAGTTTGATGGGAAGAAGGCAATACTAAGTTTTTCTGGATTAACTAACTGTAGTTTATTACATTTTTTTTTACCAAAAACGAGTTATTCACATTTTGGTCATTGAAATATGTAATAAAGGATGTTTTATCTCTGCTGTCCCTTTCACACAAAAAAGGGAGCAATATTTCGTGTATTCAAGTTGCAAGTTCAAGACAGTAGTGCCCGCAGTTATTCAAACCATATTTATCATAAGGAAGCTTTTCCAAAAGTATTTTCATATTTCATAACAGCATCAGCTTGAGGTACGGAAAGAAATTTATCGCAATTACACAAAAACAGTTTTCAATAAATTTTGGAAGAATCAATAAAGAAACGCCATTCTGTTCGCAGGTGTTCAAGGGATAAGCCTCCATATGCGAACAAACATCTTTTGAGAACAACAGACCATTTGTTTCACAGATATATTGTTTATGCAGAAGATTCGATCCTTTAATTATTCTCAGGTTGCTTTTTGGACAAATTCAAATGCAGTACAGACCGTTAAAAGCATCTTGAATTAATAAACGATATTAACTGTGGTAAACACTCTGCCTTCGTTGTCGCTATGACATCGGCCTCTCACCTCTGAGTACCGGGTTCGGTTCTCATGTGGGTTTCGTGATGGCGGACGATCCGCGCTGGGCAGGTTTTCTCGGGGTTCTCCCGTTTCCCCTGCATTTCTCCCACCATACTTTCTCAGTCTTTTTCTCCATCTGTCCTTATTTCCGTGGGATAGTACAATAGACCTCCGGTCGCAGTGCTTGGCTTCTCTGCCACCCACATTCACTACATATCATATCAACTCTTCACATCCAAAGTATCCAAACAAAATACAGTTTATAAATGTTGCAACAATAACGGTACATAAAGAAAATAACAATAACAATTATCTAAAAAATACCATACTATAGAAAATACACATCTGGTATAATAAAGTAAACCTGAATTCCAAAAATAACAGAAAGGAATCATATAAAAAAGCAGAGGTGATGGAGGACTGTATATTTGAATTCAGATTAACAAAAATACTTTATACTTGCCAATTTTATTGTGGCAATATTCTTGTTAACCGATGTTAATAAGTCTTAATTTTTTGGGAAGAAAAGTTTCTGGTCCATCCTTGGAGTGTATTTCATTTGTTTTAGCTTTTTTTTGCAGCCAAGTGCAATTACTTCTACTGTTCTCTCAATATAGACAATCACCGATACCATCTTTATCATTAATCCAAGTTTGCTGACTGCAATTAAACACAAGCTAATCTTTAGTGAAATGTTAAACAAAATTTCTATATTGTTACGAATTTCAATTCCTGCAGGAAAACTAAGCGATAAATTGGACGGCTTTTATATAAATGGAACAAAGCGACATTTTTAAAATTTCTTTGATATACCCACTTATGAACTCTTGAAAGTATCTCAATGTTTTATTTAAATAGAACCAAGTGATGTCTAGACTGTACAGTCATCTGTAAGCAGTTGAACCAACTATCCTTTTGAAATTTTCACTTTTTCTTTTATTTAAACAGAACCATGTGATTCTTTTGCAGACAAAGCTCAATATAGAATATTGGGATCCCCTATGGAAATGAAAACAAAAGTTTCTTTTATGTTTGGGTAGAAGGCACTTCAGGGAGAGATGTCCAGGAAGGGGGTTCCAGTTTGTGAAAGCACATTGTTACTAAGTTTGGAAGGAATATAACAATTATTTTTTTTATGGTCTGATTCATGTGGCGACCAGAATCAGAACATCAAAATGGTGCTTATGATGAATATATTGTTGATGATATAGATAAGCTGAATTCTGTCGCGGGGAATGTACCTCATTACAGGACACAGCTTTCTATCAAATGATTCTGATTTTGATGATGTGGAATTTGCCATGAAAAACAAACAACGACTCTACACCTTGGAAGATTACATTTAAGGTAATGGAAGGATGTCGTAAAAACAGAAAATTTGTCGTGTCACAGATGAAAAAGTGATTAAAAAGTGATGAAAACTAGCCATTCACAAGCAGATTATATTGAAATTAAGATTACAATTAAACAGCAAGAAAGACAGCTTTCATCAGGCTAAGTTGATTTCCCTGTGACCTGAAGGAAAACCTAACAGCAAGGAAAAGCTTGAGGATTCTGAGTCAATTCGTCATCTCATACCGAAGGATGTCTGGCCCTTTTATAAGAAACTTCATTCCAGTAGTGAGGTTCAAGATTACATTTATGGTCTTAGAAATGATGCAATAGATGATGAATGAATGTAAGTATGTATTACAGTATTTCAAAAGCTGTCTTCAATAGTTTCTCATATATAATTGTTAAATAAGGAAATTTTGTATCTCTGTATCTTATATTTACCAATTCATATGTTAATAATTGATAAAAGATTATCAAACTGTATTTAGTTCTTTTTAAAGAAATATAATTGGAATTTATTTAAAGAGAACTAACAACCTAACAGGTGATAAAACTACTGTATGTGGAGGGTGGAATATTTCATGTGAAATATAATGGTAAAATAGATAAATAAGTACCTAAAGTCATCCCAATGTTTTTTCTTTTTTAAATAAGTGTTTTGTAATTTTTTAAAAAAAAGTTAACTTCGAGAAGCTTTTTCTAATTTTTTATTTCATGGTGCTTGGTTACTTTTCTATGAAAAGCCGTCCAATTGTCGTTCAAGTACTTGATTCTTAACATCTGATATCTGGCAATATTTTCTGCTGACGTATAGTTATCAGCAAAAGATAGCATAAACCGTTTTGCTATCTACTTTAAGTCTAGGAGTAATTAATGGTTCACAACTTCTTATTTCCACTATTGTGATAACTCCACTGACATGAAGAAGTTCCTGCAAAGGTCATGGATTATCTTAAACAATAAATCTTAAATGACCAACTACAGTCACGAAGATTAATAATATTAGTGGAAAAGCAAGAACAGATACCAAAAAAGTACTGTTTTGAGTTCTGAACTATTCAATTTACTGAGGAAATATTTAATATCTCATTTCTAATAAACATTAAAAAAAATAATTGTTTGCTACTAAAACTTTTTACCTTTGTATTTTCAACCTTTGAAATACTATTGTGTGTCTGTGGAGAACGAGAAGCATTATATTACACTATTACTGTACATTATATTAAATTATATTTTTAGTATATCGAGACCATGCTTTGCTCGGTAATGAAAATAAAGTAAAAATGCTCTTGAGAATCGTTTGGTTATTTAACTCCCTTTCGGGGAAATGGCCAGATCCCCAGTGAATACATGCGACGTTGAAAGGAAAATGTTTTAAAAATTATTATTAACTAAAATTATTCTTTTATTACAGGTAAAATTAAAATAATTATTTTATCACACGTACAGAACAAGTTTTTATTCCGAATAAAAGAAATCGAAATAAAGTAAGAACACCGTAGACAACAACCTGGTACCCAGATTAATTATTTTCCCCTTAAGTGAGTTTTCTCGAAGTCGAGACCTAGCTAAATCGCTTTCTCGCATCCGAAACATTAGGCTCTTCCCTTTTCATCCAAATCTTTAGGCTCGTTTTCAAGATAAAATTTACAAGAATTGCTTGCGTTATAATATTTAGTTTGAGTGATTAATGTTTGATCGAAACACATGAAATGTGGAAGGAAGAAATATGTTGCTGAGGAAATCTGTAAACCTTTGAGATAATTTTTTTAGGAAGCTTCTAAGATTATGAAAAATTGATATTTATTATCTATGTTACATAATTGTATAATTCATATTTTTCGTTTTGAAGCCAATCTAATAAAATCATACTTATCATTGTTAGCCAGAAGGTAGCTGTAATTTAAAAGAATAAGAATGGTAAGTAATAACTGGAGATTGTGTAATATTATGGTTGGCGTAGCTAACGGCAGGGGTGGTTGTGAGATTTATAACTTCCCATTGCATCCGAAAATGGAAGAACTCATTATTTGGAACCTTTGTTTTTTTGTTGTTGAAAAGTCATCATTTCTCTGCAACCCATTTTTTTTATAACATTCCCTCCCCATTCCAAATTATTATACAATAAAGATTACTCAGAAATAGTCACACCTCTGACTATACTACTACTGTTATGTGTCTGAAAGTAAAGAATTAGTACAATAACCGCAATTCGTATCTAAATGTGCAAAAAAATTCTAATGAAAAACGTTATTTCTAACAGTGCTGGAAATCTTCATGCGTTTCGTAATGAAATGAAGTGGTTTTGATTAATATAACTAAAAAATATAGTATTAACAGAAAGGAGACGAAAATGAAAAAAATAATTTAATTTTTTTCGTTAAAAGATGATAGTGGCGGCATTTTCAAAGAAAAGTAGCTTAAACCCTTCGTTCCACTGTGCATTTTATTATCTTTCACGAAAATTACATTGTCAGTTTTGTCTCATTTTTGAAAATCGAGGCAGGATATTGGAAAAAGATGAAAAATATATCAGTAGACAGCTTCAAAAAATTCTTTTTAAATTGGCAACACTAATTCAATTAAAATAATATTATTGCAACAATAACATTAATATTAATAATCAATATATATAATTACTTATAAACTATAAAAGTTATTTTCTATTCTATAATAATAATACTTTAATAATAATAAGAATATTATTATCAATAAATACATTTTCTTATTAATTTTAGAGTTTTCATATCTACTTTAATACTCTTCCTCATGTTAGAACATTGTTGTGATTGGAAGGAGAGGATCGGAAAAAGATATTTCATGGCCCGGGCAGAGGGCGTTGGTATCTCCGTACTTACGCCATTGGACCATGGCGCTGAGTTTGGGAACATGTATGTATGTTAATATAAACTTATATTAACTATTTGATTTTTAGTTTGATTCGACAGCATTTTAGTCAAGTTAGTTTTTTGGTACATCGAATTTGGCGGCCCTTAAACCTAGTGTTCTAGCAGGTCGCCCGATTGCTAACCTTTTCTGTCAATCCGATACATGGATCCTAATATTTATGTGAAACGCACTTTATAAATGATATAAATACTAATAAAAGTTAAAGTATCCTACTGTGGGCCTACTTGATCCTTTCCGGTCGCAGAAGGTAAGGCAACTGGTGTTCCCTGACCAAAGGAAATAAGTTAAGAAAGAATGGTCAGTCCAATGGCCGTTCGTACTACAAAAGGAAAATCACTTTTTCGCCCGAAACGATTTTCTTATCTCGTTTGAAAGCTCTGATTTATAATCAATTGTCATCACTGATTACTTCGAAATAATTTTAAAATGTAATTATGTAGACTATTAAATAAGATATTATTGAGCGAAAATAAACATTTTAATGGACGTGAAGTGCATATATATAATGATGAGACGGCTATACATCATTAGAAAAAGTGTTGAAATCAGAACAAAGAATGAGCTAGGCTTAGGGGTTTCGAAAGGGTCGCAGACGTTGATTGGGGCAAAGACGTTGAAAGGGAGTACGGTACAATAGAGAGTGTGCTACATTCCTCTACTTTAAGGAAATAAATTTATAATATTAATAATGCTTTTATGATTGTAGCTTTTTCTATGTATAATTCAAAGTTCATTACCACACATGTACTAATCATCTCTGAATAGCCTTTTATAATCACTGTATTATAATAATTAATAAATAAACTTAACTTTAATTAAGTTAATGCTGATTTAAGTTATAATTTCGATTGATTTATTAATAAAAAAATATTGATTTATTAATTAATAATATTTGTAGTTATCTTATTAAATCATGATTAATCAGAATTACTAATTTTTTCTCCCTACCCACAAGTTCCGAAACCCCCTTGCCTATTAAAAAACTATTACACTTACAATAGG
>JAFIDM010000002.1:29153219-29215089 GCA_023159025.1 Thereuonema tuberculata
AGTAGTTATTCGTATTGTTTCACGACACGTTAAAGAAATTATTATATAACTACGAATTATCTTAATCCTGAAATAGCCGACCAACTTGAATTGCCTAGAAGCAGAAATGTCTTATAAATGTTTCGTTCTATTCTGGTATTCGTAATCTTCAATGTGATCAAAGGATGCTATTCCTGTCTGCTATTAAGTTTCCATTACTTTGAGAAATTCTAGCAAGAAAGTAACGTAATAATAGATACTAAAAATTGTTTTCCTCTAATTAGGTCTCTTTATTTCAAGAGTGAAATGACTGAATTGAGTGAGATGCCACGAATACTGGCCGAATACTGTGTACTATTCAGCAGAATACCAAATTTGACTAACTCTTGAAAAAAAAAATCCACATATATTACTGATAAATATATCTATTTTAATTACACATTAAAGAGCGTGGCCGAATATTCGGCGGCCCAATGTTAAATATTAAAGTAATAATTTGTGATTAAAACAGATACATTTACCAGTAATATATGCGTTTTTTTTCCATGAGTTGGAATACCGAATAGTAGCCGAATATTCGTGGCATCTCTACTGAAAATCATTGAAATAGAGAATATTAAACAATACTCTATGATTTAGCAAAAATTTTCGCTAAACGTAGTGTTTAAATGCAAATCTATTTACAGGAAAGGACGGATCATACCCATAGCTTTCGAACCTTCTGTCAGAAAATTGGAGATCCATCTAATCTCCTAAACTGTCTACTCCTGTTTCAGCTTCATCGAGCTGTAGTTAGCTAACTCTTCGAAGGATTAGAATAAATCTCCTCGCATAGGCTACAATGCTCTTATCTGCATTCAGCTGGCTAGCAGTCCCAGGCGGATTTCCACCTCGGCTTGACAGATATATCTCGTACCGGAAAAAGCTGCCTTACATCAGAGGGACCGAATCTTCTGGATTGGGCTATTTACTCAGCGGTCTTTCTGTACGAGTTTGTTTCCTTCTCGCCTTCAGATGCCCACCAAGCTTAGGTAGAGATGAAAGTTTGAAGCATATTCCGAAGTTCCTTTCACACTGAAATCTCTTTCGTTCAAAGCAAGAATCTTTCAGAACATTACAGAAGAAATCGAAAAATAATTCCAATCCATAGCTTCAAACATTAAAGTTTTTATTTCTTTTAGAAGATATATTCTGTAATAATACCAAAAAATAGGAAACTTTGTAGCTAGTTTCAGCTACAGTAACAGAATAAATCAAGACGCAATGTTTGTTTTTTTTTTTCCCTTCTTTAAGAAATTCTAATTTTGCAATTAGCTTCAGTAAACATAATCAGATTTATTCTAATTTCGTAAAATTCTGTAAGCAGTAAAGAATTGAAACTTTGTAGTTAGATTCAGTTAACCAAATGGAACAAATATTTCCTAAAGGTATCTCATCACTGAAAAGTTTTTCCATCGAAGTTTTTCCAAATTATCTAACAAGGGAAGTCCGCGAAGTGTTACTCTGAATTTGATATTGGATTATGGGTCACTTTATAGAATTTTCAACGCTGAGTCCGAATTTGATATTCATTTTCATCTCCGGTTAATAGTTTTCGAGATATCCGCATGGGGGCGTAAATTTGTTATAACTTTAATTTGTTATAACTTTTTAACAAATTAAGATAGAATAAAACTTCCAAAGCATTTATGTTACTTGCATACACGACTAGCATGTGTGTCAATATGAACTGAATCCGTCAACTAATTTCAAAATGGTGGACCCAAAAACCTAAATTTACGGCACTTTCAATGGAAAATAGGCTCATCCAACCCTAACTCAAAAACCGATTGATAGGTGGCAGCACAAGACAGGCAACACAGGGCAGTTACAGCAATTTGATAATAGATAGCGCCTTTGTGCGTAGCCAAATAAAACCAATAAACTTATTTAAATATCTCCTTTAACCGGAAATACGATTTAAAATTAAAACATACAGAATTATAAAGAAATAAAGCCACTAGGAAAGCATCACTATAACTGTAATTTCATTAATAACTTAACTGACAAATTTACATAAATATTTTATTTTGCAAATTTTACATTTTACACTTATTAACAAAATTAACAAAAACAAAAACAGGTTCAGGATCCGAGCTGACATCCTCAACGTTATCCCGGACAGCTACAGTAACACGAATGTCATGAAACTCCATTTTGAAATTAGTTGACCGATTCAGTTCATATTGACACACATGGTAGTCGTGTATGCAAGTAACATAAATGCGTTGGAATTTTTATTCTATCTCAATTTGTTAAAAAGTTATAACAAATTAAAGTTATAATAAATTTACGCCCCCATGCGGAAATCTTGAAAACTATTAACCGGAGATGAAAATGAATATCAAATTCGGACTCAGCGTTGAAAATTCTATAAAGTGACCCATTAACCAATATCAAATTCAGAGTAACACTTCGTGGACTTCCCTTGTAAGAAGAAACAGAAAAAGACAGAAACTTTCCTGTTAGCTTTAGTTAATACAACGCAATGAATCGAGCATAATTCACAGCTTTACCTTCTTAAAGAGAAGATTTTCCTTGGAATATCGATTCTCTAATTAGAAACAGGAAAAAAAAATGAAATTTTGTGATTGGCTTCAGCTAACCAAACAGAATATTTTGATGCTTAGTTCTCACTTTATCTGAGCACTGAAAATCTTTGCTTTTTTTTAAGGACCATAAACAAATGAAATCTTGATATTTCCTTTAGTGAACGGAAGTTAATGAATAGACGGAATTTCCCAAATATATCTTTAAACAGTAAAGATTCTCTTCGTACATATATTCTCTAACTATAAGAATAAAGAACTGAAATTTTGAAGTTGAAATATATTGTAGCATAATTTTCCCAATTTTATCTTCACAATGAAGTGATTTCCATCAAATAGGCTCAGAAAAAAGCAGAAAGAACTTAAGCAGCCCGCACACGAGGCAGCTTTTGCTGTGCAACTCGGTGAAAAAGTTGCACGCAGGGAAGTTGCCAACGACAGTTATGTGCGAAAACGATGCAGCTTGGTGGGCGCCACCATGCGAACAACACACGAAGCAAAGGACGAATTGCAATGACGTCAGTTGACAATACGTGACAGAAATTGCGGTGCTGGCCTGCAACACAGAAACTGCAATTAACGCCAACAAAACAGAAATAATGCGATACTATTATTAGCCGATCTGTATTCGCAGGGGAAGAAAATAATGAGATACACGAAGAACAATGATTAACAGCCGCTATTATTACAGTGGGAATTGCCAACAATGCCCGTCCCGTGGCTTTGTTCAGAAATTGGAAACCTGGCAGCAATTGTTGTTTTATTTGTTGCAGTGTAAAATTGAAAATACCGAGGTTTATCAAACGCTCTGTAAAATTCTACAGCTTGAAATTACTGCATTTACATATAAACTGTATTTATGTGTGAAAGAAACTCGAAATAATCTGATATTTTTTCTGTATTCGCGATTCGCCCATCTCAAGCTAAGGAAATTTTTTTCGACGCCATGTTTCTTCCTTAGGCCGACGTCACGAATGACGCATTCCAACGCTGCACTGTGATTGGGTAATTCCATGCAGCTTCCTTGCAGCTTTCCGAGTTGCACCGCCGTTCTTTGCAGCTTTTTCTCCATGCAACTCCGCTTGCAACTTGGCCCATGCAGCTCCAAAAACGCTCTAGGCCAAAAGTTACACTTGCAACTCGGCCAAAAGCTGCCTCGTGTGCGGGCTGCTTTAAACTTCGTTGTTGTCTTAAATTAAACTATTGCTTTAAATAACAGCACAATTTCCAAGTTTATTTTTATATTGAAACTATTTCCTTGGAAGATAATTTGTAAAATAAGCAGAAAAAAACAAACTTTTTGCTATTCTTCAGTATTAACTTGACAGAAAACATCGAGGTGTAATTCCCAATTGTATCTTTGAAACGAATATTTTTTTTCCTTCGAAGATAGATTCAGTAAGAAAATTGAGAAAGCCCTGAAATTTTCTAGTTCCTAATTTTATAGTTAACTTAATAGAATCATCAAAGATTAATTTCTACCTAAAGTGCAAGGACTGATTCATTGTAGTTGTATCAGTTAACCCAAAAAAATGGAATAATCCCAACATTATCTTCACACTGAAAGAATAATCAGAAGAAACTGAAATTTTATAGTTCCTTCAGTTAACTTAATGGAATAAACCACAAGGTAATTCACAGCTTTATCTTCATACTGAAAACTTTTTTTCTTCGAAGATAGATTCTCCAGAATAAGTAGTGACCTGAAACATTTGGAGTTAAATTCAGATAACGAAGTTCAATTAATCTAAGCCTAATTCCCAATTTTAATTTTGCACTGAAAATTTACTCCATACATTTTCGAAGAATAAGCAGAAAGAACAAAATCTTTCTAGTTACCATCAGTTAACTAAACGGAAAAAGCTGAAACAAAGCTGAATAAGCTGATACAAAGTACTGTAATTCGCCACTTTGTATCTTAACACTGAAAACTGTTTCGTAGAAGATAGATTCAGTAACAATTAGCAGCAAATAATTTGAAATTTTTTTGTAGTAATTAAGGCAAGTTATTCATTTAACTTAATGGAATATATCAAAGCGTAATTCTCAACTATATTTTCATACTAAATTATTTTTCTTTCGTTCACAGATTCTGAGCTGCAAGAACTGAACTGATTTTGTGGTTGGCATAATGGAATAAATAGAAGATTTATTTCCTTCAGTATTTCACAATGTAATTCCAACTGCGAAGATAGTTTATGCAAGAATCAGTTGTAATAGCAATTTTGTAGTTGCCTTTAGTTAATGTAATATAAAATTATACTGCAAATCGAAGAATAATTCCCAATTTTATCTTTCTTTTTCTTCGAAGATAGATTCCTTAAGAATAAGCAGAGAGAACTGAAACTTTTGGAGTTGGCTTCAGAAAGCGGAACTCAATCAATCGAAGGCGTTGGGCTTTGACTGGAGGAACTGGTTCAATTCCCAGTGGTGGTTTGAGGTTTTCTATCCAGGTGTTTCTCATCCAGAAGGGCCCTAGAGTTCATTGAGCCTCTGTAAAGTGAGGAACGGAGTTAAAGGAGGGGAAGGGGTCAGGTTGACCATCCGATCTCAACTTGTCCCCATTGGTCAGGGAACGTCGGAAGCGACCCCAAACACCACAAAAGCCTCAGTGGGATACTAACAAAAAAAATAAAATAGTGAAAGTATTCTAGCAAAACTGTCAAATAACATTTCATTCCCACCTTCGAAATTTGATGACCTTGACTTTATAAATTATAGGATTTTTGGGACACCGTTTTTAGTCCTAATAAACCGAAAATTATCATGTAAGATCTCTCAAAGTAGATCTTTTTTTAGCGATCCATTTGGGAACTATTGTGATAGTGATCAAAATCAGTAGCTATTGCGTTTCTCATGTCGTCCGTCCGTGTCTGTCTTCCCCTAACAATCCCTAACGGAAGGTCGGATCGGCAAACGGACTTCAATATCCTATTCAGAGCCTCAAAGAGAGTAGTAATGGCGTATTTTCAGGGGCTCTGTCTTCCCCTAACAATCCCTAACGGAAGGTCGGATCGGCAAACGGACTTCAATATCCTATTCAGAGCCTCAAAGAGAGTAGTAATGGCGTATTTTCAGGGGCTCTGTCTTCCCCTAACAACTCCCGAACGGAAGGTCGGATCGACGAACGGGCTTCCCCATCGTGTTCAGCGGCCCAAACAACATAAGAATAGGGTATTTTCAAGGGCCAACGCCCCCCATGTTCGAGATATTTGGCATTGTTTCCATTGAATTTCAGCTATTAGCCTAAATGTTAAAAATGCAACCTTCAAATTTCAGTTGTCAGTTTAATTTGATCGGTAAAGTCTCGGATTCATATGCTGAAAGTTGTCGGTTCGAATCTGTATATATGTACTGTTTTGTTCTTGTTTTTTTCTCTCTTAATTTTTCTTTCTCAAGCTCGACGTGAATTTTTTTCTTATTTTTCTAATTTTTTAAATTTTTTTTCCTATCATTTTAAAATTTTTTCTTAAGTTAATATAGTTCCTTTTATTATTATTATTATTATTATTTTTTAATTATTATGGATCGCTCTTAAATTTATGATTTAACACAAAATTATCTTCAGTTGTTTTTGTTTTTGTATTTGCTTTTTAGTACGATGATTCTATTCTAGTATATATTGAAGGCTACGAGTATATTCTAATAATATTACAAGAACCTATTGCAAGTTACAGATCTGAAAAATCAGCAAATGTTAATCCTAAGAATAGTAGTTGAAGATGAAACAGAGACACATAGAAAGAAAGGAAATATCCATGCCGGCCTTAAGAAGAGATTGTGCTGAGGAGAAGGAAATAAGCTTAGATATAATGAAAATGGAAAGGAAAAAACGCTTTGATTATTATAATACTTAACATAAAGGTACATGAAAACAAGAAAAAGTATATAGAAATTTGTAGATCAAGTTTCCCTGCTGCTGAACAATATTTTCATTGTTTGTACGAATAAATTGCATCTGCATTCTACAGATTAGCATAATGGCACATACCAGAATAGAAGGAAAAAAGTAATAAGTCTACGAAACTTTATTTTCTTAGACTTAATTTATATAGATAGTATTGACTCATATTACGAATTCTTTTAAATTATGAATGTCGAAAATGAGATGTTCTATTAAATATGATCAAATCGCTGATGAGAATGTAATCTGTAACAGACAAGCGTTCATAATATGACAACAACCTCACTAACTCTATACACAATAATTACTATTATAGATAGCATGGAGATTCAAAGGTAGAGGTCTTAGGAGCTTGAATTATCTACATTTATGAAGTGACAAATTAAAAAACACGCAAATGAAAAAATTAAAAACTAATACCTACTAGTTTAGGGACCTTTTCAGGTCTCTTTTTCAACGCATTGAAGACAGAAGACAGATCATCACAATTTAAGAAAATTATGACCAATCACCATCGACGTGGTCAAGTCCAAAGTGCCAGGGATGAGACAATACATAAATGAAAACTAACATGTAAATTACAAGGACAACCCGATCTTACCATTGCATAAAAAGGTAATATGGGTATGTTAAAGTAGCACCATAAGACAATACCAAACATTTCAAAAAAAACAAAAAACAAAAAAAAAACAACAACAGAAAAACAAGAGAAAAAGCCTCATTTCATCGTATCGAAATGATTCAATGAAGCCGCTGAGTCAAAGTTTCTTGGGACAGAAAAAAAAAATAAACTAAGTTTACAATGTTCAGCAGCATCAGCTGACAATTTATTATTGTAAGGTCGTTTTCACAATATCAATAATGACTCCTTAAATTTACGCATGTATTCCTTAGACTCATGACCAAAAATCAAAGGATTTTTTAAATCCAGCATATGCCTTATATTACACATATGTTATATGCGAGAATACCAGTTTTAATCGCCCTACCGTGCACTTTTAGGCGAATTCCGAATAAAACGTCGAGATTCCCCTATGTATAGACAATCGTAATCTAAACATTTGATTCCATATTTATAGTTATTTTTCCATAAGTTGTTGGGTTCAGGCACTTTAATTTCAGTGTGGTTAACAAACTGCATTAAAGTGTTTTGCCTTTTTCCGATACCATAATCCGATATCATAATCCTTTAATCCTCTTCATGTGGGCATAATTTTCATAATTTTCTTTAATTGTGACGATCTGTCTTTTGTCTTCAATGCGTTGAAAAAGAGACCTGAAAAAGTCCCGAAACTAGTACGTATTAGTTTTTTAATTTTTTCATTTTGTGTGTTTTTTAATTCTCACTTCATAAATTTAACTGCACACATAAAATTTTATTTATAATATCTACATTTAATACACTTGAAACGTCGTAACTGAACATCCAAATTAGGCTATCAACAAATATTATTAAATTTCATACTGCAATTAATTTACATGTGCAAATGTCAATAAATAAAGCTCGTGGCCGAATACACACAGTAAGTACACATTCTCTGTGTGTTCGCCAGAAGCCTTATTTATTTACATAATCATATTTATTTCTCAAATTTTCGCCTTTTCAGAAATGGCTTCTTCAGAGAGATAACGGCAAACCAATATAAGTTTTCAAAATTATAATGAACTGTTCGTGTAACTAAGCTTCAGTATGCCAATGGATAAGTCGAAAACCTAATAATGATATTACAATAAATAACATTTATGCAAGATATGTATCCTGCATAAAAATTAAATTGGAAAAATGATATTGGTGTGCCGTTTTCTCTGTGAAGAAGCCGTTTCTGAAAAGGCGAAAATTATCTACATTTAATTATATTTTTATATAAATTATAGAATAAAACACAATCAAGAAACAGGTAGGGATTTGTGGGATAATTCATCCTTCGAGTGCGTTATCTCTCGACAAAGTCATACATTTGCATACGAGAATTATTATTTAATATATATCCGGAAGTAGGAAAGGGAATATACTTCCATTTATATTCACCTCTGTATTGAGACCTTGTGTCTTTCCAATGGTTACTCTCAACTGATGATCTCCAATATAGCAAGAAACAGCTGTTTTGGGATGTCACTTGTAAACACGGTCTCAACCTTTTAATGTCTTAATATATATCCTTTAGAAGAAAGTATATATTAATTTCCTGAACCGGATATTTCCTGGAAAAAAAAATTCAACAAGAGCTAAATGATTTATCCGTGTAGCACTGATCAATGTTCTTGTCGAAGTAGTCAAAACGCAATTTTTAATGAAAATAATGAAATAATGAAAACAGTTTTCAAATAATAGTAATAATGGAAAAATAACGAAAGCAAAAAAAAGTTAATTCTTTTTTTTTTACAAGATAATAGACTGTTCATGTTTAGTGGCATCAGGAGGCCTCCCTTTACCACAGAAAAATGTTGAATTTTCTAGTTTTTCTGAAAATTCCTCTAGAAAATTTTCTAGAAAATCCTAATTAAAAGGAGGAGAAAGAAAGAAACTTTAATATTTAATATTTACTTGTATTAAATTCATTTACTAGTATCAGCCTCAGTGCCTTATATTTCGCAAATACTTTTTTGAAATTCGGTTCCTTTGTAATTTCCAAACTCATCATCGCTTCCAATTTCGATTTCTATCCTCCGTTCAACTTAACAAGGTATTGAGGAAAGATCGAGTAAATCTATAACAGTAACTTATTTTCCGATGTTGGTAGTTATAGTAAATAGACTGCAAGCAAATAGAAAAAAAGCTACTTAAAAAAACAAAATTATATATATATATATATATATATATATATATATATATTGAAAATAGAAATGTCGAAAATAGAATACACTTAAAAGAAATGATTCAGTGAAATAAAAATCAGTCAGATTCAATTGAATAACGGAAAATAGCACCTCCAAGTAAACAAAATGAAAACAAAACCGAAGAATATGGTTTGTTTGTGGTGTGTTTGTTTCGATTAATTCCCAAAAATCTTTTACTAAAAAAAATAACACTCAAAGATGCATTTAAAGTCATTACGGAACTAACTTCACGCTAGTTCCCGCCAAGTCAGAAAATGCTAAAAGCGAAAGTGTAGGACTCTTTGTGACGGGCTTAGAACAACCACAAAAAATAGCAAATCGAACAAAAGCGAAACGCATTTTTATTTCTTATTTGCGACTGGGAGATGGGATCAACTTCATATATTCTACTGGAAGTATTAAGGTTCTTCCTAATGGTTTTACTGTTACTTAAAAGACAATTTTATAATTAATTATTCTTTATGTCAAGAATTGTATAAATATTTATGAAACATAGAATTACAAATTACTTACATTTCTTAAGAGGTAAATAAGAAAAAGAGAGTAATTTAGTGAAGCTAAAATACAACAAATATTGGATTTGGATAATCGATCATTCTACCATATTTTAAAATGTTACAAGAGAATGTTCTCAGTCTTTCCTTATTTCTAGCCAATCGACGGCTTTCAGAAATATTAATTTAAAAAATATATTTTCCATTAGACCAAAAATAATTACAAAAAGAACTTAAAGCGGACTTACATTAGATGTGACTCCTTAAAATTTCTATTTTTTTTTAAATCGTGAAAACCAGAAAAATCAAAAACTCACATTTATATTCAAATTACTAAAGTAGTATCTGCTGAAAAGAAACGAAAGAAATTGTCCATTTAAAAAAACAACTTAATTTCCATTAATTACTTTCGTTGTCTAAATGGGATTGATGATGCTGAAGAACCGACTTCGAAAAGATTTGATATTAAAATTTAGATTGTTTCTATTCCTTAAATAGGCATTCCAAGATTCAAGAAGATTTCATCATATGGTTCGAAAGCAGCTAAGTAGAGGAACACGCAAATATCACTGAATGATTTGAAGAGCCCATTATTAGGAAAGTAAGCTAAAAAGGAAATTACAAACTTATTTAATGAAATAATAGTAATATATATAAAAAAAAAATTGAAAAATGCCAGAAAATCTGAAATACCTTGGGATTTTGTTGTTACATTTTTTTTTTCATGTATGATAAACATGTAAACCAATGTATATGTCATATAATAAATATATGTAATACATGTAATTTTAGAAGGTTTTCAAGAATATTAGATAGAAAGGCTATGTGACATCGCAACTCACATCGAGGCATTTCATTCGCAATTGTTGATATACGAGTAATTGAACTAAAACGTACATTCATTTGTGAGGCCATCGTACAAATTTTGAAGTATAATAGCGGAGGTGCGAAGAGAACAGAAAATCGAGTTTTACTACTTCCTAATTAAATATTAAAAAATTCTTTAGTGGGATTTACTTTAATTTAAAGGCAATAATTTGGATTCATATCAAAAACAGGCAAACGTATTTATACCTTAATTAGACAAATATGTATGTAAATGCTGTTTTTTATGAATAATCACTAAAGGTAATGCTCGGGGGTAAAGCGGGTGAGCATTGGGCTAACCATGTAATCTTAACTGGTCGCGATGGTCAGTGAAACGTCGGAACTACATCTTCGGCACTGTTTTATTCAAAGGAATTTCTTACGGGAAGTACATACGTACCTAATATGTACATACAATGTTTATATGTCTTTTTAATATAGATTTTTATATTTCACAGTTTATGTACGTTATTAAAGACGATTTATATGTGGTGCAGTTTGTATTGGTATTAATAAAGATGTTACAGTTTGTAAATATTACTAAGAAGGTTTGTATATGTCACAGTCTGCATATAATTAAAAAAAATATAAATGTTGCAATTTGTATATGTCACGGTTTGTATTTGATAATAATTAAGAATTCTATATGTTTCAATTTATATTTGTCATTAATAAAGACAAATCATGTGCTTTGTGTATGTGGCATTGAAATTCAAACGTCTATTGTAATCATTGTCTTTCAAGTTACCCGAAACCTTTCCCTGAAACGTAACAAGTCCCTCTCTGCAAATGTACTTCTCCGATTTCGCGAACGTCAATCGAGATCTGAGAGTTGTTTTCTGTAAACAGACAGATAGGTGGGGTTGGTAGGAAGTTCTGTATCTTTTGAACCATCGGAATTTTGGTGTCACCAATCAACAACCCCCCTGAATCGGAGGAGTGGACTGAGCCGGACACTTATTGATCCACCATTGGATTCCTGCCAAGATTTCACTTTCAAAAATCTCCTGTCTCTGTTAAGACTCAACCAGAAGATGAAGGCGGAGGCGACTTGACTTCTGAGACGCCTCGGGAGAAATTACAAGTGGAAATTGCGGCAAGACGAGCAGAATAACCATTATTTGGTGAACTGGTCCCACGTTCATTTAAGAAATTGGCAGAGATTACTTTCGACATCATTAACATCACATCCAATATTGAAAACAACCAGAAAAATTGAAGTAATCGAATATATTAAAAAAAATCACAAATCCTCTAGCTGCAGTTTTTAAAGAACGTAAATAACAATTGAAAATATCATTGCATTCAAACATCAGATAACGAAATTCAAACATACTTGATTCATTCTTAAAACAATGAAATATTGGAAGAAAAAAGGACATGGGATGACAATAAATAAACATATCTTGCTGTCAGCTTAGTTTTTTTCCTTTTGTAAGTTTTATATATTTTCTGTGTTATATTCTGATTTATCATCTCCCCATCTTATTTCGATTATCGGCTCTTCATTGCTCCAGTTTAAAATGTGATTTTTGAATTCATACAGTAATAGTTTGTTCCTTAACTAAACCTTTCAAAACCTTCAGTAAGATGCTGATTACTAGATGAGTTACGCATTAAATGTCTGATAGAGGTAAAGTACAGATTAAATTACAATTTATTCTGGATTAAAAATAACTTCTAGTTTGACTTTGATTAAATGTGTAATTAAATATGTAATTGCCTTTTGCAACATACCTGTATAGGATAGGTTAGGATAAAGTTGTCGGATGTACAGAAATCAAGAATAATTATTTTATCAGCATATAGTTGAATAACTGTTGGAAACTAAGAGAACTTTAGATCTAATTGTAGCGGAAACAGACTTTTAATGGACCACTTGGCGTTTACGCCCCTACCGAGTATTTAAGTGACAGTGTGAATTACTCAAAAAATCGACGATTTTTCATATTTCAAGACGGAATGGTTCAGTTCCTAATTGTAGTAATTCTGGAAATCCGCTTCCACAAGTTTTCAACAAATCAAATTCTAGGAAAAATATACGAAATAAAGATTCGGTGGGATAAATGTTAGTTTTCAAACTATTTATGTTAGAATTTCACATTGCCATATTAAAAACAAACAAAAAACTGCAGCTAGAGGATTTGTGATTTTTGTTTTGATATATTTGATTACCCAATTTTCATGTTGTTTTAAATATAATACTTTCAGGAATTGATTTTATTAGGAATACAATGAACACGATCATTTTTATAAAAAATGACAGTTTTATTCAAATCTAAATTACATAGCTAACTTTACAATAATGTTAAGATTTTTTTTATTTCCATTCAAATATATAATTAAAATTAAAAATACACAAGTAAAAATTTATTTGCAATTAAATTATGGAATTTATTTAGCATATTGTTTTTTATCCAGTACGTTCTGAATTTTGATAAATTGGCAAACTAATTAACTGCTTGATTATCAGTTGTAAACATGTAAAAAAATATAATTTTCTATTTTTTGTTTTTTTAGGTTTATGCTTTCTGAAATTTTATTACATAATCGACAGTTATAAATTGTTTTAATTAAGGAATACTTATAAGAGAGAAATGGAAAAAAATCTATACACAATGTGATGATTATTCATGTATTATGTATTATGTATTATTATTTATGTATTATTAAGTAATATTAAGGCATAAAAATTTAAACTTAACAAATCATTCCCATGGAATGAAACACAAAATTCAGCACAGTAGATAAGAAACAACGTCAAATTCCTATAGCGTCATATTGAATTGCAATGAAAATTAAACAATATGGTAACTCATATCGTCAACTGTTTAACTTATGAGTACGAAATAATACATAATACACTGAAATTGCTGAACCTGTTTTACAGCCACAGAATGCTGCGGTCACTTGGTATCTGCTATCGATATTTCTTGCTTTAAAATATACAAGGCTTACTGCTTCCGTTTGTTTTTGTTTTTTTTTTGTCTTGATAGCAATAAGCCTTTACAAAAGCAAACGCGTTGTCGATGCCTTCCAGACGTATTTGTAATATTTAAAAATAATTTTTATTTTTATCTTTCTTTGATAATATATTCCTGCCGTGTTCTTCAATATAATCAACTGTACATCTGATACGAAAATTTTTGAAAGGCTTCCAAACGTTTCGTCCAAATCAAATCTTTTAGTTCACCCTCTATGCACGTCGCTTTGTTTATCCCACAGGCCCAACAGTAGCTTCTTAGGATATTTTTTAAGCCCCACCTATCCTCAAGTGGTCCACTACCCAAAAATTACAAAAATCTTAATTTAAAATATTCTTTATAAATTCATCAAGCATCAAATATAAGATGTATCTTAGGTCGTAAGTTGTTTCAATTGTTGCTCATTCTTCGCTTGATTGGGAATAAACTTATGTTAAAAGCAGAGTAGGATCTTTAATCAATCGAGTTTAATGTATTTAAGCAATAAACCAAGAAGGCACCAAGGTAAACAAAAGATTTCGCCTCTGAGCTATGAACAGTGGCAGTGTGAGATGGCCGTTTCGTCCTCTTTATGGACTCATCAGCCACACAAACCCTCTGTCGAAAGCTCAGATAGCAAAACCAAGTAAGGGAATCCACCCACGCACCCGCCAGTGGATTCCCAATAAAACAACCACAAAACAAAAAATCAAAACAAAAGAAAAAGCTTCAATTCCTGGCCTGCGAATCCGTCAGGCTCAAAGGAAATTGAAGAAAGCAAGGCTAACGGCAAGCCCATAAATTACAATATAAATTTAACGTGCCTGTTATAAAATAAGCAATAAACCAAGAAGACACCAAAGTAAACAAAAGATTTCGCCATTGAGCTATCAACAGTGGGAGTGTGTGACGGTCGTTTCGTCCACTTTATGGACTCATCAGCCGCACAAACCCTCTGCCGAAAGCTAAGATCGCGAAAAGTGAGAAAATCTACCCTGTGAGTTTTATGCTTTGTCCAATGTTGCAATTAGGATTAATATTAAAAAAAAAATGAAAACTCATTAGTACGGGTTAACTATAATAGTCAACATTTTCATTTTTATTTTGGATTCTTGTCAGTTTCTGAATTTTCAATGCTGAATTAAGTGCCAAATTAGCTTCAAACAATTATTAAACTGATAACAATACAATATATGATAACTTTTGTAGTATATTCTTACATTGATAAAAAAGAAATTGCTTACTTTTTCTCAAAACGATTGATATTTCAGTTTTGATGTATTAAATTACAAATCGAATTGAATAATATGTAAGATAAGATTTGGATTTATTCCTATTATATTTTACGGTATTTATGCTACCAATTATATAAATATTACTAAATAATTCAAGTTCAAGTATATTTTATGCTTTCTGTTTCACTGACTTAAAGATGAATCCAAGATTAATAAAATTATAAATCTAATTTAAACAATTAAAAAAAATGTAAAAGACATCATACAATATAATGTGATACATATTTATATTTATAAATATATTTATTTTCCTGATGAATAGTTTTTTTCTTATCAAGATGAATTTTAGCAGTTAATTGAAAATTTCTTACAAATAAAAGTTCAAATGAATAAAAGACGAAACAAAAATATATAAAAAACTGTTTTGTGTTCTCATTTTACATTGTGAAATGTCCGACTCGGATAAGAAAATTTAAAAAAATTTGACAAATGCTGGTGATAATATTTTTTTTTCCTTTCTTTTCGCCTAAACACAAAAAGTCAGATGAAAATGACACAAGAATGCAACGTTGAAGAGTAAATTTCTATAACCCTTCGTTCTATAAATCTTCTTAATTTACTGGTTTGTGCAATATTTGTTCAAGTTAATGTAAGCAATATTCTGTCTTCTACTTTTTTATTTAGTTTATAGTATTTTATCTTTCATTTTATGAAGACTTATCAGCTAATGCAACAGTATTTTCTTAAACTATGGTATTTGTTCTAGAAAATTTTGTAATTTAAATTTCATTTACAAAGAAATTTTAAAGTGCCTGTTATAAATAAATCAACAAACCAAAAAGTCACCAAAGTAAACAAAATATTTCGCCTCTGAACTATCAACAGTAGGAGTGGGAGTGTGGGACGGCCGTTTCGTCCTCTTTATGGACTCATCAGCCATCTATCGAAAGCTCAGATCGCGAAACCAAGTAAGGAAATCCACCGACGCACCCGCCTGTGGGTTTCCAATAAAACAAAAGCAAGATAAATAATCAAAACAAAAGAAAAAGCTCTAATTCCTGGCCTGCGAATCCTTCAGGCTCAAAGGAAATTGAAGAAGGCAAGGCTACTGGCAAGCTACATAAGTTACAAAGAAATTTTAACATATCTGTTATAAATAAATCAATAAACCAAAAAGGCGCCAAAGTAAACAAAGATCTGAGCTTTCGACAGAGGGTTTGTGTGGCTGATGAGTCCATAAAGAGAACGAAACGGCCGTCACAAGCTCCCACTGTTGATAGCTCAGAGACAAATCTTTTGTTTGTCTAAGTAATTACTTTTTTTAGTATTATCTCTTCTTCTTCAATCCAAAATCTAAAATGATTTTTTTTTTTTTTGCTTTTGAAATATTTTTGTTTGAATTTACAGTGATTTTCTTGCGCAGTTAAGTAAAATTAACTGAAGTTTCGTAAATTAAGAAGTCAGGCATAGTCTTGAGAAAAATGTAATCCTAACTAATATACAAAAGTGAAAATCTGTAAGTTTATATGTCGTTCAATCATGCCCCAACGGCGCAAAGGATCGAATGAAACTTTGCATGCAGGAGTCTATGACAAGGAGAAGGATATACTTTTCATCCTGATTCATCAAGTTGTTCCCGTGGGAAAATGAAAAATGTTCCAAAACTGCCCAAAATGAAAAACTTCCCAAAGTTGTCGAGAGATGGCGCCACCGCAGTTTTAAATCGAATGCGCTTAAGGAAATTCTTTGGAAGACGGAACACGATTAACTCACGGGTTACCTGATTAGGCAATGTCTACGGTGATAAATATACGATACGGGTAATTAATACATTAGCTATTGTTTACAATTTGAACTTATATTCTAAATTAAAGTTATATTCTAACATTTATTTCTAATGATCACGTTTTTTACTACCGACTGTGGAAGGTTTAAGTGATAGGAATGTGGAGAAGGCCACAAAGAGCCCCGCAGTTTAAATCAAGTGCGTTTAAGAAGATTCTTTGCAGGTGCGGAACACGATTAACTCATGAGCTACCTGATAATTCTATTAGACGATATATAAATATACGATACAGTTAATTAATACGGTGGATATTTTAAACTTTAAACTTTAATTTAGAATATAATATTAATTGGTAATGATCACGTGATTTTTTACCAACTGGGGAAGGTTTCAAGTGATAGAGATGTGGAGAAGGCCACAAAGGGTTGGGAAATCTTATATTCTCCGATCTCGATATTAATTTGCTAAATAAATAAAGCATTTTTTTACGTTACGTATGCAAGGCTTCCGGAGCGAAGCGACGTAGCCGGCTAGTTTTCTGTAAGGGAAGCAGTCTTTTGAATCTACGAAATGAATAAAATGTTCTTTTTGTTACAAAAACTTTATCTTTGCTCTTACCTTCTATTAAATTAGAGCATTTCTTCTTCCACAAATTCCTCTAAAAATTTTTGTTTCCTTTATTCGTTTTCTTATCTACAATTTAGAATAGTTGCTTCATATAAATAATCTTTTCAAGAGATTATTTATACCAAGATGATTCTTTTATTGAAGTAGATGGCGCAGGAATCGTTGCTATGGTAACAAAGACCTTTCAAGATGATCCTTTCACAATGTCCGGTAAAGTAATGCGGATACCACAAAAGTGTTGTGGTATCCAGGCAGATGGTGCTGAAAGCATTGCTGTGATGATGTGAATGATCGAAACTTTATTCTGAGCAGTCTTTTATTGTTACTAAAATAAATAGCAATAGAACCATGGAAAGACGTTTTTCCAAAATAAGAAACTGTGAACAGCTTCGGAAATAAAATGACTCCATTCACTTTTGGAGTCAGAAAATTTGGTCACTAAAAAAAGTAGCTGCTAACAGTAACAAAATTCAACTGTGGCTAATTAAATCAATATGGTTTTAGTCTTCTGATCTAATAAGTATTAGAAGACTAATATTCCCTTATTTGTCTGTCCGTCTGTGAACAAGTATCCTTAAAATATCACTAGATTATCATTAGTATCATTAAATATCATTAAATTATCGTTAATCGCAAAAATCACAACAATCACAATAATCGCAACAATCACATTTATAATAATAAGGAAATTAAAGCAATATCAATTATATTTTCTTATACGTATCAGAAGACTGTGATTGGTTTTCTAATCGCTATCCCTACCTTATTTAATTATCTGGGGGCACGGCAGTGCCCCCGCCAAGACGAGCCGAAGGCAGGAAGGGCACTACGTACCTTTTCTAGAAGTGTTTCGTCGTATTTTCGAACCCTCATAGCTTCGGCCTGGATAATACTAGAGAGCTCAAATTTTCAGGATATGATGCAGTTATCAGACTAATGAAATACGCTAAGTTTCATTTATTTAGCTTTTATACTTTGGATTTTATTAATACCTAAAATACGTCGATTCCGTCACTGACTCACTGACTGACTCATGATCATCAAAACCTCTAGGGTACTTCCTGAAGTCCTAGAAAGCTGAAATTTGGTATCCAGGTTAGGATTAGCACTCAAACAACAAAAAATTATGAAATCCGTAAATTTCACCCTTCAACCCCTTTATGCAATATCGAAACCATCATAGCTTCGGCCTGGATAATACTAGAGAGCTCAAATTTTCAGGATAAGATGCAGTTAGCAGACTAATGAAATACGCTACGTTTCATTTATCTAGCTTTTATACTTTGGATTTTATTAAGATCTGAAATACGTCGTACCCTCAATGCTTCGGCCTAAATAATACTGAAGAGCTCAAATTTTCAGGATAAGATGCAGTTAGCAGACTAAGGAAATACGCTACGTTTCATTTATCTAGCTTTTGGATTTTTATTAATATCTAAAATACGTCGATTTCGTCCATGATTCACTGACTGTCTGACTGACTCATGATCATCATAACCTCTAGGGTACTTCCTGAAGTCCTAGAAAACTGACATTTGGTATGCAGGCTAGGTTTAGCACATAAACAACAACAAAATTAAATCTTTGTCAAAAAGTATGGCTTGGCCGTTTCATGGAACTATTTCATCTCACCCAAAACATTTCATGTAAAATATGTTGCCGATATGCTCATAACGCTTTCACTGTTAAAAAGTTATCAGATCTCATGTAGAGCCAAGCCCCTCACTCAACAAGGCCTAACTCTAAAAACCCTACTATCTTGGTCAAAAAGTATGTCTTAGCATACTCCATATCCTTTACATAACTCCATGGGAATGTCTGTGTGACAGCTATGAAACGGCCAAGCCATACTTTTTGACCAAGATAGAGGGTTTTTAGAGTTGGCGCTTGTAGAGTTGGGGCTTGTAGAGTTAGGCCTTGTAGAGTTAGGGGCTTGGCTCTACATGAGATCTCATATCTTTTTAACAGTGAAAGCGTTATGAGCATGTGAGTCTTGGCAACTTATTTTACATGAAATGTTTTGGGTGAGATTTCATTTCTTTTTATAAGATGAGATCTGATAACTTTTTAACAGTGAAAACGTTATGAGCATGTGAGTCTTCGCAACTTATTTTACATGAAATGTTTTGGGTGGGATTATATTTACATATGCGATCGTGGCAATTATTTTTCGAATTACTAATTACTTTTTCAGATTTCATCAATAATGTAAATTTTGAAAAACTTATAAATCATTCAGCATCTACCGAAATCTCGTGGGTCTACGTTGTAATAAACTAAATAAAAATGTAATATTGATTAAATGGCTCTTTAATTAATGTTTAAAGTGGATTTAGTAGCAAATAAATTCTGTAGTAATATCTTTTTTAGGTAGGTTAGGAATTCAGATGAAAAACAGAAGCATTTTACAAGTTTACTGTAAATCAGTGGCAAAATTTTCAACATTGGCACTAAAAGCATTGATATGATGCAATGAAAGAAAGGAACTTTACTTGGGCAGATCTTTTATTGTTAATAAAATAAAGTGATGGAGCATTGCAAAACATGTGTGACGTCAGTGGCTTTCTTAAAAAAGACATAAAATAGAATATACAAACAAATCCTAAAATAATTCCCCGCGCTTGATGTGAATTTTAATTAAATTTAGAAGATATGAAACTAATTATAATAAGAAGTTAAAAGATAGAGTAATTATTCTCGCCGCGCTGGTGTGGTCGAGCGGTCTCAGGCGTCGGTCTGTCGTGAGATCAATGTGCTAGCGCCCGGGTTCAAATCCCGGTTGCGAGCATGGATGTTTCAAAAATTTCCTTTCCTGTGTTGTAGCCTCTTCTTCCCTTTCTCTTCGGTCTGACGTCATTCCTTAATGGCGTCCTGGGGAAGGCCACGGGAAACCACCCCAGTATCTTTCCCTTGTAATTCTAGGGAGTCTGCTAGGGGTTCGCCGTCTTGGGAACACTAGCGCTCCCTGGAGCACGGATGCTTCGGCAACGAAGCTCGCACTTCGGTGCGAACCGACCACACACACACAATTATTCTCATTCGAAAATTTCCTTTGAAATAAACATCTAAAAGATATAAAGATCTAGAGATCTTTATATATCTAAAGATATAAAGATTTCTCTTTGTTTTTGATCATAGTAATGAGTTAATAGTTAAGGATTATTGTAGAGCTGTGATTCTTTCAAAGCTTTCATGAGATCTGGTATCTTACTTATGAAATGTAAGAGTTATTTGCTTATTTTCTTGCAAGTTATTTGCTTGCGACTTTATTGATGCAGCAAAAGAAGAAACACATTCTCACTATAATTTCAAATGTAATAACGAGCTCCTGTTGTTTTTTCATCTTTTTCTCTTTCCCCACTGCGACTGTTTCTGCTTACGTGTTCCCAATAAGTCTTTATTATCCCACACTGTTCTATCATCTCATGTTATGTGTGGGATTCAATGTAGCTTTGAGCGAATTTGAGATGAGAAAATAATGGTCTAAGTTTTTATTAGTGGAGGTGGATTGGGTTCAGCCAATCCAATTAGCTTACTGTTCCTTTGCTTTCTCTTCCTTCTGGCTAATGTTTATGAGAGAAAAATAGAGTGCGCAACTTCGCTGTTTCATTATAACCAAATCTTAATGATTGTTTCTTTTCCACGGGGGAAAATAACTCTTTAAGACAATAGTCTAAATGGCAGCATGTGATGTTATTAGTTTTAAATTAGCTCCTGAATTTCATTTGTATTTTTATTAAGTCTTTCCATAACAAGAAATACCATTCAGTTCACCAGATGAGGCTACGATTTGATAATAAGTTCTGGTTAGTTTATTTAAGCCTGTAACCCAAGGATTGAATTCAAAGCTAGTAAAAAAACAAAGTGAACTAGTAAAAACGCTGGCTCTAATTGAAAAAGAGAAATGATAATAAGTGAAAATAATTTTGTACTAAAGCATAATTTTAAGGGCGACACATAATAATAAAAAAAATTAAAAATAATAATAAAAAAAATTAAAAATAATAATAAAAAAAGTAAATTAACGTAAGGAAAAATAAAAAAACGTTTGGGAAATAAGAAAAAAAAAAGCAAAACACGGGGACATTGAGAAAAAAGGATAAAAGAAAAGAAAAGAAAAAGCAAAAAAAAAAAAAACCAAACAAACAAAAAAACAAAGAAGTTTCAAGATTTTATTACCTTTTTGATTTTGTCCTATTGTAATTCATGCAAAAAAGTCAAAGATTTTTCCAATAAAAAAAATAAGATGAAAAATGTAAAATGAAAAATCTCTTTCTTATTGATCAATTTTCGGAAACTTTCTTATCGTTGTTATGAGCATTATGTTTTCCTGACATGTATTTACTTTTGATTCCTTTTTTAAGAACTTCAAGAGAAAAAGGAGAAACAAAATAAATATACTGCAGAAAAAAAAATGCTGTTCGCCAACAACGATCACATGTCAAATGTAGTAAACCGATAAAGAAAATGAAAAAGCAATTGGACAAAAGGAAATAAGAAAGTTTACGAAAATTGATCACAAAATAGCTTAATTTTCAGTTTACTATTAAAGATAAAATTGATAAAAAAGTCATCTTTAAGGAAATATAAATATTTTTATAAAGTGATTTATTTTTCAAATATTTTAAAAAAAAATTAATAAATTTTATAGCTGCATTCTTCTTTAATATCTCTTTAATTCCGTTAAGACAGTAGAGATAAGTAATTTTTCTTAAAACTTATACTTACATTCTGTGTGTCTTTATTTTCAGCCAATGTTCCATGTTCCTTGACAGACTTCAGTATTTCTTAATTAACTTTGAGCCAATGTTCCTTGGCAGACTTAAGTTTTTCTTAATTTTATCAAGTAAGTCATACATTGTTAATGTAATTTAACAAATTTATCGATTTTTATATAAAAACTGTCATTTCTTCGAACACTTCTTTACTCGGGATGTGAGAAAATCTGCAGATGTTAGAAAAGTAGTAAAAATATTCTGCAATGCGGATGCAAATTTGTTCGTCGAAGCGAAAAGCCATCGTAGTTTAGCGAAGACTTTCTGGATCTCACCTTTAGTCGAGAATTAGAAACTTCTTAATATTGTCTTTATTATTATAGCTCTAGCTTCAATTGATGACAAAAGATTCAGGACTTTTAGTTGAAAAAGTTTCTTTACATAAGGATTTGTAAAGTTTGTAAATCATTAATTACTTATTATACTGATTATATACTAATTAATTACTTTTTTACTTTTCCTTCAATGAAAAAATTGTACTATTTTTACATTGAAGGAAAAGTAAAAAGGTAACTAATTGCATCAGTTAATATTAACAAATTATGTATAGTAAATAATAAATTCAATCAAAAACCTTATCATTAACATTTTTACATATTCAAATAAAATCATGTACAGAAATAATCTTTACTTCATCCAAACTCTAAATAGGTTAATTTTCTAAGTGCATTCGTTAACTTCTTTATCAAGCCAAAACCTCTTTAAAAATTAAATAGTAGAACTTAAGAATTTTAAAACAATTAATACATCTAATATGAAAACTTCAAATGATACAACTTATTGTTAAGAAACAAGATAGGGATAGCGATTAGTAAACCATTCACAATGCTTCGCAACGTCTCCTGATAAGAAACTATCAGGATTTTCTTATTATTATGTGATTGCAAAGACGCAATTATTGCGTTTATTGTGATTGTTGCAGAGCTGCATTATAAATATGATTGTTGCGCATGCAAAAGACGAAATTGTAGCGATTGTTGTGATTGTTGTGCATAATGATAATTTAATGAGATTTTAATGATATTTTAATGATACTTGTCCACAGTCCAGACAAAACGGGAATATTAGTCTGCTGATCTTATCAGAAGACAAAACATTGTACAACAATTAAACCATTACAATGCATAGTGACATTAATAACGTTTTGTTGTTCAAAAATTAACAAAACATAATATTAATTTTAGAAAACAAAAGATTATTAACATGATCATGCATTGCAGTACTTTAAACTATTGTACATGTTTTTCCGAACAATAAGTTACATCATTTGAGATTTTCATATGAGATCCATCCTTTCTACTAATTGTTTTGTAATCATATGTTCCACTTTGAAATTAAAAAACAATTTTGCTTGATAAAGAAGTCACGAATATACTTAAAAAAATTGCCTGTAAAGAGTTTCGATAAAGTAAAGATTTCAATATTAGTATGCTGTGTGTTACTAGGAAGTGTTTATAAAATCATATAGTTTCAATTATAGAAATATATTGTTTTGAATTAATAGTTGTCTTACTTTAATTCAAAACATGATGTATCCTTAATTTTGTAATTCTTTTTTAATAAATAGGTAAAAGTATCAGAATTAGAACTCCAGTCAGACAACTAACTCTTAAAGAAAGTTAAGAAATCTCTAATTTTTAAAGTAAATCCATTGCAAAATTCCTTAGGAAAATAAAGTTTTTAAAATTCGTGTTTTTCAACCATCAGCAGTAGAGGAAAGGAGGTGGTTTTGGCCATTTTGTGTTACAGGAATAACTGGGTAGATATTCATTTGAAATAATTGCTTTTAATACAAGTTTACTGGAAATACATACAAAGCTACAAATAATACTATCTGTAGAAGTTCTTCAGATGTACAGTTTGAGTACAATTTTTTTAAAAAAAAACATTAAAAAGAAAATAGAGAGTTGTTATGGAATAGTGATGGGGATAGGGAATACCATAAACTGATGCTGCAAATCGCACTTTCATGCACAAAAGTCACAAACATATTTCTCTATTTCAAGCCAGGACTTTATTAAGGACGCACATTTTTACCACAAAACATTTTTACCACAAAAGATGCAGTTTGCATTGTTGTCTTCAGGTTGCATATTTACAGTGTCTTCATCGCAGGAATCTTGAAGTCCTACTACATCAGTATCATTGGAATCAGTCGGTTGCTCTTTTTAAGTGTTTTATATGTTTTCTTTATTTTCGTCAGGCACATCCGATATCTCAAAGATAAAATAGTGTATTTCTAGGTACACCACACTTTTTTGTAGCTTTCAAGTATCCCATTTTTTTCCTCACGTACTAACTTGATAGCTTTTGTCATTTGTGATGGCTGTCACTTCTTTCGTTGTCTTTGATCTGGCGGCACGGGCTTACTGTGACTTGGCATTTTCTTGACTGTGGAAAGATGTTCGAAATTAGGATTATAGGTTCCTTTGACCTTTCGTTTTCCACTAATCAGACGTAATTTTCTATGCATTTACTAATAATGAGAAAGTAGTGTATAGGTACGATTTGAAATGCCAACCACAAGTTTGGAAACGAATTATACATAAGCAATGCAGTACCATAAAAATGGGAAGGGGAATGGAATACCTCTCAACTGAACTAGTCCGTAACATTCCCCCACTTATATTATGCATGTTAGTTACATGCACATTTCGTCACCAATATTAAATTCAATTAAATCACTTGAAAGCTATATTTAATAACTTCAAGAAGCAATAAAGTTACAAATTAATTTCCAACATACCTATAAGAAATTAGTAATAAATGCTTCCTGTGATAAAGAATTTCAACTCCTATAAAAACTCCACCAACGTTAACAAACTGTCGCCATGATATGATGTCAAAGGAGATCGTAAAGAATTAGTTTTGATAGTAGCCTCCAGAATGCTGCGCATGCAAGAGAATATATTGTAGGATTCATAACCACTTCCTTTCCTCTACATGCAAATCAGTTTCTACGAAAATTCGATTGTCAGATGAGACAATTTACCGTTTTCCTTCCCAGACTTAGTTAAAGTAAAACCATTGAATTATGAAACTTCTGCGTGCGTTTCTTAATTTTTCATCATGCGTTTTCTTTTATGAATTCAATCAAATTCAAAATGGAAAAAGGTGTTTTTACATTCGAAAAAAAAATCAGTTTCCAAAAAAACTTATCTAATAGCATAATGAGTTTTATATAAATTTACAAAAAGTATTTAGGAAATTCATAATTAACTATCTGACTGATTGTAAGGAATGGATCTTTTAATTTCCCTTCAGTGAATAAATGTAAAGAAACACAAGAAATGAAAAATGTATTTTTCAATGAAATATACATATGACATGCAATAAACAAAGGAATATTTTATATAACAGTACATGTTTCATTAATGCAATGTAAAAAAGAACATTTGACAACTTTGAGGTAATGAAATGTAAAAAGAACATTTACAACTTTGAGGTTTCTAAGATCGAAAGAGCACCTTTAAAAATAATAATAAATAAAATTTAATAAAAATCTTTTTTAGTTCATTACTATTTTTCGGAAGAATTTTATGCAAGTCAACAAATCTGCTAATTTTTTTCAGTATTTTTTTTAGACAATTTTCTCTAATATTTTTGTATTTCACATTCCATTCAGTTCTTTAGTGCGATTGTTTTCTATCCTCTTTTTTTCCTGCAGTGTTACAAAAAATTTTTAATTTTAATCTTACCAATAACCGTAATTAATATAAAAATTATAAATTCCTGTTAAATGAAGTTGCAAATTCATTGATTTTCTATATTGTTTTATATTTCTGGTGGATAATAGTTTCCTAATTAGTTTCTTCACCATATTATTTTTTACCATATTTTTCAGCCCTACAGCAATCTGTTTACGATTTTAAATAGTTCCTACACCATATTATTTCTTTATGATATTTTTCTGTTTACGATTTTTCATCAACTTCAGGATTTCTTTCCTGACCTTTCTAGCTCTAAGTGCATTATAATCCAATTTCTTCCTAAAAAGCCTTCATATAATTACTCCAAAGCCTGTCTCCTTTTCTTTTCTTCCCGGTCTGCATGATTTTTATCATTAATGCCTGACTCAGCTGCTTTATGACCATTATTGTATCATTTCTTCTCTTTCAATATAACAGTGTCTTGTAACTTTAATAGACTTCCATATTTACTTTCTGTCAGCAAGTGAACTACAGTTAATATGAATGCATTTGTCTTCTTCTAGTATTTTACATAAATATACATACATACAACCATAAATTAAATGCAAAAATCAAACTTCAATACAGGATTGATGCTACATAAACGCAATTTAGTTGTGACGTTGAAGAGAATTTCAAATTAAAATATACCATTCTAAGAAGAGAAGAAGCAGGTTTAAACTTTACTAAATTCGAAACCATGTTTCAATTGATATTTGATTGCTTTCATGAAATAGGCTGAGAATTAAAAATATAGTAATATATTTGGTTAGTATTGATTTATTCATATATATTCATTTGCTTTGCGACAATCCGTTGTACCATGTTTCAACGGTTTTAGTGTCACCATTCCCTGGTTCTGTGACAGCTGATTGGCTGATCCGACACTTTACCGATTTTGTGTTCAAATGGCGTTAGTTTGCTTACGGTTGGCGCTGTATCTCTTAGGATTGTGCTCTGTACTAAGTGAACATTAATCTTTTTTGAAACTTCATTTTCTTTTTTTCTCATGATTAAAATATAAAAAAAAATCCCCAAAAAACTTTATTAAAACAGATAAAATTGTCGTCATAAAAAAAGTTGAAGATGATTTTAAGATTAAAAATTGGCTAAATTTTCATCCGTACAGTGTTGTAGTTTATTTATAATTGCTTCGTTTACATCAATTATGCAAGTATGTAATGATTGCAGTGAAGTGTATATACATCGGTAAGTATATATGAAAATAACAAGTGAATAAAATTTTGTGCTAAATCATAAATATAAGGGCGACCTATAATAATAAAAAAAAATAAAAATAACAATAAAAAAATAAGTATAATAACTTAAGGAAAAATAAAAAGAAAGTTAGGAAAAACAAAAAAAACCAAAAAAAAAACCAAGCGGATATTGAGAAAAAACAAATCACATTTACGGTGTCGAACCGACAATCTTCAGTACATTAGTTAGAAACCTTACTCATCAAGCTATAGCTGACAACTGAAACGTAACTGTTTGCATTTCTAACGTTTAAGTAAAAATCCAATGAAAACTGCCAAATATCTCCAACATGAGGTGGGTGGTGGGGAGGGGGTGACCCTACAAAATACCCCATTAATACGACGGTGTTTGGGCACGATGTTTGAGCACGATGGTGAAATCCACTTGTTGATCCGACCTTCCGTTAAGGAGTTGTTAGGGTAGACAGACACGGACGGACGCAATGGCTACCGATTTTGGTAGCTATCACAATAGCTCCAAAATGGGTCACTAAAAAAAAGGCAGTGCTTCGAAATCCGACGATTTTTTGCTAAACGATAATGGGCTGAAATCTAACATGTGGTAATACGCTTTTACATGTACATGCATTCCATACACAGTACAGATATTTTTTTTGTCTAAAAGGATATATTCTCGATGACGGAATCCAGGAATAGTTTAAAATAAGTAAAGTAAAAATATGGGTCTATAAATAACGGAGATTAAGTCCACCAATTTAATTAGAATGAATACAGTAAACTTTCTGAAGAGTCACGATCGTGTTTAAGAATCTATTGAAATTTTTGTTCCTAAAATCACCTTTCTTATAATAAAAGCAATCAATAAAATTTATCGTGTTGTTGTATTTAGTAATGATAATGTTTAATCACTATGTTTATGCAATTATACTTATATAAATTTAAATATAAATATAAATAAATAGTTTCAAGGCAGGCATTATTAGGTTTTCGTAAGTAATATACATTTTGTGGCGAGTCTGGACAAACGGCAAAGGTAAAAAAAAAATACATGTTTATAATAATTGGTTATTATTTATAATGACAATAATACGTTATAATAATACTGAGCAATGGATCAATTGTAAGGTTTCAGGAAAGTTTTGTTTGCTTTTACAGCTGTGTCTTGAGTGAATTAAATATGGGACTGACAAAAGATGAACTTGTGGAGTTGATATTTTTCAGTACCCGTGAGAGTTGGTCGGGCAGTCAGCATGTAGTGTCATTTACTGTCCTCACATTGATTTTTCTGTATTAAAAACACGTAGAAGCACGTCTATCTGTTATATTTGTATATTGGCCTGTGTGTTCATATTTAAGGTCATATTAAAGGCAATAAATAGCAAACAGATATCCAATATAAAGTAGTTAAAAATGCCAAAAACTTCATTTTAATTACTTGTCATTATTTGAATTAGAGGATTTGATGGTTTCAAAGAAGCAGAAAACAACAGTGGAAAGTTTCTCCGGTTTATTTCCAATTTTTGAAACCGAAGGAAAACAAGTACTTTTCTGTGTGGTAAACATTTAGAAAAGCAATCAGTCTTAAAGATTTTAGCGATCTTGCCTTCGGAGAAAACATTCTTTTTCACTTAATCTTATGTTGTTATGACTGACTACTGCAAGAATTTTTACCAACAATGAAAATAATGAAAATCTATAATAATTTGGTTTAAAAAAAGAAAGAAAGAAAAAGATTTAGTATCTTTAACGATACTAATGAACTATTCCACAAACGTAAAATAGATAGAAAACTGTCGGTATATTTTGTAATACAATTACAATTATTATTATATTTATTATTGGACTTTGTTTATGTTTTTGTTTATGTTTATGCAGTGAATGTGGGTGGCAGAGAAGCCAAGGACTGTGACCGGAGGTCTATTTATCATTGGACTTACTAATATATCGAATTATGTCTTCTTCATATAAAGACTTTTTTTGCATAAAATACAGTAAATGTATTTGCAGAACAAAAACTTCTTGGATTGCTATGTTATTAATTCCAGATCTTTGAATATTTAGACCAGAATTTTCGTTTAGATTAATCTCTTCCAAATGTTTTCTTAGAAATCAAGATAATTATTCATTTAACGTGTGGAAAATTCCATTTATCGTAATTACTTATACAGATTGACAGTTTACACTCTGCTAATTAAGACGAGATGAGGATAATCATGTGGTAAAGCAGGTATTTTAGCTTTTTGATTTCTTTTTAACTTTTTAAAAGTTTTTAAATATGTATATTCTTTTATGCAAATATGAAATCAAGAATCATTACAGTGTAAACATATTAAAGTTCGTAAGCTGTTCGTTTTCCTATAGATACCCATTGCTCGAATACATAAATATCTTTCTTGTATAAGTCTTCATATTATATCCGATATTGTTATAGGAAGTATGTTGTTCCCATTGTTACTTGTAAATCGTAATTTAAGAATATAAACTTTTCCATTACCTTCAAGACACTGACACAAATTACGTATTAAACATGTTGCCTTACCTTTCGGAATATTTCGATGTCTAATATTTAAAAAAAATAACTAAAGGGAAGTTGACTGTACGATTATTAACATGAAGCTTTTATACTGTATATTCAGTAATATTTCAAACTTATTTAAATCAGCTAATTTTTAGAATAAACATCGTGTTCCAGAGATCATTTTCTAGGCTATCCTCCAATTGGAAAGTGAGGCTATAAAATATATGAGTGTTTGTTGGGTGGGTGTGTTAGTTTGTGTCGCCCACCCTCCTCTAATAACTTTTGATCTTTTTAAAACTTGAAATGCACAATGGTTAGGTACGATCTACTTTTCTATTAGAAATTTTTTCCAAATGGGGATGTTTAACATGACGTCACGATCACGTGATGAAGGGTAACCCTCCAATGCCTTCTAGTAGAAACTTCGTGACATCGGTCGCTTTATTTTCAAATTCCTCCAAAATAACTTTGCTATTTAATTAAAAATAAGATGTAATTTCATGATTTCCTAAGTAAAGATAAAAGTAACTGATTTAATGTAAAATCTGACTTCTGAAGCTAAAAGAAATGATTTGAACGCACAGTTTGCTCTAACATCAGCTGATCCCTTTCAAGCACCAGTTTACTTATTCGAGGTTTAATAAAAATGTATTACTTAAACCAAATTCGGTTTTATTATTACTATTCCTTACAAAGCATAAAAAAAAATTGTGCAACATTATTATAAGTCTTACTTATGTATTACTAAAAGTCTCGTACATTGAATATTTTAATTATTATGATTAGAATAATAAGCTTCCCTCTTTTAATTTTTTTTAAAATATTAATAATAATTAATAATAGTAATTTGTTAATATTAATAATGATTCCTTTTTTTTTAAACTGCTAAAACTGTTCGATTTGGTAAATTGTTTATATATTATGTTTTTATTTTCAATGTCGATTACAAGTGATATCGTTTACTTACATTTGTTTTTAAATATCAGAACATAGGAAGAAAAAAATTCGTAAATGTTCAAACAATTTATGTCATATTTATCATTGTCATTCGTATTATTTAATAATTTCCATTTAAGAACATATCCCAATGGCGGGACCGGTAATGCTTATAATGCGATTGGAAAAAGTATATCTTAATTTACTGCAGTAATGAAAAAATTAAAAGCAAAGGCTTTGAATAAATTTTTATTTCCCTTCTGAGGTATTAAAATTATGCTAAAATTACATCCTGTTTTATAAGTTCTAATGAAGCGTCTATAAACCATTATTTTACCTGCAAATTACTTCAAAAATTGCATAATTACTTAATTTTGAAATTTCAACTTAAATAAAGCTTAAATATTTATTTATTTATTTATTATATAATCAGTTGATTTTCTTCACAATGACCTTGAAAGTGATTCGACAGAAAACTTCTGAAATTCGATTGGCATTTTTTTCAATTTGAATGTTTATTTTTTTGCGATTTTATTTCAAAAACTGAGTTTCTTTATTTCTGTTAATGTTATCTTTGCTAATCGTATATTACATAATTAGTTAAAAGCACTGAAAACTAGAATCTTCTTGAATAAAGATACGAAATTCAGCAGTCTTTAGGAAGGAGTTAAAACGTGAGTCCCTTCATCACGTGACTTTTCCAGCCTCGAACCCAAACACCTTAAACATCCCCATTGGTCCTTGTCGAAAAATTGTCGCGAGAAAGAGATAAAACTTTCCATGGAAAATCAAATTGAATTTAAACAAGTTTTCTATTCTATTTGTATTAATATCTCTTTGTCTTAAAATTAAATACGAAATCCTTTTTAGATTAATCCATTTGCGAGTGGTTTTAAATCAGACTTAAAATTTTAAAATAAAATAATAATTATAGTCAATTCACTGTAAATTTGAAGACACTTGTCAACTCCTTATATGGTAAACGATTGAGCATTAGTTACTTCGCATACTTCCGCTTTGAACATGGCTTTCTGCTGCACATACTGTTGTTCGTTTTGCCAACAAAACTTTGAAGAGTCAATCGAGAGGAATCATTTGAAGTGTTATTTTTTATTTCAAGTCGTCTATCTCTATCGGAAAGCAGCTGAAGCAAAAGGTTTTTCATCTCATTCAGTGTTCAATATGTTGAGGAAATCGAAGCCTAGCTTACCATTAAGCCTAGCCCATTGTTTGAAACGCTAGACAAGAAAAGAGAGCAGCCGGCATCAGTAACAGAAAGGGACAACTAAAAACAAACTTTTTATGAAATCAAAAATACGAAAATAAATAAATAAAACGAATAAATATACAAATATATTCTTAATATTGAAAAACCAATAGAAATAATAAAGATTAAGCATTGTAGCGCGATGACGAATTTGATTTAAATACCGGAAGTAATTTACAACATTCCAGACGCGACCAAGCAATAACTCGAGTGAAGAAAGGAAATGATAATGATTGGTTAATTGAGATCACATGTCTTCAGATTTACAGTAAATTGACTTTAGCATTAATTAATTAGAGGTCACTAAAATTAATCGGCACTGAGCAATTTAAGTAAATAATGCTGATTTAATTAATTTGGTCCGAAACTGGAAAACTGAATTCAGTAATATTTAAAATTAATAGTATAAAGCATAAAGTCTACTTTTTTTTTTAATATTTGTTTTAAGTCACCAAATCAACATGAACTCATTAAAACTGAAAAGTCTACATTTATATTAAATTTTCAACAGTTGCTGCATATAAAAAAATTAATTTAATCCGTTTTACTTACTTTAGCTACTGGAATCGAATTAACTTCAATCGTCCCAAACAGAAATTAATGCTTTTAATACTCATTGTTTAAGAAATCAACAGAAATCCATTGATTAAATTTCTAATGCTTTTTACAGAAAAAAGAAATCAGCCATCCTGCACCAATGAAAATGAAAGCAAAACAAATTCATTATACATGATGGGTGATATCCCTTTTCTTTAACATTCTCAACTACACGTTATACTTGTTTCTTTCTAATGAATAGGGCCGCGCGGTTGGCGTAGTCGGTATGACATCGGCCTCTCACCTCTGAGTGCCGGGGTTCGGTTCTCATGTGGGTTTCGTGATGGTGGACGATCCGCGCTGGTTTTCTCGGGGTTCTCCCGTTTCCCCTGCACTTCTCCCACCATACTTTCTCAGTCTTTCTCTCCATCTGTCCTTATTTCCGTGGGATAGTACAATAGACCTCCGGTCGCAGTGCTTGGCTTCTCTGCCACCCACATTCACTACATAACATAACATTCTAATGAATATCTATAGGGATTTTTGTCCATTTCTCGCACTAATTTCCTGACAAGGATCCACTTTAAAAAGTTGAAATTTCAATTATCCTTAAATATGCAAATCAAATTTCAAGAATCTATTCCATCCGGCTATTCAGAAGTTTTTAGATTTCGCCAAACTCCTGTAGATACATAAACACACACTTACATTATTTGATGACTTTGACTAATTTGATGACTTTGCGTTCTTGGAAAATAAGTAAAAAATGAAAGAATAAGAATTAAGATGAAAAATGTGGTTATTGCAAAGTCATTTTCCATTTGTTCTTTTTCTTAACTGGATTGGCTTCAATATCACTGTGCGTCGATTTGTGTCTCTAGCTGTCCACTGGCTATCAATTGATTCCTGCACTCAACGGACGAGAGCAATTAAACGAAATTGGGAAGGAAATTCGAGTGGAAAAGAACCAATTTGGAAATGAATGAAGCAAATCTACTGTCGTTCTGAGACATACAGAACACAATCAGCCTGTGTTGCTGGGCTACGACTCAGTCGCTTAAGAATAGTTTTAGAAAGCAGAAACTTTAACAGAAAATTTAAAAAGAAAAGCATAAACCTGAATCATAATGTAAACAAGGTAATTAATGCTTTTAGACAGTGTCGAAAGGAAAGTGGCCCCATAATATGCACAATTGTAAAAACAAAATAATTAAAAGTAAGAGCATATAAATGCAAGACCGTTCCGTTATGTTTTATTAGCAAGCTGTAACCTAGGGGCCGCTAATACAATGCTTAGGGCATCATTTGGATATGTAAAAGAATTTATGATTAGATTAGATAAAAACATATTAACAGTAAATGAATATCTACCGAATATATTGTTATTTATACGGTCTTCTATTCTTGGATATAAGAGCTTATTAAAATCTTGGCCCTCTCTTCTCCATTCATCTTCTGAACAATTATAAACAATTCCAATTTGTACATCTTAACCTTTAATGAAATGTTTTCACTGTCCAGTATCGATGATCACATGAAGTACTGTTCGTACGAAGGGTGTTGATCCAGAAACGGCATCATGTAGATGATAACAGATGATAACTAGATCATAACTTTGTTTTTGGAGTGTTGGTGAATTATTTTGAAAAACTAATTTTGGATCCCGATAAAAAAAAATCTGTAACAAATAAGCCAGAGACACATGAAACTTTTTTGGTCCAACATAACTTCTTTTCGAAGAGTAATTTTTACTACATTTTAAATACAAAATTTCAAAGCGCTTAGATCTGTTTCATATGCTTTAAAGTAATTATTTCTTTTCCTAGAACAAAGCGAAACAAATCAAATACGATGAATATCCGTAGATTATTTGAATAAAAATTTTACGATTTATCATATCTCTACATATAAGCCTTTGTCAGTACGTGGGCGAGCCACTGCGCCTGGATTATAATATCATGTTTGCTTGAAAATTGTTTGTAGTTGTTGAGAGTGTAAATAGAGGAGAGAAGGCAAGGATTTCAACAACGTTCCTGTAGCCAAGATTAGGAGATATACTGAACAGTAAATGAGAACTGAATATTTTATAAAACCAATTTATTTAGGAAAACTAATATTTTAAAATTAAAAAAAAAAATAAATAAAGTACTATTTTAACATATCAAATCATGATATAAAACAAATACATTAATCTTTCAATAAACTCAATTTCTAGTAAAGCTAATAATGATAGTACACAATTATAAACAGCTTTCTTTAAAGTATTCAAATAATCTAAAATGTTCACATTATCATTTAAGCTTTGGCTTAAATATATTGCTTGATTATACTATTCACAATCACTATTTACAACCTGAAAATTAACAGATCTGAGTTTAGATCAACATTTGTTTAACTATTAATATTATATTAAAAGTTTGTTCACAGTTCAGCGATTAAAAGTTCTGTACCTAACATTCGCATGTTGAGTATGAGTCTCTTGAGTTCTTGTTATTCTGTTTCACAAATTAAACTAATTTAAATAAATCGACTTACTTAACTTCTTCTTTAAATTATTTAGCTCAGGATCTACAGAGATATCCAGTCTAACACCCATGACATAATACATTTATACTTTCCGTACAAAGTTCAATTTCACCAACATGGCGGTCACCGTTCGAAAGAATCTATCCTCCATCTTGTATCCTCAAGCTTAATGATTATTCCCTATAAATATTGAACACACATTAAATTTATGATACACAAGAAATAAAACAACAGCGAATATTCAACATATTTGAATCTGTCTCCTGGTAGAATAAATTACCACTCATCTTATATGGAAAAGATTTCTACTTTCTCCATTGATTGACATGACTTCTACCATATTTTATTAATGTAGAACTGTGTGCAACACTGCCTCACACTAGTTTACTTCGTATCACTATAGTATTATTTTATCATTATTGTACAGCGTTAAACTTATAATAATTAAACTTATTCATGTATATGATCTCGAGGATTGCATTTTTATAAACAATGATAATATTGCTACCGGCGTGTGTGGCTAGGGGTCGAAACACCACAAACGTCCGGCGGCTTGGGGGACTTAATGCGAGATTCGAGATAAAGGCTTCACCTTAGTGAACGTTGTACTAACCGAAGTTAATCTGAAACTTTATTTCTTTATTAACTAAATATAGTTCTGCCAATAGTCCTAACTACACTTGTCTTCGGCTCTAAAATGTCCACTGCGTACTCCTCTTGACTAACGTAGTCCTACACGGCTATAGGTAACTACCCTGTAGACGTTTTTTCTTAGGTCCGGTCGTCACTGGAACTCTGCGGACTCAGGTAAACCTTTTACTACTAGGAATGGCTTTTTCCGTAGTCGTACCTTCTTGGACCCGGTCGTCTCTGGAGCTCTGCGGCCTCAGGTAATCCTTTTACGGCTAGGAATGGCTTCTTCCTTAGTCGTACCTTCTCTATCTTCCTGGCTGGAAGAAACTTCTGACTTACGCCCACTAAAATGTCTCTTCTCCGGTTGGAGAGAATTGAGTGGCTCTTCGGCCATCGAACTAACTCGCACTCTTCTGACTGGCTCTCGGCCACCAACTCACTATTTAGCCTCTCGGGCTAAATGTCTCTCCGGGTGGAGAACTCACTTGCGGTTTGGCTGCCGCCCAACGAACTCAGCTGCCTCCTGTTTCTCCGGGTGGAGAAACTCTCGTGGCTGTCTGCCACAAACGAACTGCCTAAGCTAGGCTCTGCCACTCTATTTAAGGCTCCTCGATGCCTCGTTCCTGCCACTGGACTGTTCAACTTCGAACAGGGAAGCCGGGTTGGACGAGGTGACTCCGTGGATGGGTGAGTGGCCAAATCGACCGATAACAATATTTTACATTCAAAATTGTTATTTGCAAACAGATTTATATTTTACTCTTATAAATCTATAAATTATGAATGTGTAGGTGTTAAATATGTTGTAACTTTCTTTCTTTTTTCTCTTACATTTTTTTACAAAACAGAAACGAGGTTAGAGAGAAAAACTATCTCGTACAAGTCTTATACATTTAGCCTTAAGATTATCGCTTCTACTTGATTATCAGGCGAAATTCAAAATAGAATTATTTTTGATTTTATAATGAAAGTTTTTTCATCTTTGTGCATCCTAATAATATCTGTAATAATATAAATAAAGGAGAATGTTTGTTTGTTTGTGTATTTGTTTGTTCACTATACATTCCAAGGCCTGTTGATCTATCTGGACCAAAATCTGCATAATTATTATTTAGGACCTTGCGGAAAAAACGGGCTATTTTGGAACCTGGACACAACACCCCGATGGGTTGAAAAGGGGTGAAATCTGCGAAATAGCGCCACATAAGCAATGGACCACTAGAGGATAGGCGGGGCTTCGTAGTTCCAAAATATCCCACCAGGCTACTTTTTGGCTTGAGGGATAAACAAAGCCATGTGCTTCGTTTTTACTCTTGTAGATGTAGAGGGTGAACTAAAAGATTTGATTTGGATGCAATGATTGTAAGCTTTCCAAAATTTTCAGGTTGGGTGTAGAAATTATTATAGCTTATTGAAGAAGACTACAGCAATATGTTTTTAACGAAAGAAGTTATTTAATGGACCACTTGAGGATAGGTGGGGCTTTGTAGTTACAAAATAACCCACCAGGCTACTGCTTGCCATGTAGGGATAAACAAAGCCATGTACTTTATTTTAACCCGTGTCAATTTAGTGGACATATCATCCTAATAATAGGCAAAAGTTGTACGATCTTTGTAAATTTTTAAATTTGTAATTTGAAATAACCAATCACAATGCAGCGCTGGAACACATCAGGCATGACGTCACGGTCATGTTTAAATATGGCATCTCAAATATTCTTCTCACTTCACGGCGACGGATCGCAATTACACAATTATTATCAGCGTATTGAAATTTTCTTTCCCACATAAATAAAGTTTACACTGAAACACAGGAAGTTCATGCGTCAAAATTTATCAGAGAGTTTCAAAAACCTCGGTTTTTTCATAATTTCGGCTGTGTCGCCGCTCTCTCAATAATCAACGAAATAGGAAAAAATGACGATGCACGTGCCCTCATTGTTGTCCAGACAGGATTATTGGTATTGGCTGTTGGACATTCGTTATTGCTATTGTTATTGTTGAAACTGGTAAATCAATTATTATCTTCTTTTATTTTAACAAAATTTGGCTCTGTCATTCAAATTATATGTGGGCTGTTGCGGAAGTCATGGCTTTTAAAAAATGAGTTTAGAACATCTTTTTCAATCTTGTGTTTTTTCAAAAATTTCAGGGTATTTCAAAAATATGGCATTTGTTTTACTTCCGTTAATTCGACGAGCCTATTCTTTTAGGGCAGCAGGTTGCCATTATGTTTCAAAATGAGAAACCGCAGCGCTGGCTACTACGAAAGGGTAAATCAATGTTTTATTTTTTTTTATTTTAACAATATTATAATCTTATTTTAACAAATAAGCCGATATTCAAATTACATATGAGCTGTTGTGGAAGTCATGGCTTCTAAAAAAATTAGCTTAGAACATATTATTCAATCTTGTGTTTTTCAAAAATGTGAAATTTGTTTTACTTCTGTGAATATTTCACGGGTCGCAACTAGTTATATTTAAGAAGGGTATTCCAAGCGTTTTGCAGAATTATTACAATAAGGAACTGCACAGTACTGAAACAATCCGTCTTGAAATATCAAAAATCGACGATATTTTGAGTAATTCACACTAAGTTATATGTTTATTTATCCCACAAGATGTGGGATAACATTGTGCTTACATGTCGTACGTGACGTCGGTAGGGGCGTAAACCTCAAGTAGTCCATTGGTGGTGACAATGAAAACTACACAATTATTGTTGTTCGACAATTGGAACCAAAAGTATTGTTCTGCACAACAGCGCCACTTAGCAACCTGGTGTCGATATTTGGAACTAAATTGTTGTTGTGGAAAAAGGCGCCACATTGCACCGATAATGGGAACTACACGAACATCTGGTGACGACAATGGAACTACACAAATATTATGGTGCAACAATTAAAACTAAAATATTTTTGTGCATAATAGCGACGGGGTTTTCCGGATAGATATTGATTTGAAATAAATATATATCACGCAATTTCATTATCAACCCGAGCGTCACCTGCTGTTGACGAGACTTCACTTGCTGTTATTAAAGTTAAATGGAGCTACTCCATCTTTTTCCAATATAAAAACAAGGTAGCGATAGCTATTAGTAAACCAATCACAATGCTTCGCATCCGCTTCTAATAAGTATACACCCGAACACTTCACAATTTCATTTCATTTTGTTCATATTATGTTGAATTATATTTAATTTCCTTATTATTATAAATGTGATTGTTGCGAATACAAAAGGCGGAACTTTTATGTTGAGATTATTGGGATTATTGGGATTGTTGCTGAGCTATATAATAAATGTGATTGTTACGAATGCTAAAGGCGCAATTGTGCGATTATTGTGATTGTTGTAATTGTTGCTGAGCTAATAGCTGTCCACAGACGGACCGACAAAGCGGGGGATATAAGGCGCTTGATATTGGGATCAGAAGTCTAAAAGTATCAAGTTTCGTAATTTTTTTCGTTACTCGATAGTCTGGCAGACTCGATAGTCCGGCACGCATCAGAAATAGAGGGTTGCCAGATTTTTTTCTCTCTGATGTACTGAAACTAAAACATTATTGTATTTTTTAAAACGTTGTACGAAAATTATCATATTCTAAGCTGTCAGTCTAAAACTACTACTATAAATAACAATAAAAAGGTACGTTTAACGGTGTAAAATTGTAAGTTGGGTTCTATTATCCAGTTTAGGGAGTTAAGTGAAACAACTGTTTTGCTAAAATATAGCGAGGGTAATGCAAATAAGATAAGAGGAAAGATAAGATTTAGATAAAAATTGATTTACTGTATATCGAACTTTGCTAAGGCTTAGAATCCTTAGCTATTTAACAGTGAAGTCCACTACAGTACTAAATTTTATTTTTAGTTCAATATAGACTGAAAGAAAAACAAATAGCGAGATATTAGAAATGGTGGATGAAGAAAAAAAATTATTAATGTAATTAAAAGATGACGATTAAAATGGCTGCAACATGTTTTGAGACACGATAATCCGATACTGAGAGCTCTAGAGGGGAAGATTCCAAGCGATGGTAGAGGAAGAGAAAGACCTCGCAATAATTTTATAACACAAACATGCAAGGATTTGGAAGTAAGAGGCTTCGTTGAGTTGAGAAGGATAGGACAGAAAAAGATGGAGGAGTATGACATGGATCTCATCCCAACCAGTCTCCGGACTGAGCCACTGATCATCATAAGTTCAATATAGTTTTCATTGTGCAGTATTATATATTTTTAATTTTTGTTTTGTTTACTGTAATGTTTTCTGTAGTGTTTACTAAATAACAATTAATCGTTATTGTATGTTAAAACTATAGTTTTTGTATTTATATATCCTTGCTTAAACCAGGGTTTCAAAAATGGCCTCGGTAATCCGGCATATTTGATAATCTGGCATTAACAGATCCCCGAGCATACCGGATTATCAAGGTCCTACTGTAAAATGAATTATATCAGTTTTAAATTTAAATAAATAATTATCCTAGATTGTTTCCCATGGTTATGAGATACGGAGTACTACATTCTCTTTCTCTTCTTAAACATTGAAGAAATAAAATAGCTTGAAAGCAGATAGACAGATTCAATGATTGCATTTTCCTTCAGCCCTACAGTAATATTATAAAGTAATATAAAGAGAAAAAAGTAAAAATATTAATTCTTTTATTTACATTAATCATTTCATGCTAGACAGGTGAAGGCAAATCGATGGTCTTTTCTTAAATACTCATATTGTTTCTTGACATTCAGAGGTACTTTTGACATAATATTCCAATGAGATTAGATTACGTACTAAAACTAGTACACCGTATTGTCCTTCTGAAACACTACGATACGCGAAAACCTAGGAGTACAAGAAAACTGTTTGCTTTGTAGCAAACTTCATGAGAACTTCTACTATTTTTCTCGCAGAGCATGTTGTCTGTTCTCATTTTCACAATATTTAAATATTTCCTCTGAATAATTCACTACTGAAGCTTCGGAGAAAAGACTAATAAGTTGTATTTGAAGTGCTTACTCTTAAAGATTATGCGAATGTTTTCTGATTTTAAATTTAAATTTTGTGTACATTGTGGTTATGTATATGATATAAAAATTTTAATCCAGTGTTATTTTATGTTAATATAAACATTGTATAGTTTTGGAAATAATCCAATCTTAAACTGCAAGTGATTTAATAGAGATTGAAGGGAAAATTACTTAAAAGAATTGAAACGAAATTTACAGTCATGTAATTCTTGAATAGTATTTAAAAACTGACTTAACTACGTTTCACCCAATACTGGTTAGATCAGCTTTCATAATCCTTTGCCTGACTGTAAAAAAAAAAATCCTTTACATATTTTAAATGGGAACAATTAGGCCCATCCTCTAAACTTTAGGTATGCTTTCGTTTTTGAAAGAATATATGAACGTAAATAGAATATAAGTCGGAAATGTCAGAATTTCAACTTTCAGTTGCGGCTGTGGAAATTGAATCACATATGAGATTGTTGACCAACTTTTGGTGTATCTTATATGTCATTCAATTGGCATATTTAAGCTATGATCTCCAATTGTAATGATATCATATTACTACAGAGAATAAAACCAAGAAGAAAAAAAAACCCAAAGAAATGCAATTTATTACGTATAATGTTACATTGAGCTGAAATAAGTGTAAGTGTGAAATAAGTCATAAGCACTTCAATGCTAATGAGTATTGTTGCAAGAGATTTTCTCAGTCGCAAAAAAAAAATCCCAAAAGATTCGTATGATAAGTGTGCCTACAAAACATAATATGAACAGTTATTTCTCATTTCCTGAGGTCTTAATTCTTTATAGTGCCACCTCGAGCCTTCACAACAGCTTTGCTCCAGCATAGAATGGATGAGCTTCTTCAAATATTCTTAGCCAAGCTCATGATACCAAACTCTTGAATGCACTCCGGAAGTTGTTGTTTAGTGTTAGCCCTCCTCTCTGGAACTTTCTTGGCCATTATGTACCAGTAGTTCTCAATAGGTTTATGGCAAGACTGTAACTTGGTCCACTCACGAATCTGACTTTACCTCTTGCAGGTAATTTTGATGTAAATATGAAGTAACAGTTAAGTGACAAGCATGTTAGCAAAATATATAGACATTACAAATGAACATTACTCATCTTTCTGGCCCGACGACGTGATACAGAATCGTCCTGGAAGATGCAGGATTCAGTGTCATCCAAATTGTTCTGGATTGTTGGAATTACCTGGGCAGATGCAATGTTTTTGTAGCATTCTGCATTCACAGATTCATTTAAAAAATATAGTCTGGTGACATCTTTACTGGATATGTTTCCCGATATCCGGTGATTTGATTCACCTGAAACTTTTCTGTCTGTACCAATTGTTAAAGGCCTCGCCTATTTTACGCTTAACAGAGGGTTTCTAGCCAGATTCGTACAGATTTTCATTCATCCGAAAACATAAAGAGAATCCCACATGTGCACAGTCGAACCGCATGCTCTTTAGCCCAAAGAAGTCTCTGTCTCATTTTATTCGTAAATAATGGCTTCTACATGGACGATAGGCTTTGAGACCCTTTTTGAAAAGCCAATGTGGCACAGCTTGTGGAGTCACTTTTACTCCTGTCTGTCCTTCCTACTGTACCATCAGTTCGGAAATGCTAGCTGCAACGTTCTCGCAAGCTGATACGCTTCAGCATCGTATCCTAACACATCGTACTCACATATACCTTCTGATTCAGATTTTCTTTCTTCATTTGCTATTTTCGCGTCTCCTTTGTTACAAACGCTCAATTGATGATGGTGACAATCAACACTTTGTGGTATTTCCCATACGGATAAGCATTCAGCATCAAAGCTACAATCACGGGCTTCTTCCGCGATACTAATGTCGAAAACTTTTCAGTTTGCTTGCAGCGAACCACTTTTCTATGAGTTTAAAATAATGGATGATTGTGATCATTGGAAACATGGTAGATTTGGCAGTCAATGAAAGTGTTCTCATGTTTCTGAGATCATGAATGATGCAATTTTTACGGTTTCTTGCAGGTTTGCAGCACAATTACTTCTTTAATTTACAAAATAAACACATTTCTATAGGATTTTGATGCATTTGTCACGGCCGGTACTGTAGCTTCTGAAGTTCTTGTTAGTATGTATCCAAATCGTTTAAAAAGACATCTTTGAGAGATTAAAGGTAACAAATATAAGAAAGAAAGAATGCTTTTTTAATGTTATCTTAATTGAACTCAAGTAGTGCATTAAGAACATAACTAATATACCGAACATTTATTTTCTCAATAAATTTTTATTTCCTCAATGTTTACTACAATAAAGTTCTTTAATTTTATTTTTATTTTATATTTTTTTATTCCCCAAATTGTCTTACTAATTGAACAAAAATGAAGATGGCGGAGCTCTGGATTTTTTTCCCCATGGTTCTTTCTCTAGACGAATATCAGGGTTCACCCAATCCTATGTACAATGGATACCAGGTTTTCGTCCTAAACGATAAAGACGGGAAGGCCTCGGGCTGACCATCCGATCACAATTTAGTACCATTAGTTATAAAGCTGCACGACAGTTTTCCTCCCGCAACGAAAGGGTTTTAGGGCTAATTTAAGTTAAAGATAACTTTAAAACGCTAAGAACGCCACATTGCCAATGTCTACATGTTACTTTAATCCCAGTCATTCTTAAAGAGGTAAAATAATGGAAAATGCACCCTACAAGACTAATCTCTGCAAACGCTCACCATCGCCCGTGCTAGCCCGTCCTCGCGTTCCTAACACCGACCTACTCGGCGGACTGAAATCGCTTGTGTAGGCCGCATCTTTCACTTTCCATTGAAATCTTAAGATTTTTGGTTGGTTCTGTAGGAACAACAATATTGGCAACATTTGAGTAGACCGGGCCTGAAAGTAATGGGGGTTACTTTAACTTTTTTTGTTTATGTCGGTCCTGTTTTTCAATTTGCGTCTCATTGATTTTTTTACTACGAAGCTGTATAAATGTAAAGTTTTAATGACAATTTAAAACTTATACAAACTTTTATTATAATCTGAACCAATTCATTAAAATAAAACTATTTAGTGCATAAAAATGGTTGGAATAACTCAAATGTGATCAACTTGTAAGGTAACAGAGGTCAAACGAAAAACAAATGAAAACTTTAATTGAAATAGATGAAAAAGTTCAGGAAACTCAAGACGACGACTTGCAGTTGAAGCAGTTATTTGCATTCCAAATTCAGAAACTTGTCAATTTGTATACAATAAAAACTGAAGATCTGTAAATTATTATTTAGATCTTTAAATTATTACAATTTACAAATGGATTCTCAAATTTAGAATTAATAAAAAATCGAAAAAATCGAAAATAAAAATTTAAAACATTGGTCAATTGACTGAACATTATATCGCCGATTTTGATAATTGTTTCTCCTGAATGCCTTTTTTTTCGATAAATAAATAGCTGAAGACAGTCTCCGTATGTTCAATATCTGCATGCAATAATTTCATTAAAATCGGCTCAGGCGTTTAGGACATAATAGATGTCCAATGAGATTACAGCTTAGTTCTATTCAAATAGAAAGAAAGTTTTTCGTTGTTATTATACTTACTATCGGTGTTGACAGAAATTGGGCCGGTAACTCAAATGATAACGCTCTTGTCCATTGCTAAAGGAGCCAGATTCAAATGTTGGAGACGTTGGATAGATCCTTGTTTGAGGGATTTTCCCACTCCAGAGTGAGATTTGCTCGATATTTTGGTCCGGTGCCCCGGGCCTTCTTCATGAGATGTATATTTACACTAAGGTTGGCGCAAATCTAACAACGGAAGTTGTTAATCTCCTTGCTGTAATTAATATACATCTCCTGAAGAAGGCCCGAAGCAGCGGACCGAAAAATCGAGCAAATCTCACCCCGATGTGAGAAATTCCCTCTAACAAGGATCTATCGAGTATCAAGTCCCACTCCTCCTTCAGAATCAAACTATATTCTGGAGATGGTAGAGGATTTTATATTTGGTTGTTTCGGCTCCAAAAGAATTCCTGACATTACCCAGAATTCTGTAAATTGATATCAGATTATATTTTACCCTGTAAATAGTAAAGGCGGGAGAGACAGACAGACAGACAGACGTTTGTCTCTGAGGTTCTTATCTTCTGCGCTCTCTAAGTCCTGTAAAGAAAAAGAGGCATGATGGGAATAACTGTCCAGAAACTAATTAGAGAATTAATTGTTAGCCTAGTTTCCAAGGAAAGTGAGGATCATCAAGTCTGTCTATCTGTATCCTCTTATAAATTTTGAACAGGTAGATGAATCTTCCATAAACTTGGTATGCACATTAAGGACTTTAACTTTAATATTTTCAATTTCTTCCGTGTATGTCCTTCTCGAGAAATTCATAGAAATGCCCTAGATCCTAAACAATGGATTTCTTTTATGTCTTAAGCAATAGATGTTTAGATTGTTGTTAAATCTCTTATTGCTGCGCAAAATTGCGCGGAATTTAATATGATTAAATTTGATTGGATTTACCTTATGTAAGATTGAGGATTTAATTAAGCTACTATTTTTCAGAAACTTAAATAATTTTACTGTTTATATTCAACTGATATTCTAATTCATAAAAAAGGAGGTTTTATATTCTATTATTTTCAAGACCTTCAAAAAAAAAACAAGAAGAAAAAACAAAGAAATAAAGAAAGAAAGGAAAGAAAAAAGAAATTGCAGATTTTAACGTCAGCTGACTGGAAATTATTTCAGGAGTTTTTTGTTTGGTATTTATTTTTGATTATTTTTATTTGTTTTGCATTTAAAACCCTAATTATCTAGAATTGTTTCTGAACTTTCGTTTTCATTGAAAAAACAAAATTGATTAAAAGTCTTCTGTGTCTGAATGAAAACACAACCCATTTGTTATCAAGTCATTTAAAACCGCGTTGATTCTTTTAAAGGTTATCTTTAAAAGAAAACCATCAATTATTTCTCTTCTTGTTGAAGAATCTCGATTGAGGAACATGACTTGAATTCAAGAAAAAAGTACTCAGTTAAGAAGATAAACTTTTGCAACAAAAGGGAAACTTGGGCTAAATACACTCTATTGCAAAAAAAAAAATACTGATGAATAAAGTGTTCTGTTGCTTTATAACGTCGCACATGTAACACGTATGTAAAGATAAGGAAATTGTTTGAATTTCTTTGCAAAAGCAATTTTTTATTAATAATCAGTGACAGCATAACGGCCATGCTGTTATGCAATATTTCCAGTTCTTCCGGTGAAACAAGAGGAAATGGTAAGTCATGGAGCTAAATAATAGTCTAACATTGTACTTTGGGAGATTCTGTTAGATGTTCTACAATTATTGGGATAGTTTGGTCTATTTCGTGATACCTGCAGCTGCTTTCCCAGCATATCCCAGACACAATCGATTGGCAAGAAGTGGGGATATGGCTGAACATGGGAGATATGAAGCTCAAGGAGGGATTGTCTTGCTGATAAATAGATTATGGTAGGCGTGACAGCATATACATTTCAATTGTCTGTAGAATGTTGTTATCGTAGAGGCGTGCTATCAAAGTATCTGTCGCAAAATTTCGGAAGATCGGCTATCTTAGGAGGAGGACTCCCCAGACTATAAACTCCAAGTTATGGTCTTCTGTCGCTGGACAAATGCAGGCAGATTTTAGCGATGACAAGTCTTCTCCAAATATGATATGGTATTCATCTATTACCAAGAGAGAAGCGGAATTCGTTGCTGAACACAACAGATCCCAATTGGGCACGTCCAGGTTTTCCAGGCTCCATACCATTTCAGACGGTGATCCGTATGTTGGGTATATGTCTGAAGGGATGACCCTTAAGAGAAGGAAGTTCGTCTCTGATAGTGGTCGCCGAATAGTATCCCTTGATACTGCATGATTCCTAGAGGAAGTTTCGGATGGGGGACTTCAGAGCTTCTTTAGTCTCCTTTTGGATGTTCTCATGATCGCATGATATCCTCGGACACTTGTTTGCTCGGACGTGCAGATCCATCACGATTATGTTCTCCTTGACCCACTGCTGCGTCGCTTCGACAAAGACAGTGGCTGATGCGACTGCATGACCACCCGGCGTCTCTTAATCCTACGATGTTATCTATCTCAAGCTCGCTTAATTGTCGATGGATGCTTCGTAAAGGCATTTTAAAAGCAAAATCAGTCAGATTTATCCATCGATACGAAAGTCGTTTCCTGTATTGACCCCAGAGGTCGTTCATGTGTTCTTTTAAAGTAAGCTAATAGCTAAAAGCTCATGCAACTGTTATCATTCCTTAAGATGTTTTGTTGATTACATTAGCAAGAAAAAATACGGAAAATTATCACTATGCCAACCCCGCAGAAGTGATATTATATAGGAATCAAAACCGCCCGTAAAATATTGTCTGCATTGAATAAGGCCGCCAAGGTTGTTCTTGGAAAATGTAAAAGATTTTTGCTTTTATTTTTGCTTGTTTTGTGCGAGATTGATATTAGTGCGGAGATGTTTGTCATCATGGTAGAGTCCTTGTTGTATGTAGTAAGTGAATTATCCATAAATGTGAGTGCTAGTAATTTGATTTATGTATTTATGACTTTATCTTTCCTTTTAAAAAGAATAACAGTGTTTTAACAAAAGAATTAAAAGGCCAACAGTATTACTTGAGAGTCTTGGATTAAAACACTCTCAACAGTTGTCGTACAGCTCTATAGTGTCCTGCTGAAGCCTGTAGACCAAGTAACACGAAGTCACTGTTTCAGTCGTCCGTCATCGTGTTGACCAAGAGAAAAAAGGCAACACCATTGAAGATATATTTCCATTTGGGCAATAGGGAGAAATAAAGGCAGTGCAGGTCATTAAGCTCGCAATGAAAACTGTAAAAGCCTGTTACTTACCGTCAGCGTGATAAGTATGCGAGATGTTATCCTCTGCCAGTGGCTTTGCAGGTCCTTTGCAGTCGCATGCTTTTCACTGAATTGTCGTAGGTTGGATTCTTCTTGAATCCACTGGTGCTTGATTACTGCCAACATGGAGGGCTACTACACAGTAAGAACAAACCAGCTTCTCTAATGAAGATGATTCTTCCACGCTTATTGTCTGTTAGCTGCTGAAACTGCTGTCGAAGTCTTCATAAGGGTATCTTTATAGTAGAACACTGTCCACCGTATTCCACGAAGCAATCACTAATGTCGGAACAGTCGATAAGAAAATATAGCGGCAAATTAGAAAAAAAAATTCCAAATCCTTAGTGAGATAAATTAATAAAATGACACTGTAGATCTTTTTTAACTTACGTAACTTTTGAAGTAAGAAAATGTAGTTAAACATTAATTTGTTTGTAAGCCTATTAATTTAAATTATGAGGAAATGAATGTTATCCAGAATGTTAACCAGTAATGTTATCCCTTACTATTTTTTTTCTATAATAGTGTTTTATTTATAGCATACTATCTTCTACTTACAGTAAGCAGAAAAAATTGTGTACCACTGAAAGAAGATTTCATTTTATTAAAAAGATTTCTGTAATATATGCATAATGTAGTCATTTAGTCCTTAAGAATTCAACTCGCAACTTTTTATTATTATTTCTTTTTTTGCGTCATTTTTTAGCTCTTAGTTTTTATATTATTGCTGAAATTCTCTTATTTAATGGTTTGTGTAAATTATTATAAATAATGAAATAAATTTCGGGTATTGTAATTTTTGAAATGTTCACATTTCAAAGTTTCTTTCTTAATAAAACTTATTTGACGTTTTGACATTTAAAAAACTAAATAATAAGCCACGAAATCTGTAATGGAAAGCGTGTTTTCCAATTAATTAATTGAATTTCCACAAAATCAAATATTTTTTTTCCAATTCCGAACCAACTTCCGTTTAATTAGACCCTAAAGGAAGGGGAAGCTTTAGAGTAAGGTTCAGCACATATTGGTCTTCATTGATGCTTTATCTCTTTCGATATCATCTTCTCTTACGAATCCTTATATATGTGGTCGATCTAAGAATAGATCTCAAAGAATGAAAACGAGAATAGAAACCATTCATTTCTCTTTCCATTATTTACTTTATCCTGCTCTGAAAACTTGTCAACAGATTTTCATCATTTATTTTCACTTTGATTCTTTTAACTAACTTCTACATTTCATTTCATTTTAAGTTCATTTAAAATATTATGTAGAATATATCAAATAGAAAATAGAATGGATCTATATAATTGCAAAATTGCAAATTATTCACTTCGAAATTGGATAGTGTGACATGTTTTAGCAGCATCTTCAGAAAATTTTGTAAACTAGCTAGCGTTAGAAATATGATGTATTCCACATTTCGAACACTTTTCAATTTGTCAGTCTTTAATTCAATTTTTGAAAATGTGAAATGATTTTTTGTTACTTTTTACCTTAATAACAAAATTAAATTTTAGATCAATATAATGTTCATCAGCTGAATTGCAGTGTAGTATAGTATAGTATAGTATAGTACAGTATAATATAGTATAGTATAGCTGAGTTACAGACCATTTAATTACTGAAAATGCAAAATACAGCATTTTGCTTCCTTGAACACATATAATAGGATAAGTAAAAAGTTCTGAGCGTCTTTTCTCTTATTTCGACGATGAAATTAACAAAATTAGGATTATGGGATTTAGATCAAATTTGCGCCATTTTGTTCGATAACTTTTGTCCATTTTGAAGGCAATTTCATAATTCCGCGACTGAAGAAGTCCTTGTCCCCATTGGTAAAAAACTTGACCAGCTCAGTTTCACAAGCGTCTTTTGAGGCCAGTTTTGAACCATCAAGAAAATTTTGCAAATGTTTGAAAATGTGAAGTCTGGGCTATACGGCGGGTGCGACATAACCTCCCATCCAAGCTCTCGGAGTTTCTGGCGTGTCGTTAAAGATGTGTGCGGCCTGGCATTGTCTTGATGGAACATAACACCCTTCTTATTGGCCAATTCTGGCCGCTTCTCGTCGATCGCCTGCTCAGGTCAGTTGTAGACAGTATAGGTCCGAATTGAGTGAGTGGCCCGATGGGAGCAGCTCATAGTGGATGATTCCCTCCAATCCCACTAAACACACAGTAAAACCTTCATGGCCTTAATCCGGGCTTGGCGATCGTTTGGGCTGGCTCACCACACTTGGACCATGATCGTATTTGCCTGTTGTTATCATGTGTGACCCATTTTTCGTTGCCAGTCACCATCCGCTTCAAAAATGGGTCGATTTCGCTATGCTTCAGCAAAGAATCGCAGGCATCAATTGAGTCCAAAAGGTTCTTTTGCATCAATTCGTGTGGCACCCATACATCGAGCTTCTTCGTGAGACCAGCCTTATGCAAATGGTTCCAAACGGTTTTCTGGCTCATCTGCAGTTCCTGGGCAATGGAATAAATGCTCGCATGCCGGTCCGACACGACGAATTCCATGATTTTATCGACATTTTCGACGATATGCCTACCAGAATGTGCCTTATCTTCGACGTCTATATTACCAGATCGGAATCGTTGGAACCACCGTTTTGCTGTTGCGTTCGATACTGTATTGGGTCCATAAAGAGCACAATTTTTTTTTTGCCGCCTGCTCCGCTTTTTCACCTTGGTCACCTTGGTACTGAAGAATGTATCGAATTTTCTCTTTTTTTACCTTCATTTTGGAACGCTCTAACAAACAACCGGTTTAACCAAACACAAAACTGTCAAAGAACTTTTTGTAAAGCGTTATATCACCTTTACGGCGCATTATAGAATGACCAGACGTTTACATCGTGACTTATAGCTCACTAACGCCATCCAGCGACAAACGCTCAAAACTTTTTACTGTACCATCTTTGGAAACAAAAATCACAATTGAATTAAAAAAGATCATATCTAACATTTTTTTCAAGATTTAATTTTTTATCCCGACAATGCAGCATTATAAAATCTAAAATAATTACAGTGAACTTATGCTACTTTAAATAACCAATTGAACAAAGTAATAAGTAATTTTAAATTTCATTCTGATATTAACTAACTTTACTGCAAAAATTTAAAACCTAAGTCGGTCTTGTAGTTCATCCTTACTTGAATTCTTAGAAAGTAGCGATGAAATGGACAATAATTCATTCATAAAGCTTCCATGATTTATGAAATTTGTTAAAATAATTTATTATTTCCTGAGTTCACTTCATCAAAATACTTGAAAATGAACCAGTAATCTTCTTACGCCAGAGTCAAAATGAAGTGTTCGAAATTGTTATGAAATATTTATGACGAAAGAAAATACGAAATTGCTGAAATTTTTATTAAAAAAAAAAACTACAATTGACTAGAAGTCACAATGCTCTATGAAAAGCTAAATGACACTACAGTACAATAAATTAATAGAGTAATGATAATAACAAAAAGAATAATAGTTTTTTTTATAAAAACGTTTAAATTGACAGGGTTACTAATTACTACGTTATCATTAAATATTATCAAAGATGTGTAGACCAAAGTATCTGGGCAAGTGATATTAACTAAGGACTTCAGAAGATTCCCTCAGCGCATTGTGATTTTTCTATCTATCTACTTTATTTACTGTTGTTTAAAAAGAAAGTATCTAATTAAGTCACCCAATTAATCATTTACTAAGTTTACTATAACCTAAATTTTTATGCAATTAAAAAAAAATTACTACAACTATTAGAAACATATGTGACTTTCAAATCACAAAACTTAACTATCATTGGAACCGCAGTGGTGCCTCAAAAGAAATCAATTAACAATGATCATTCATATTAGCCTCAGTACGGAGACCTTGTTGTTTTACTGGTGACTGCTTCTGGCTGATGATCGCCAAAGATCGTGAAACAGCTGTTCCGTGATATCACTTGGTAAAGAATTTGGTCTCATCCATTGTTGTTTATTGTTAACTATTTTGGAACTAAAAAGTTTTAAGATAATGCACAAGTGAAGATTACTAATTTTAAATAATACTACAGGGTGTATCAAAACTCTGTACAAACTTTTATTGGGAGATATAGAACACCAAGATATCCTATGAATGAAAACAAATGTGTTCAATATATATTTATTCAAAGAAGGTGCTCAAAGTTGTTGAATAAACATGTTGTTCACACTTGTTGCTATTCATTTCGGTTTGTCTTGGTGTTCCATATCATCTCTAGCCGATTGAAGCGCCGATAAATAGCGCCCCTATCACCGATAGTTTCCGTCAGCTGTCATGTTTTCGTAGACGAAAAAGGTTTGTCTTGGTGCTTTTCTATTTAATATTAAAACTTCTATAGAGAGTTTTGGTGTATATCAAACTACATTTAGCATATTTAATACTACATAAATAGACAAACTGAGAAATTGACTCATGGACAGACAAACAGTGAAGAATAATGTTGAGAGATGAAAAATGTCAAATGGAATAGTAACACTTCTGCTCAGACAGTTATATTTCTTGATAGCAGTAACAATAATAAAAATTATTTAAAAATCTCTATAATCAGTAGTAATTTATTTTTCCCTCTATACAACGAACACTATATATATGACATTAAAAATAATCATTTTTTAATTAATTGAGTATATAAAAATTATTCAAAATAATTAAAAAAAGAAAGATAAATAAAGAAAAGGAAAGATAGAATGTAACAATTAGAACGAATTAAATTTATCCTAACTAATAGAAACGTTTATCATTCTATTGTATAAGAGAAATGTACGTGTTTCTGAGGTACAAAGAGATACAAAGTTAAATAAATTTGCCAGTATTTCAATTTCCTACAAAGATTTCGTAACTTAATAAAAATTGTACAAATTTTATCATTTAAAATGTAGTTAAAAAATAACGATAGATTTAGAAGGTATCAGTACATTTTTATAAAATATTGGCATTAAAAAATTTCATAGTTTATCAAATATAACAAAAGAGAGTTTGCTGTAGCTTTGAAAGTTAATCAGCTCTATTTTAATTCTTCATTCATTAAAGAAAGACAACTAAAGAAAGATTGTATGAAATCTTTTCTCAGAATTGAGAGGGGAAATGAATTGCTGCATGTGACTTGGTTGACAGTTTTGTTAGCTCTGCAGAATGAAGTGAAAACAGCAAATAGATGGAATTGGGAACCAAGTCTTTGGTCTTCGTTGTGGTGTAGCTGATCTTTCTGACCCTCAGTAATTTCTGATTTTCTGCTTGATTGGACGGTGGTGGAACTGAATGTCGCCGCAGTTTCACCAGAACAAGCAAACCACAGATTCTCCTTTTGTGCGGAACGGAAGAATGGCTGTTTCCAATGCAACTTCATCAGCATTAGGGAATTGAAAGCTTTTTGTGATGCGGTTCGTTGTGGCAGACCTGACTGAATCTCATTTTCTTATTTTAAATTTTAATTTATCGATTTGGCTTCTTCCTAACTTAATTTGTAGTTTTCTGTTAATATGTTAAAATGAAACACGGAGATGGTCCCAATATTAGGGTTGGTTTTTACTATTTCTGATTTTATAATTAAAAGGTTAATTAGTACTTTTGATTACGTAAAGATTTAATTTATAGGATAGCGGATATAAGAGGATAATTAAAGGTTCAATTAAAATTAAAATTACAAGAAATATATTAAAAAGTATTTTATTAACATAAATTAACAGAATAAAAATATCAATATCCAAATCAATAGCTCATTGTAACATTGGATGGCCGAAATTAAAGAGGAGGTGTTTAGAGCTCAATTACAAAAAACCTACTGAGCCAAACTCCACTAAATTTAGTGTGAACGCTATTTAGACACTGGGGTTTTGATTTCTAAAGAAAAAGAAAAATTAATTCAAAATTTCGCCATCACGGGAAAAAAAGGCACTGGAACCTTGGAAATATGCAGATTGCAGTAAACTTACGCTATAAAAGATTTAAAGATATAAAAGGATGAAAACGAACAGCGTGTGTTAGGTCTTGCTGATTTTATGTTAAACCTTCGCTATCCTAAATTTACGTAATCGGATGTCGATGGTGAAAATATATTACCAAAAAAATATAACATTGTCGATATCAAACCAGCAACTTAAAACAACTGCAACTACTGCACTAGAAAAAAACGATGAACATGCGTCCATCAGTGTACGAGCAATATCCAAGGCAATATGCCGTATGGAACGGGGTGGAAAATTATGCGTAAACTACTGAAGTTTTACCCGTACAAGATCAGCCTTACTCAACATCTGCTTCGAGGAGATGCGGACGCTCGTCTGAACTTTTCTCTGATGTTCCTAGCTCCAATGGAAGTCGAGAATGCATGGCCTTATAATGTCCTATGGAGTGATGAGACACTTTTTTATCTTAATGTAATTGTAAACACACAGAATTGTCGCACTTGGGCGTTCAAGAATCCTCATGTGTCTCAGCTGATTCCTTGCCTTCATCAAAAGTCACAGTGTTGTGTGGTTTTACTGCTTCATTCATGATCGGTCCGTGCTTTTTTTGAAAAAACACTAAACGATCCCGTGACTAACTCCATCAATGATGTGAGGTATCACCGAATACTTCTTGATTTTGTTATTCCACAACTTCAACAGCGTGGATGCCTCGATCCATCATATTTATGCAGGATGGAGCACCACCTCACATTGGATTGGGTGCACAGAAAATCTTAGGAGCATTTCACAAAAGACAGAATAATTGGTCGAGCATTTCGTACGAGTTGGCCAGCCTGTTCGTCGGATCTCACTCGCTGTGACTTTGGGTTTAAGAGAATATTTCAAAAGCTTGGTGTATTAAAGAGGAGTGCATAACTTAGTAATGTTCAAGGACCGAATAGTGCTGTTTAGGCAAATCACTGGAGATTTGTTGCTTTAGGAAATGCAGTTCACAGAAAGCAGTTATTAGAACAGTTGCAAAAAAAATACATTGAATCACATCTGTAAATGATGCCAAATAAAAAATTACAATTAATTGTAAACTTACTTTATTTATTACGCCAAATTTTTCTCTACACTTGTAGCTCCTGGTGCCATTTTTTTCCCCTGTTGGCGAAATTTTGAACTTTTTTTTTTCATTAAATATCAAACCCTTGATCTAAATAGTGATCACACCAAATTTAGTGGAGTCTGGCCCAATAGGTTTTCGATAATTGGGCTCTAAACACCTACTCTTTAATTATGGCCACCCGATACATTGAAAAAATATAAACTACTCCACCGACGATGGCTTGTATATACAAGGCCGAAGCATGTATGTGCTATTCGAAAGTTCCGTATTTATATATTTTTTTAATTGTTAATAATTTAGCTATTCACATATGCGTTGCCATTTTTCATTCTGGTAATATTATAAAATTATAATCATTGAAAGTGAGAAAAAAAGATTTGTCTGAAAACTTTCTTTTTAAGTAAACATTATTAATGCAGTAACACATATATAATTATTTAGTATATTCTTAAAATGTTTTAAAAAGAAGAGCTGGAATACTTTACTCCCCAATTCAAAACAAGAACAGATTTTTTAATTTCGCTTCTGTGTATTTATATTTTATATTCTTTGTAATAATTAAAAAAAGAAAGTCAACGTCAAGGGAAAATGCTAGTTGTTCATAGTTTAGCACAGATTTGATATATTTTACGTGTTTGAGATCAATTATTTAAGATAAAGAAGTACTAATAAACACTAATAAATACTAATAAATACTAATTTTGTACTTAATAATAATAAAAATATATACAATACTAAATAATATATTTAAAAAAGGTCCATGGACAGCTTCAAAGGCACATGGCCTCCATTATCAGCAAGATGAAACTGTCCATGGACCTTTTTTAAATGAATCGTATTGTATATATTTTTGTTATTTTTATCAAAATTTTAAATATAAAAAAAATTTAATTGTAAATTAGTGTGTTTATTAATACTTAGCACAGATTCTAGCACTTATTGTTTTCTTTCTTATTTATTATAATTTAATCGCAAATGTCTAAATGCTCTTTATTTTCAGCGCAATTAAATAACAATTGTTTTCATTTATTCCTATCTTTGGTGACCGCCAATTGGAAAGCCAAGGGATAACTTTAAATTTTCAAAAGACGGAACAAAGCTTTTGGAAGAAGCTTAGAGGCTGTTTTAGCAAACATAGTGTGGACAAGATAACACAAGAAGTTATTTTAAAGGCCTATTTTCCTTATAATATTATCTCTTAAATTTCGTTTTTTTTTTGTGAAATTCCTTACAAATATCACAAACGAAAAGCCTACATTTGTTTTGTAATTATATTTATTAATTATAAATATTAATTAATTATAAAAATATTATTTATTGTTTAAGACTAGATATCAATTTCTTTAAGTAATAATGTATAGTAATTTTTTTCCAGTTTCTCGACGTGAAAGTGAAAATCGTAACCAATGACCCACTTGATAATAAAAAAGGAACTTGACTGTATACACATCAGTTTCAAGAAGCTCCATCTGCCAAATCAAACGTCATTACAGACATATTTACAGACTACTAGGTCATTAGGCCAAGTGGTATGGCGCTTAACTGCGACCTAGAGGAACCAAACTGCGAGCAACTCTGAATTCTCCTCCAGACGCATTCTTGAGCTCACCAACCCTCTGTTAAATGGGTACCGGGTTTCTTTCCTAGGGGTTTAAGGCGGGCGGACGTCAAGCTGGCCACTCCACCTCACCTTAGTTCCTTTGGTCACGAAAGGCCTTACCTTCCACAACCTTAACATAGGCCTACAGTGTGACACCTCCATTAAAAATACATAGACTGACTGATTTGTGTGCCTCACTATCCTAGGCAATGATAAACTAAAAGTGAGATTTCGCACTGTAAAATCCTAGTTCTAAATTTTTAAATGTACCGAGATTTTCAATAATTAACAAAATATTAAAATTGTGATAAACTCTTGATGAAGAATATTTTTTAAGAACATTTTAAAGTTAATATGCTAAACATTCCAATTTCTTTTTAGCTTTGTGAAAGTATTTCGTTAGAAGATCCCACTTTTTCTTCTATTTCACTTTCATATTGGTATGGAAAAGTAACAAGTTTTATTTCAGTAACAAAGTTTAGTGACAGAAGCGTTGATTTATTTTTTCTTTTAATCGTTAATAAAGTACTTAGTGAAGGAAATATAAAACTGCACATAAGTAAACAAAAGGTTCTGGCACCCTGAGCTATCATATCGGTAATCTGAGACAGCTGTTTCAGCCTTATTAGGCTTCTTCAGCCAGATATTGCCTTCAATAAATATTATGCCTGCACGTTAAACTTACTTATTTACATATATGTTTTTTGAGGTTATCAATCCTTGCTTAAATTCTTTTAAGTCCAGTAGTTGTTGAGACAAAGAATTTGAGGCCATGTGGTATTTCTCATTGTAGCATTATTGATTTTGTTGGAGGGTCATATCAGGCCGCTGAAATGGTTTTCCTCATATTTGTCTCGCACTCTGAGATACCATCAAAGGTAAATCCGGCTGAAGAAGCCTCATTAGGCTGAAACAGCAGTCCCAGATTCCCGACATCATAGCTCACGGTGTGAGAACCTTTTGTTTACTTAAGTGCAGTTTTGTATTTTCTTCACTAAATCATATACCTGCACGTTAAGCTTACTTATTAATAATGTATTTATTTATTAAGATACAACAGATAAACTCCCAGTTATTAACAAGGAGAGCATAAGCTTTATAATACTATAACTATTAAGTCTGAAATTGGAGTCCGAAGATCTGTGATAGTGAGAGGAAACAAAAGATAAAAAATAAAGAGAAATGGAAAGACAAGGAGATAAAAAGCATAAAAAGAATAATTACATAACCTTTAATTTGTCTGCTAAGGCTAAAGAGGTAACGTAGTCGTGATGTTATTGGTTTAAACTAAATTGAAGTGATAAAGAGTGTAAGAAGTTTAGCATCGTATTTATTATCTGATCTTGGGATATCAGAAGATTTAAGTGAGGGTAGTAAGAGTGGACACAGATCTCTATATAATTAATACTTATGATAGTTATGTAAGAGAAACCATTTAATTAGGTTATAAGCCGAAAGTTCAAGCCTTTGGCTAATAGTTCATCTTTAAGCTGTTTGAGATTTAGGCAGACAGAATACATCATGCGGAAAGGTAACAACTCAAACTAACTTGATAAAATTTCCAAATAATAAATTACATTGCTTGAAAGAGATTCAACAGAAGATTTGAGGTTACTTTATCAGTCCTTATTTATAGATAAACATAATTATAAAGCATGAACGAAAATCAAATATATTTAGATACTAGTGGTAATGAATCATTTTAAATCACAACCAACTATTCTACCTCAGAACAGTAAGATTAGCCCGACTAAAAATTGTCTTCTCATACTCTGAATCCGAAAATCATTTTTTTTTCTTTTTTAACCTAATACTTGTGTGATAAGCTGAATTCATCTCTCGAGAGAGCATCTGCGCTCTTAAGGTCAAACCCCGAACAAAGCGGGTTTGTTTTTTTTTTTTTATTATTATTCGTTCAGGCACAGACATGTAGTCAAGGCGGCAGCCTGCCATATGGCTGATATGTCTGAACCTGGATTCGAATCCCAGAGTGTTTCGTTTGTTTTTACGTGTATTATATGAGCTGCCTACGGCTTACTGTGGGCAACGATTCTTCAGATAACAGCTCCCAATTCTCCCTCTTGATGTGGCCAAAAGGAGAATTACAGAGTGTTCGCGCTACGAAATAATATGATATTTTTAATATTTCGGAAACATATAATGCTTATAATTTGTTCGTATTTTCTTGATATTGATACAGATATTATGGGAAACATTTATTCAGATGTGAATGTTTAATTTAAACACAATTAAGAGATTAAAAGTTATTAGAAACAGTTAATACTGAAATAAGTTAAATATTACAGTATAACGTTAACCTTAATAGATTGTCGACTCGATTGTAACATTTGTGGTAGCATATAAATGAAATACAAATATTTCTTTTCAGCAGAGACGGCATTTAAGACGGCATTTGTACAGTAGGCATATTTCGTTTAAAAATTACGGATTTCGATTACTGACATTTTCTGTGTATTATCACTTACTTCTTCATACACACTTACCTATTCTCGATAGATCAGTATGAAGATTATTCTCGATAATCTTCTTATTTATTTGGAGAAATGGAAAAGAAATTATAAAGACAACTAATAGATGGATGAAATCGCCAAAAAATTTTAAAAATTTTCTGCATAAATTAATAATTTAAATTTTATATGGAGTCAGATACATACTAGCCACAGGAATTTTCAATGCAACCTGACAAATTCAACTTAGAAAGAGCTTTGCATAACCTAATGATTGTAACCTCTTGTATTGTACGGTTGCTCATGATTTGATTACGACAGATATAAATTATTCTCAATTTTATCTAATCATAACATTTCATGAAAAGCTTAGTATTTGTATTTTCTGAAATTTGTGAATATAATGAAGAATGTCATTTACTCAATTATATTAGATCAAAATAATACCTCTTTGTAATAAGCGTTAAGTTCACCTGAATGGTGAACTTTACGAATGAATTCAATCCAATTAAATATATGTATGTAAGAGTAGCTAATCAGCAATTTTACGATTTATAATATTATTAATTATAAATTATTAAAAAAGGCAAAGCAAAAAATTCGTTCAATTGATGACAAATTGAATCAAGGTTTAATCGATCTTTAATTTAAATATAGAAAACAAGATTAAAATATAACGAATAAAGTTTTATTTTAAATATTTAAAATTTTTTAACAAGGCAATACTTTATAATAATGTTGTTTTTGTAATATTATCACTTTCTATTATTGTTTTTTTGTCCTTTTCTTCATTGCATCCTCTAGATATATACTTCAGCAGTGATTACACTCCAATAAATGCAGCATTTTCGGTAACCAGAAATGGTATGAATTTCATTAACTTCTATGTAAATGTAAAAAATCAATTATAAACAAAATCATATAAATCATTTTCCTTCATTGCATTTCTTGAGATATTTCATTTTACAGTTAAAAAAAAGTTTCAAAGAAAAAGATGTCAGATTTATAGTTTTATTTTTAAGCTTTTTTCCTTTTCATTAGTTTTCTGTCAGTATCTTAAATGTTCTGAAATCTTACAACGACTTCACTTGCAGGTGTACTGAAGATAGAATTCTTCCTAACTGGAATACTCCATAAGTAGGTGTTCAAAGGATTACATGGCAATTTCTTTTTACAGTGTGTTTTCCGGACGGATGAATAATCTACACGAAGGCGAAGTGAACTAGAAAAGCCTTATCAATGTTTGTTTTCAGCAGTGAAACGAAGCTGATTGAAAAACCCACGCTGCGTATTGTTGCTAACAGGAACCTAACAACGAGACGGAAAAAAAGCCAGTATTTGTTCAATAGCCTAGTCAGATTTCTTAGCAACGAAACTGTGAACTTCATCGACGTAATTCTGAGACAGTCTTAAAATAGCAGTGCAGCAATGCTTCTATATGACCTGTTGGAGCCTTATTTTTTTATTAATAAATTACTTTAGATATTGTTGTAACATCTTAGAGATTTTTACGACAAGCTTTAATCAATATTATTATAAACATATCTGTGCATGATAATTTTCAAATTCAAGACTTATTTTTCAAATTTGCACGAATTTTGCAGATGGAGCAAATCGCATTTTGAAGGTTTTGGTAGATAAATCTAGTTAACATAAAAAGTAAAAAGTGAGATTTACCTTTCAATGCATATTTTGGAGAACGCAAATCGTTACACATTTTGTTTAAAAGAATTGTACGTGGGAAAATAAGACCGGTCCTGGAACTTACTTTGTAGTTATCTCATTAGAAAAGATGCATTGAGTTTGATTCTAAGAATTTTGGTTATTTTAATGTTAAAAAAATATTTGCTACCACTGGGTGTATTTCCTACAGATATAAGCAGGTAATTAGCGGAGATGTCTGTAAAAGTAGATGGCTGAAAAAAATCAGGTAATGCAAAGAGATATAAGGACTTTTTTTAAAAAAAAAATTGAGAGAACTGAACTTTAAAATTTTTTAAAATCTCTGCTAAAATAAGTTGTGCATTCTTCAGGAACATATTGGAAGAATTATCTTCATAAATTCTTAAAGTGTAACTGGTTGTTTAAGTAATTGTGAAAGAAAAATTTCACATTTAATTTTTCTTCAAGCAAAAAAAAAAAATGCAAATCTAGAAAAGAAACATTTTAATTTATTGACTTTCACAAATTTAGATGTAGTAAAATCAAATTTAAATACATCAATCTGGAATGCAGGAACTACTAAGTAAATTTTCAAATTTACAAATTTTCTTGTACCATGCCACGAATAAAAAAATAATTATTCCTCGTGAACAATCAAAAACTAAGATTGGCAAAGAAATTGATCTCCGCTACCAATTTTGTGCCATGAAAAAAATAAAAATAAATTTAATTTCGAATAGTTTCCACTCTGCTATCAATTTGTCACTGGTTTAAAGTTGAGTTATAAGCATAAAATAATATTAACTATATTTCTGAAGTCAAAATTTATATTAAAAGAATCATATATATATTACCGGCAATATGAAAAGCCGGCATACTATAGAATACCTAGACATTGTATATAATGCCGGGCGTTTTTAGGCAAGGTTTCAAATGTAAGAATTATTATACACTTAACCTAGGCATTGTGTAAAATAGGCTACCTAGGCATTCTATAGAATGACAAATGCTCTTTAGGCAAACTATGAAAAAAGGGTCATAATAAGGCTTTTTTTAAAAGACGTTCATTCCTCCAAAATACAAATGTTATTTTGAAAAAATAATGAAAGACAGCCATTAAAAAACTTTTATTTAAAATACGAAAAAAACATTACTCTGTTAGGATCTACCGGTCCTAGTTTATCCTTAATTTTAGTTTCTATACTTATTATTGGTCAAATTGCTCTCCTAATTCTTGAATCAGCAGTTGCCCTAATTCAATCTTATGTTTTCGCCACACTTTCAGTTCTTTACTCCTCAGAAGTTTACTAATGTCAGCGCAAATATTTCATCCTTTTCATATTGTAGATATGACCTTTAACAGGAGCTCTAAGAGCTTTTATATTAACTTCAGGTATAATTATATGGTTCCACTCTCATTTTAGAAAACAAAATTTATGCCTTTCTTATTAACGATACAAAATAAAATAAGAACCTACTTGATGCACCTAGAAAGTTAATAATTTACTTATTTTCAATTTCATTTAATTTTATTTCTTAAAAAAAATATAACAAGGTCATTATTCCCGTGGCTCCTTCTTACTAGTTAGTTTGGCTTTTTTTACATCATTTATTAACTTCTGGTAAATAGTTTCGGTTAAGAACACAGTTTTTTGAAGCATTAACACGAAGCTTAGACAGCTCATCTTCGAATCGTCGTTGCATGTCTATTGACTGTGATTCCTTCTCCATCACTATATCTTGCTCTTCCATTTTGACTCAGCACAATATAAAACTTTTTTTTTTTT
>JAFIDM010000002.1:29221523-29234356 GCA_023159025.1 Thereuonema tuberculata
AAATGCATTAGTATTTTGTGTGTCTGGCCTTTTCTGTCTTGGTTAATACTTTATGTACTTTGTTTAAAAAAAAATATTCATATGGTAAAGAAAAATAAAAGCAATACCTTACATCTTGCATTACTGCATAGCATATATGACTATATATAATAAGATAGCATATATGACTTTAAAACAAATATAATTCCGAGAATTTGCGTTCACAAATAAATGTTTCTATTGTTCTTTTTATGCACATTCACATTCACTACAACTTTGCTTTTTGGCACTGAAAAACATTGTCGGATGAAAATTCAACACGCATTTAGGAAGTAATTCTTCCCAATTACAGATCAAGAGCTTAAAAAATGCCACTTTAAGCATTTAATATTTCTTAATCTTTTACTAAAACAAACTTTGGAATCGTTTATTTTTTGCAAATTATATTTTTTTTCTAATTACTTTGATGCCTAATCTGAGAACACCAACCACATCAATAAAAAACTGCAGTAACCAAAAGCACAATTGTTGCTCTTCTTTTTGCTACCGCATGCAATCAAGAATGTAAACTGATAAATTCACAATATAATATCTCGGCATTGCTTCACTGTTTTCACTATTCACTGTTTAATTTTATTTTTGGAAGAATGGATAATTCATGTTACGTAGTCATACTTTTAATTAACCACAAAAAAAAAAAAAACCACGAAAAAATCAAAACTGTATAAAAGGCGAAATAAATTGAAACCTAAACATAAAATTTGAAACCTAGCTTATGTAAACCCCAGGCATATGTATTTTTCCTTTAATACTCCCGATTCCCATTTCCCAAAATGGTCTCCTTGTACACACCTTCATGCTGAGATAGCAATGCACAATTATCAACTTATCCTACACTTAGCCAAATTGCTTACAACCAAATTACATATTGATTCAACTCTAAAGAAAATAAATGAACACATATTGAAATTTCGAAACGCATCAGGAAGTGTGCCGATGTACTTCTATATTGCATTACATCTATGATAATGGGTATGTTGTATAGATTGAATATCCAAAGTCTTTCTACTCCATTTTTGTTCTCTTTGTATTCTCATCACGCTGGACAGATTTCCATTTACTTTGGACACCGCTCTTTCCAATGAACAAATAATCGACCTAATCGTAATTTTGAAAAATGCTGGTAATATTCTTTCCATCTCGAACGACATCATATCTACTTACAAAATTTAGGATCGCTGCCTTATCTACGAGTTGCGATTTATTAGAAAAATGTTGTAATTATGTAGAATTAACTCTGCATGATATACTCGAATAAAATTCAAGAAACACAAATTTTGGGTTAATAAAATGTTATAAAAAAAAACCAACATTTTTTTAAAAACCAAAATATTTGATTCTGGAATTTGATTTCAATATATTTTTAGTTATTAATGACATAAGTAAAATATCTGTTACAACTATGTAGAATGTTAACAACTTTCGATGGAATGACAAAAGGAAAGTAATTTGAATTTTCTATTTCCATACTACCTATTTTTTCTTATAAGCAATAAGTTAGTTTTTCAGCATAAGTAAAGATTAAATATTGTCTTAAAACTTCCACTGATACGTTGACTTCTTTTCTGAAATTGCAAATCGTGGTATTTTTAAAGCTTTTGATTTTAATGTTGAAGAGACAAAATAAATGAAGGAAGAAAACTAATTTTTGAGAACCACTTAGCTCATAATAATACTGCTATTTTTGATTGATAAGACTTTTACGTTTCCAACTCTTTTTCGTATTTATGAGATCTAATTCAAATGACAATGTCAGCTGCAACATCAGTATCTGTGCTTCTTAAAATACTTTCGTTAATTTCATTTAGACATTCGTAATAAGCTTTACTCATGTGGAAAATGAAGTAGTTGGCTTCTCAGTAATCAGACTTTATTGGAACTTCAGCCAAGCCAGATTAACTATTTTTCCCAAACTCATGATTTTCTAGAAATATCTGTAAAAAACCTTACAATTTGTAAGATATCTAGGAAAAAAAGGAATAAAATATAAAGTTACAAAGTGAAATTTAAATAATGAATATTACTCAATTATATAGATTGTACGGAAATAATTGAGTGAGAATGTAAAGTTTTCTATTTCACTTGATTATTTTTCTCCTTTGCTTGCCCATTTGTCTGTTTCCTTATTTAGGAGCGCACCACGCAAACTGATTTTTATAAAATTTAATAATAATAATATAATAATAATAACTGATTGCCTATAATAATATTTTCACAGCAACTATCGATTACAATTTTGACAGCCCTGTTGCCTTAAGGGTGATCCGTCTAGAAGAAAAGGGCGTAAAGTAAAAGTTAAAACATAAAGTATTTCATGAAAAATAAATAAATAAGAAGTACAAAGAAACTTGATTTTTTTATATAATTTTTTCAAAGCTAATTACATTTTGAAGGAAACATGTTTGTCGAAGGGATTATACCATATAAAATGAGACTGATAGCACTTGCCTATGTAGAGGGAAGAGAAAAGGAAAAATGGAAGATGTAGAAGAAAGACAAAAAACTGCAATCAATTATTGGGTTCTGTAAAAGCGGGATGATATATGTAATAAGGATTGATTAGGATTGAGTAGATCGTTGCTGTTTAAATTTTCTTTTAAATTGGAAAAGAAAAGAAAAGAGCAATCACGTACTCCCTTTGGAATTTTATTCAGATTTGTGGAGCTTAATAACTGACTGCTCTTCGTTGATAGTTGGATCTTGTTATTGTTAATAAAAGGACAAGATTGAGTCTAGTTTTATTAGGATGGAAATGGGTTTAGTATTTAAAGTAGTTGAAGGACATTGTTTTTTGTTTATTATTTTATTGGTGAAAAGAGCCAACTCAAATTTATAGATATGATTGAAAGGAATTATAGATAGTGTAATAGGTAGCTTGTTTACGATTCAACTAAACAATACAGACTCATCTCCCATCCGTCAAAAAAGATTCACTTACGTTGTGCTCTTCTAAATCAGTTCTAGAAGATATTTGGTGCTTTTTAGGTCCAACTTAAATCCTTATCATGCTTATTTGGGTATCATCGTCCCCGCCCAGTCCTTGATGCCCAGCACTGCAAGCTCTTTTACCACTACGCAATGGAAAGCTGTGCTTACAGCTACTGAATTATTTAATGAGTACTTCTGGCTCCTTAAAAATTCTGGCACTCATGTTAAATCGAGGGATTTGAAATTACACTACCAAATTATTCGTAATTACTGATGATTAACTTGTAATGTGAAAATATAGAAATGCGTGATCTGTAAATCATGTTTTTGTTAAAAATGTAATTTTTAAAGCACAGATTCTCACGAACAGACTAGAGTCTCTTTTCTTTTATATATTTCAGCAACGTTTTCAAAACATTATATACTTTTTTTTCTTATTTTCAATTCTTTTTCTTTAGTTCGTGGTTCCTCTATCTACATTATATTATTATTTCCATTTGTAGTCCTGTCGGCATCATTTTGTTCTTACCGGCTCGTACCACATCCATCAGCATCCTTCATAAATATGCCATTTAGACTTCAAAGCTGTCATCCAACAAACGAAAGAATGTGTTTTGTTTGATATCTTCCGCGTTGCTTTGCACCACTATTTTCATTCTCTTCTAAAAAGAAACGCTCAATCAATTTCCAGTAGAAGAATTCATACGAATTGCAATTAAACTCCGTGTGTCGCCGAGTTGATAATTTCTGTTCGTTTACCAGTTAATGTTAGGAAAACGAAGTTCTTCAATTAGTGGTAGAACAAATAGATTGGAGATCATTTGTTTTTAACTGAAGGTTAACTTGTTCCTTTGTTTTCTCCAGGGAGGTTTTTCCTTAATGTAAATAAATGAATTGATATCGATGCAAATTGAAATAATGTTATTTAGAGAAAAAAAGACAATTAAAAACTTACATGAACAGTTAACGTTCATAGAATGCGTTTTAAGTTTTGTATCAGATTGTTGTTTACAATTACCGAAAGTTTTTTTTTACAATCTTTTTACAATTCATTGCTTAAGGTGACGAAATTTAATTAAGTCTTGATTCTTATTTTACTTTTTTTGGGTGTTTTGTCGATTTTAAAGACCATTTATTTAAAAAAGACAACAGGAAGTTCCTAAAGAACTTGCAGCCTACTTTCCTTGGAATGTTGCGGGTGTTATTTTTTGCGGGGTTTTAAAGTTTTGATATTTTAAAACAACACAAACGAAAACTTTCCGTTTATTTTCAAATCCTAATAAATCCCAATGCAAGCAGTACACATTTTCAATTTTTTTGGGGAAAGAAATAACAATCAACATTACCTATTTAAGTTGTCTAAATTCACTTTATTTTAATTACATTAGACCACTTGTAGATATAAAAGGTTGCTAAAACTACTAAGCATTCGAAGATATCGAAAATTATTATTTTCATTCTAATGGGTTTTTACGGAAATTTTCTTTTACTTTCATGAGCCAGTTTTTCTTCACGGATCCCCAGAGGAGAAATGTTCAAACATTACCTCTTATGTTATCAATAAACTTTTCATGAGAGTTGTACCGGGGATGAAACGTTATTAGCAAGAGACCTACACAAAGACACCTGAGACACTTACACACGATTTTCTCCTTCCCTAGAAAAGTAGGCGGTAACATTCGACGCATTCCCTTTCTTCACTTGAACAGTTCTGTCCTCTGTTTGTATGCGCATCATGTTAATGATTGGACAGATTTCCATCAAACTTATTACATATCTTTTTGTAATCCACTATCTTTTTATAAACCACTATAAACAGTCGGTCTTATATTTTGGTCTTCCGAAACCCCTCGTTTCAACCATTAGACGGATTTGTTTAAAATTTAATACAATGTTTTAATTAATACCACGACCCTTAGTCATCAAAATGAGCTCCCTTGCAATGCATACTCACTCCTCATGAGGCAATGGAAAGATGAGGATATACTTAGTTTAATTTTAACCTATTTCTGAGTTCGTCTACTTATTCATTGTAAGTTTCTTCTTAATGTTTATCAAGTATTGTCTGATCGAACGAACTCTTCAACATTCCACTTGACCATTTTTCTTCTTTGTACGCATAGTACGTTAAAACGGTTGTAGGAACTTCAGCTGTAGGACCTCAGCTTGAAATCATAGATGCATTCAAATTGGCTTCTACCCTTTCCATTCTCAGGAAATGATCTTAGGAGTAAATGACCTCCGAAATTCCTCACTAAAATGAAAATACTGATTTCTTTAATATTTAGCAGAATTATATTGACTCAATCCTCACAATTCTGAAAATACGTTTCATTCTTAGGCTGAACTCAGCGATAGACAGCTAAATTCAAGTCTTGTTTAACAATTATTTTGTCTGTTTTAAGCAGAACAATTCTAAAGAAATGTAGTGTCGAAACTGTGGTGACGTTAAGTAAATACTTATAGTCAATATTCTGTTATTTGACCATAAATATCATGCTTTTGAATTGTACAGTAGTTATTTTGTCCAACTTGATTAACCTTTAAGCCTGATTTGTAATGACCATTGTGAATAATCAATAATTAAAATGATCTAATGCAATGTCACTAAATATTTAATGTTCAAGTTCATTGGTAACATTAAGGTAATTTCTAAACTTAATTCCTAAACTAAAAATAATGGTTTAAAAGTGAAAAGCTTTTTTCTGTCTTAAAGATATAGCATTAAGATAATTTTACAAGTACCTACAGTAATACTAATTTATGTAGAAAAAAATTCTTTAGAGAGTACAAGCATTTCCAAAAGTCTGAACACGACACTTTGCTTTGTTGCAATGAAAAGTAAAGTACAATTGGGCGATCAAATAAAACATCCGAAGTCTTAGCATTCCGTTTGAACATTTTTGTTCTCTATTGGACTCTTCACTTGCGCATCACCCTAAAATACTGGAATGATTCCAAAAATTTGTATGTAACTTATTTATGTTATAACTTTAAACTAATCCCTATTTATTTCGGTCTTCACTCTCCCATCCCTCCGAAATTATCGGTAGAACTGCTAGATGAGCTTTCTAAAATTTGATATGATACTTATTTTTGTATAACAAGTATAGTTCGTTACCTATCTCTTAAATTCCTTTCGAAAGAAAATGAATCTGGTAAGTACATTAACTCGTATCAAATCTAAAATATAATAAACTATAAACAAATATGTGGGCCCGGTAGCCGGGTGGGTAAGTGAGCTTGGCTGCGGGTTGGAGGTGACGGGTTCGATTCCCGGCCTCGGGGGAGGGCGGGACTTTTTTCACGCTTCTTTCCCCTCCAAACGGGTCCTAGGGTCTACCCAGCCCTCTGTAGAATGGGTACCGGGTTTCTTTCCCGGGAAGTTCAGGGGGGCGGGCGTCGGGCTGACCTCCCGACCTCAATCTAGTCCCGTTGGTCTCGAAACGCTGGGAGCCTTACCTCCCGCGCCCCCGTGGGCCTGCATGGCCTGTTTATGGGCTTGCTTAACTTTTTAACAAACAAATATAATTTAAGTGTAACCATCGTAACTCACTAGGCCTATACCTCATCTCCGATTCAATTTGTCCAAAATTCTTGCTACTTATAATCCAAATTTATAATTTATAATCTAAATGATGTACGCTCAGTGGAAGACTTCGCCTGTTCATTCATCAACATCACAGTATTTAATTGCTAATTGACTGATCATGTGAAGCATTAGGAGTTTTATTATTCCAATTGAATATTTTTCATCTTGTTTGTTTTTATTTGACTCCATTTGTCTGCCTATATGAGCATCGTGTTAAAAAGACTGGATTGATTACTATAAATGTAGTATTTTCTTAATTCATGGCCTAACATAAAATGGATATCCCCCATTTCTTAAAATTGATCTCAGACCTTCGAAATCTTCCCTAACCTTTGAATTCCTAATAATGTTTTACCCGGAGTGTGCATTTATGCTGACACTGTTTACGATATTTCACGATATTTTACGGGTTTTTGGGTTTTAGCGATTAAGTATTTGGATTTCCCATTGAATTTAGGAACATTGTTGTCTCTTGCATTTTGTCCGAGAACAGCATAGTTTGTAAGATACTTGCGAAAATATGATAAACAACACGGTCATTCTGTACCCCACCATCGACAATGTATCACCCTGTACATATGAGATAGTATTATTGTGTAATATATATTGAGGATTCATCGTATCATGTTTTATCTGGAGTGTGCATTTATACTGACTCTGCTTATTTCGAATATTTCAGATAACTCCATCCAAATTCATTACATCATTGAGGTTAATTTGATAGACAAATATCACTCCTAGCTATAAAGCAGCAAGAGAGCAGTTCAATCATTTATATTAAAGAAAGTTGAGAATATACTTATTGACAAAGCATACAAAGTCTTACTATTCAATTTGAACATTTCTCTCCTTTGTTTGTTGTTTGTTTGTGTACGGGCATCAGGCTAAAACGGCTGAGCAGATTTACATAAAAGTTGATACATAGGATGTTTAGGGTCAAACATAAAACATTAACCCGATATTTTGGTCTTCATCCTTCTCTGTAGATTATAACGCACGCCCTTACAGAGTTGCCCTAGTGGATGGCAGACATCCTGAGCCTTGAGTGATCAGCTCTTTCGCCGTGTATTAAACTTGATTGAACATTTATTGACACACAGGAGACATTTTGCAGGATTTCGTATCGTTTCTAGAACTCTTCAGGAGCTCAGGAAAGCATTGGTGGAAAAGTGGGAGTCCATTCCTCAACAATAGCTTGACATTCTTGTGCTGAGAATGCGAATTCGCTGTACAGTATGGATCCGTGTGGTTGGCCATCATATAGCATATTGCTCTTTATCTTCATTATGTTTGTCTATGACACGGGTTGTTCTAGTAACTTTTTATTTATTTATTTGCCACATATTTAATACAATTTGGTAAAACTTCTACTGCTAGTAAGGTTGCAAAAGACAAATTTTTAAGTAAACATACATGTTTACTACCATTACAACTCAAATCACAGCTGTAGCATTTAAAAAGTTTGAGCAATTTCAGTAAATATTTCAACTTATTTTAAAACATTTATTCAAAAATAGCTTCTTTTAATTACTAACAAATTTCTTTTTGTGCTTATTTAAAAGAAGACATTACTTTATTAGACATTACTTTAGTCAAATGTTTTTGTCTTAATAAGTGTTTTTACTTTATACTGTGGCAAATTAATATGTTACCTATGTGATAACAAAGTTTAATCTGTTTAACTGAAAAATGAACAAAAAATTACGAAAGTAAAATAAAATAAAAATTAATTAAGTAAGAAATTAATTAAAAATTAAAAGTAAAATTAATTCCAATGCTTATTGGAATTCCGGACAGTTGTCTCGTTCTTGTTAATACTCATCAGAATTAAACGTCGTTTGTGCCTAGCAGGTAAATGTGCAAGGTTTTGGTACTCTTCTGATTCTAGTGATAATGCAATTCTTGTTTGTTATTGAGGGTTATTAACAAATGCTGGAGGAGGAGTGTGCGACATAGCCATTTGCATCTTCAGTTGTTCATCGAATAAGTGAATCTGGGCTGATGCGTCCCAACTGATTCCCATTCATAATGATTCTTGCTTTAAGATATTTTACATGTCATTCATTCTTGGTTTTTAAACTAATATGACATTTCTTGTTAAAAGTGAAAAAACTAAAGAAAGCACGTAAGTGCGCTTCGCAACATGAGCTATCATCGACGAATTTGGGACGACAATTTCTTTCTTATTAGGAGTCGTCAGCCAGATTTGATAGGCAAAGAAAACCTCGAAAGGTTAAGGATCCTCTTCCTGCTTTCACAAGTGGGGCGCCACAATAGAAAGAAAACTAAAAAATACATTATAATCAATTTAGCTTACAAATCCTTGACCTGCAGACTTCCAAGATCAAAAAGAATTTAAAGAAAGAACCAAAAAAAAAAAAAAAAACCCATAAACTAAATAATTTAAATAAAGAAAATTCTACCATGTTCATTATAACATTAAAAGTTAAAATATAAGGAAAGCACGTATTTTTTCACTTTTAATGTTATAATGGGTATTTTAAAGCATTCTTTCTAATATTTACATTACTATATTTTATTTTTACATCTATTACTCTTAAATGATTGTTGGAATATGCTTTAAGAAAATAGTATCTCACAAACTATTACCTGCCATTATTAGCTCTATTCTGTATCTGCCTTATTAGAACAAATGTGATGCATAAATTATAAAAATAATTTATAAAGTAAAAAAATAAATAAAGCTGACTTAAAAATAAAGTAAATAAATAAATAAAGTAATCTTGTTAATTAAAGGGCTTACTGAATTACAAATAAATAATAATTATTAATTTACATAAATTATATAATGTTTAAACAATTAAAATTATTTCAAATTTATGAGAGTTATCATTTCATACATAACATAAAAGTTTATATTCATTATCATTTAGAAAATTGAAGGTGTCTTGTCCACAGCTTTTTAAAGTTGCAAACATTTAAAAATCACTTTTTTCTCAGATTAGTGCTGTGTATGTTGTCTTTTTTCTCTAATTGATTAGAACTTCATATCTAAAAAATGTCTTGTCTATAATTCCTCAAAGTTCAAGAATTTTTAAAAACTCTGTTTTCGGTCTAACAGTAACTATTTTGTAGCTTTTCTCGTATTCTTTATGAATTCCATATCTCAAGAATTTTAATTTTAACCTTAGTACTCCATTTATACTTACGAATACTTTCTTTACCTCCATTGTAGTAACATCTGAAAAGCATCATCTGTCAGGAGTGAAAAACGATTTCTAGCGGAAAACAACACCAGAAATCAAATTGTCGATGAATTTTTTTTGAGGTTATAAAGAAGTGGATGTTTGTTTTCCAAGAAACGAAATAATCAATATCAATTCTTGTAACATTAAGACTGAAGGCTTCGAAAAACATAAAACCAGCAACTTCTTAGAAGACTGACCACTATGGGCACATAAAAACAGAATCAGTTTATCGATTCAGAAATTTGTTATCATCCTGTAGCAATATTTATGTAGTTTCTTTAAAAAGACTTCAGTGGACATGATAGTGAAAATAAAAATTAAGATAAAACAGTACACTTCAGGTAAACTAAGATAATCCTACATCCCTTAGATCTCAACAGCGAAAGTCCATTGTTAAAGAAAAAAATCAAAAGAAAAGTTGACCTCTTTATAAACCATTCGAGAAACATTATGAGTTTCTACTTATCTATTGTGCACAATAAGGAAATTGGAAGCTGTTGAGAGATGGAATTACTTGTCGTTGACTGCAATAAACTGAAACAGATTCGGATGTACATACTTGCAGATTTTGTAAGTTTGTAATTGATTAAATAGTTGTTGTATCTAAGTGCGACTTCCACCCTTAGATCCAGGTTCTATGGATCTCTTAAGTGTTCCCAGCATGGCGAACTCCTAGAAGAGTCCGTAGAATTTCAAAGAAAAGATTTTCCGTTGCCTTCCGCAGGAAATCATGAAGGAATGTTTTCAGACCTGAAGCGAAAGATATAGAAGCAGACAAAGGTAGGAAAGGAAATTTTTCAAACATCCATGCCAACGCCGGGATTCGAAACTAAGTTCCGTCACATCTGTCTCGTGGAAGTCCGCGCCTTGACCACTAGGCAATGCCAGAAAGGCTAATGGATTAAATAGTGCATAATAAAACCATGGCAATATTATAAAATAGTTAATCATTAGATTTATCATATATTAGTACTTTTAATTTTTTTTTTACTTGATTGTAATCGTGAGCACAGCTTGGAAATGATTTAAAAAGAAATGTGTTTATAAAAAAGGAATATATGTTTTTCAGTTAGAAATGCTGTGCAATATTCAATTTAAATCATACTTTTCACACTTTGATCGTTGCATTGTCGCTATGACATTGACCTCTCTTGTCTGAGTACCGGATTTCGTGGTAATGGACGATCCCGCGCTGGGAAGGTTTTCTCGGGATTCTCCCATTTCACCCGCACTACTTTCACCGATGTTTCGCTCTATCTGTCCTTCTTTCTATGGGGATAATTCAGTTGATCAACGGTCGCGATGCTATGCTCTCTGCCACCCACACTCACCGCTTAAAACATACATTCTGATCATTTAATTTAACAATTCGAGTCATGTTTGCAATTAAGAAAAACATGGGACCCTAACAACAATCTTGGTGTGACAAAAATCACTGTAAACACTAACCATTTATTTTACAAATGTCTCTTAGAGAAGCCACGGATCCTCACATTTAGGCATTTCTTTAGAATAGCATATTGTATCTATTGAAAAGACAATTCTTTCTAGTCATTTGTTTTTTACTTTATTTCAATTTGTTTTACCTGTGTGTGTAGTTTATTAATCAATAAGGACTGATATAAATACTTTGCTCAATTTAATCATTTTGGTTTTTTTTATTCTTCTATTAGTTAAGAGGAGTAATTTTTTTTTTCAATTCGGATTTATTACTATTACAGTAAAACCCCACTAATCCGGCATCCGATCATCCGGCATCGGCCTAAGGGTTTTTTTTTTCTGAAATAAGCCTTCCGGGCGCGTTCGGCAGAGTTCGTGGGCAATCGGCTGAGGTCGGGCATACTCGGAGGTGATGACAAATCTTCGTCCGTCATTTTGTGTCGTCTAGTGCTCACTTGTCAGTGCTACGGTACAGTGTCGCTTTGCCGTGAACGTACAGAGTTGTAAGTTTAAGTTGAGTTTCTGTGTAATGTTTTCTAAACCAAGCATCTCTAAAGAAGCAGTGAAGCGTAAACATGTTACGCTTACAGTACAACAAAAGCTAGAAATAATTGATCGGATTGAGAAACTTATAGTAGAAAGTGTAGTAGGGCCTCAACAAGAACATCAACCACCAGACATCGAATCCGATGAAGAAGAAGGGGTTGACGCTTCAAATTCAACAGCTCCTATCTGGAACGAAGCAGCTGCCGCTATTGACACATTTATAAGATTTGCTGAATGCAGCAAATCCTACAATGCTGCAGAAATCGTTAACTTATGTATTGTCCGTAATGAGTTTTTAAAGAAAAAAACATGATTCAAAAAAACAAAAAGACATTAGGTCTTATTTCTTACCAATGAAATAAAGTACCGTATTTATATACTTTCCAATGTTGTACGTATTATAAGTATTATAAGTATTAACAACAATAATGTATGTACTTAACTTAATATTTAATGTCTTAGTACTGTACTATATTACTTAATTTACGAAATAAAGTAACTATACTGTACTGTATGTACTTTATTAAAATATAATACTACGTAAAAATATATTTTGTTGTTTTGTTTTTAACATTTTCCCTCACTACCGAAATCAGAGAAATCACAATAGAACACGGAAAAATAGCCTGATACCTATTAATAGCCCTTTTGACTCTCTATTTTAGCGAATTTCCGCTATCCTCGCAATAACGGCTATTTTTAGACGGCGTTCAGTAATCCGGCATTTTCGGTAATCCAGCACTGCCGAAGTCCCGAACGTGCCGGATTAGCGAGTGTCTACTGTAATATCATTCTCGGACCCAGCACATAAATAACAGATATTATACATGTATATGTTACCGGCAATATATTAAAGCCGGCATTCTATAGAATACCTAGGCATTTTATATAATGCCGAAACGTGGCCGGCAGAGTATGAAACGATTAAACATTTCAAACATTGACTACGCATTCTATAGAATGCCAAATGACAAACCGGCAATGTATGAAATACATCTCATTTCGTTTCGAATATCATATGAACAGGTACGGAAGGGTCAAAATATGCGATTTTCTTTGAATTTGTTAAAAAAAAAAAA
>JAFIDM010000002.1:29243763-29257607 GCA_023159025.1 Thereuonema tuberculata
TGTTCAATAATTACCTGTCTCAAAAACCCAAATGCTTCTCATTGTTGAGACATTACTAACTGGAATTCAATAAAAAGTTGTTTTTGTTATTGAAGTCATTTTGTCTATCTAAGAAAATTTGAATGAAAAGAAGATGTAAGCTTTCGAGATGAGTAAGTAGCTATACTTTTGGTTTACATTGATGTATTATTTCGCCAACTATTATTAATTACAATTATCATTAACTAAAATTAGCAAAAAATACCAATATTAAAAATACCAAATAAATTTCTTTCCTCTAGATGTGAGAAAAAGTAATGATAAAACGCTTTTAAAAAGAACATGTATAAAAATAATTTTATTGTATTACCTCTATAGTTAGAGCAAAATAATTAACGACACATTCTTTCAATGTGCCTGCATTCTCCTTTCCTTAGGAGCCAGAACTGTATTACTGTACTAAGTACAAGCAAATGTTTTTGATATCCAATGGATTAATGGAAAGTTGGGAAAATAGAATATGAATAAGCCTAGAATGGATACCCAGGAATTGGGAAATATGAATAAGCCTAGAATGGATACCCAGGAATTGGGAAGTTTAAAGAAATCCTGCAAGAAGCAGCAATTCGAGAATAAACGATGTGAAACGTAATCTTCATTTCTGAGTTCTAACAAGAAAAAATTGTTAATAAATAAACAGAAATCTAACAAAAATAAATAAACAGAAAGTTGCATAATCCTGGGCAGTACAGCTACGGAAAGATGTTCGAGTATTTAACCTACCGCATCACAGCATTCAAAACATTCCTCTTTCTAAAGCAGTTTGAAAAAGATATGAATTTACCAACATTTCTCAAACTGTTTTAGAAAGAGGAATATTTTCATTTGAAATTCTGATGGTTAGAGAAGACGAATTCTGTGGTAGGTTAAGTACACGAACATCTTTACGTGGCTGTACTGCATTGCATTATCAGAAATAATAAACTTTGCAGAACATACCAACAACAATAACAAAAAGAAAACTGAAAAAGAAAGACATTTACTGAATTTTGGAATGGTTTTAAAACATAGGAAAAAAAGAGTAATAAAACTGGCGAAGTAAATTAGTCGTCACAGAGGATTGTAGACACCTGGCTTCAACTTCTTGTAACTTGGAACAATTTAATGGCTCAAGAACTCATAGCTTTCCACAAATAATAAAAGTATATAATAATCGTAAATAATTGAATACTTTTTATGAAATAGGAACATGTAATAAGATACTAATACAAACTAATTAAACTTCCTACTCCTTCAATCCAATTCGAGTAGGCTGTACAACATAATAAAAGAAAACTAGGATAACCATTTTCAACAAATTATGAATATTATATATGACGAAATATTAAAGTTAAATTACGTCCGATGTAATTCACTGTGAATTAAGAAAAAAACGATTGGATGGTCTGTGAGACCTTGCAAAAATATTTTAGGTCTGAGGCTTTTCATTGAATAAAAAGTAATTTTAAAAGATATTTTGCCTTTTCTAATTATGGAAAAACCTAAGAATTAAAATTGATTATGCAATTAAAAAAGAAAAAAACAGGGAAGTTCATTTTTATTAAAAATAAAATTAGAACAATGTTTGAGCTGAATGAAGATAAGATGTTAAACTGCCTTTATCATTTTCATTTATATTTATTAATTAATAAAACTTTGAAAAAGTAAAAAAAAAGTGAGTTAAGAATTAATGAACATTAAATACAAAATTCTTCTTTTCGTTACTAATAGAGCCAAAAAGATCGCATGACATGAGATCGCAACATCTATACAACTCTTAAAATACAACCCTTAATATAGAAAAGATTTATAAAAAAAGATTTGATCATAAAAAAGTCAAGATTACAATGATGATTTTTAAAGCCATTGAAGCGCATTTCACATTGACTTTCTTGAAATCAAAACTTGCTGATATCAATATTTCTGCTATTTCACACGAGAACTGAATCTCTCCTATGTCTCCTAGCGACCAGTGGATATTAAAATATCGTTGTACCTGCGACAAAATGACAAGATCCGCTCAACGACATATACGTTGAGAAATTTTTGAGAAACACATACAAGGAGCTTTTTCCATTCCCAGAATTCTTAGAGATAGATCGACCGAATGAAAAATCCAACGTTAAATTAATAAAACGCCAAGCAAATTCTGATGCACTAAATGCAATTGCTTGTTATATTTGTAATGACTCAGAATTCTTCTGAAATGGACTGAAAATTCAAAATCACCATGTTTAATAATGAAACCACCAATAAGAGATAAGGATAAGGATCAGGGTAAAGAAGGGTCGGATATTACCGTCTAAAATCACTCAGACCACAGGAATAGGTCCATTGTACCCCCGCATGACAGCGATGACTGTCAAAGATTCATTCTCCAACACTGGGATGTAATTCAGTGGTCATGAAATGTCCTTGGACTTACAAAAAGATAAAACGACCTTGATCATAAAGGTGGAGATAATCCAATGCCTGTGGAACTGTTTTTCCAAGACGGTCCCAAGTAATAGTTTACCTAGATCAATGAAGAAACCAAAGAACGGTTCCAGGCCAACAGGAAGTGAAGAAGAACCCCTCTTCGCCAACAGATCCGCCTAGTAGAAATTGATCAAATTTGTCCTGGCTAGACAAGTCATGCTTCCCTGCAGTCAGCAAGAAGTTGTATAGTGCAAAGAGGGCTGCTCAGAGCATCAATGCAGCCTGACTATCCGAGCAGATAGAAATAGTCCTATTGACGGTTGAGGATTTCATAAGCACAAAAAAGAATAGCAAAAATCTCTGCCTGAAATACAGTACAATAAACACCAAGGGCATGAGAAATATCAACTCTTGGTCTTAGCTCCTAAATACCGACGGACCCACTAAATTCAATTGTTTCTTACATTTGTAATAACTCGTAATTCTTCTGAAATGAACTGAAAATTCAGAACCACCATGCCTAATAATGAGACTACCAAAAAGAGAGCTGAAAAACACTTTCTTCTTTACGTCGATTTGGGACAACTAAGGACCACTGACACTAGCCCAGTATGACGACCGTCACGATGGAACTAGTAAAGTTCGAGAAGGGAGGACGAGATTCACATCAAGTCCAGAATAACACTGAGATAGTAAATCCCAGGTGGAAACCGACGAAACACAGAAGAAGAAAGAAACAGCCATGCCGATGCCGGGATTCGAACCCAGGTTCCGACGCAACGGCCGCACGGCAATCCGCCGTCTAGACCGCTCGGCCATGTCGGAACTGCGGAAAACACTTTATATTAACAGTAAAATACTATTTCTGATGCATTATTTAAATTTTTTCAATGAATTTAAGTTTTGGGGACTAATCAGCTTTTAGCATTATTTTGAGATATTTGCCTGAGTCTTCTAGTCATTCACTTGATTTATTTACTTTATCTTGGTGTGTATTGTTCCTTTCTTTTCTTCTTGCTTGTAAAACGCAGCATAATAAAAAAAAACTCAGCATAATAAGTTCGGGTAACTTATTGATCTGTGAAATTGTGCAAACTCAATCATTATTGAACAGACTTCTTAAATGTTGTTCTTTGTTCTTGTAAGAGAGCTTCCTATTGGTTGTTCTTAATTGCCTCTTCTTCAGAAAAGACTATATTCTCCGAAAGGCAATTCTAACTTTTCCCCTCGGGATTTCAGACACTCAAGTGCCAGAAGTGATTACTGTGGTACTGATATGACTGTCTTCTCATCAAGTTGATATTGTAAATAAAATGTGACCTTTTTATTATTGACTTCAAAGTAATCCTGAAACCCATTACCAAGGACGTCTCATTTTAGAACCACGTCTTCGTTTATTGTTGTCCCAAGTTTAATGACTATCAATCTTTTTTTCATTATAAGAAATTTTGCAACTTTTTTTTTTTCAGTGTTTTTTTGAAATTGTCATTTTGAAGTTTTTGTTTCATGGATTGTAAAAGACCTATTTTCTTAAAGTTCTTAAATTCTCCAGGCAAAGTTGAATTTCACAGTTCACTTGACGCCGCCGTCGCTATTGGAACAACTGTTTGAATCCGATAAATAAAAGAGCTCTCAGAATTTACTAACGTTAAGAAAGAGCTGACTGATTTCGAAAACAGATGTTATTTGTTGGATGTCAGTCTCATAAAGAATATACTTTAATGGGAAACGAATATCATGCTATCAATATAAAATACATCAATGCCAGATACGATTTACATCAATAGAACAATACTGGAAGTAAATCACACCAAATCAGAAGGATATCTTATGTTGAAATGTTATTAATTGACTATCCTTAACGTAGCAAAGATTAATGAAGATTTTAATTGTTGTTTTTTTTGCTAACATATTTATGTTATAAAGTAGATAAAAATAAGTTAATATCACATAATGCTTATTCAAGGCTTTACATACATCCTTCTTTATCATTCTAAAAGAGCATAAAAGTTGAAAAACTGTTAATTTTGTGAATGTACTTTTTTTTAAATAAAAGCTATTCACAAACAAATATCCAAGTCAACAACAACAATATTCGTATACAATAAAACAATACTAAATGTAAACAAGGTAGGGGTAGCGATTAGTAAACCAAACACAGTGCTTCACAACAGCTTCTGATATGTCATTTCTGTTGCATTATCCCTTTAATTTCCTTATTATTACAAATGTGATTGCTGCGAATGCCAAAGGCGCAATTGTTGCAATTATTATGATTGTTGTGGTTGTTGCTGAGCTGTATTGTAGATGTGATTGTTGCGAATGCAAAAGGCGCAATTGTTGCGATTGTTGTGCGTTGCATTGTGGGATACTTGTCCATAAACAGACGGACAAACCGGGATTAGTAGGCTTCCTATCAGAAGCCTAAAAAGAGATTTGTACTATGTTTATTTGTTTTCATTTTTTCTATTATTGTTTGTATATTTTTACTCTATATAGAAAATAAATAAATAAATTCTTTAAACAGTTTTTTTTCCTCCTTTAAATATTTTTTTCAAGTCACTATCATTAAATTTAGATACTTATAAGATCGAGTGAGTTAAAATGATTTAATAGTGACTAATGCCGAATGAAAATTCACAATAAAATGAAAGATTTGCATTGTTTTCTGTTTCATTCAATGACTTCTTCACTCGACTGTTGTTCTTTCCCAGCAGAATTCCACTGATAACAGGATTTCTCAAAAGGTGGACTAAAGAATAAAGGAGCAGGAGAGTGTTGGGGCAACCTTCGCCTTCGTATTCTAATTAATGGTTGCCCTCCCTCCCTCTACCTTCTACTGTAATGTGTCGAAGCCAGCTTTAGGAAAACGTAATTATTATGATAATCTCGTAAAAACGCGTCGCCTTCCCTTTTCTTTTGTAAATCTAAGATAAGACTCCGAACTTAACGCATCGAGGGATCCGTTAAGATTTCCATTAACAGAAGAATGAAATCATAAAAACAAAAGCAAAGGCCTCCTACCTTAAGAGATTGCGCATTTTATTACAAATAGGTTATCCCAGAGTGTTGGGTCGTGAAAGACGCCCGACCAGTCTTCCAGTCTGGACTTTTAAACCTTTTATCTTTTACCTGTCTAAATTATTCATAATTCAATTTCCATAGTTGATAGGCTTGTACAGCTGCCAACTACTAACCTTTTCTCTGTTTTGGATCAAAACATATTCAACAGGAGACCATATTTATGTATTTTGGATATTATGTCTTTGTTTATTCTTATAAAAGTTATTTGGACTTTAACTGGGTGGTTTTTGATTTCATATTTAGGCCTAATCCTTTTCAAAATAAAAGTTATATCAAGAGGTAAATTTCACCATTAAGCAAATTTTATAAAATTTCATAGGACGATACATATATATTTTGATTTAGATTTATAATCGTTTAAACTTTCCAAAAACTTATTCATATCAGTTTCCATGATACTCTATATCAAGTTTAATTATTTTCAACATTCCCAATATGATATTTATAATTATCTCTAAGAGAAATAACTCTTTTTTATTTTGTATTTTATTAGTAGACAAAGTTTACTCATTGAATTACAGCAATTCAATCTTTTAAAGTCAACTTTATTCCAAAAAAGAAAAAAAAAGAAAAAAATCTCGAGTTCATTCAGAGATGCTTTTCCCACAGAAATTCAGAGAAGTTTAATAGACGAGAGACATTTTGCTTTTATTCATTGCTTTCTAACTTATACTCAATGTATTCACAAGCGTCTCCATCAAGTCATTGGGAACAATTGGAGAGAATTACATAAATAAGAAATGTAATATATAAAATGTATATTGACGAATACATTTCTGTGAAAAGTTCAGTATCGATGCTATTCAGTATTATTCTGAAAGTTAAAATTATTTATATTTTTGCTTCATTTGTCATAATTCAAATTTCATGACTTTTATGACAAAATTCATAAAGCTTCCAGCAGTCTATATAGCTTCTTTTTTATTCAATTACTTCAAATTGACATTTTTGCAGTAGTATAATGTTTGTGAAACGCAGTTCATTCCTATTCTAACATTGACTATCAGACAATTAAGGAGATGTTAAATTATTCGTGGAATGTTCCATCCTTCTTTTTTTCTACGCACTTATCTTTTGTGAATTTGCAAACAAAATCTAGACGACTAAAGAAGACATTTCACATCATTCAGAGCTGAGTTAATCACTTTAGTTAGGCGGAACTAAATTCGATAAATCATTTTTCCTTATGACTGTCTTCCTTTTTTTTGTTTTGTTATTTTGACGAAATTTCTGATAAACTTGTTTCTCTAAAACGAAATGAAATCTGGAATAAATTTTAGTGAGTTGACATGGAAGAAAATACTATCGAAGGCATGATTGACAGAATTTTCAATGTGACTTTAATTGATTATAAAGTATTCAGGTAATAACATTAAGTAAATCTTCCCAATTAATAATTCTAGTTTTTCTCTCCTTTCGTTATTCGTAATGTGTGTTTGAAAATACGAAATTATAATGTTTAAATTATACCTAGCATATAGGTATACATTTTAATGATTAGTAAATTTTAGTCAAACTTTGGGCATTTTAATGATATTTTAATTATATATTCGTCTGTAAGTTATTAATTTTGGTATTCATTATCACAGTTCAGATTTCTACTGAATTTTTTCAAAAAAATTATCTATCTTCTCATATCTTTACACAGTAACACACTTCTAAACCTCTATTACGTCTTAGAGGAAACTAATTTTGAAGGTTTTCTTAATAATTAGATCAACAAAAAAAATGTTGAAGGAAAATATTTATATGATTATGAATTATTTCATTTTGTTTGAATATTTTGTGGAACATATTCTTATCCAGTCTAAAGAAAATACTTAAATAATATTTATATAAAAATATCAGAAGTCCTGTATTAATTTTCATTTTATTATTTTTCTTAACTAGTCGGCTACCTGTCAGTTCGCTCCGGAAGCCTCCGCATATGTAACGGAAAACAACTTTGTATTTATTAAAAAAACTCACACACATAAATTACATCAAGTAAACTAAAACTAAAATTTTTTTAAAGTTTTTTTAAATTTAATTTCTGATGTTTATATTCTGTCAATCCACGACTGCTTTTAGAACCAGCGTGTCAATCATATATCTATGATATATTTTTATTTTTTATGGAGATTAGAATGTAGTCCTCGTGGTTTAATGGCTAAGACGTCTAACTTCGGAGCAGATGGTTGCATGTTCGATTACCATACTGAATTTGTAGAAATTATTTCTATTTTCACAAATTACAACAATTGCACCAGACAGACAGAGAAATAAAATGCTTTTAGTAATATAGATATACTTTTCAGTGGTTTTTGAGTTACAAAGACCATTGGTTGTTAAGTTACAAATAGTGATTTTTCATATATTCTATCTTATAGAAACAGTGCTTCTTTCTTTCTTGAATCTCTTTTTTTAATTACAACCATTACCCGTGTGCAAATTGATTGATATAGATATTTGAAGAAAACATATGTTGAGATGAATGTTTGTTAATATAGATGATGAATGAAGATCGTAGCTTGTATATAAAATTCTTGGTGACGAATTGATTGTGACTATTCTTTCGAGTGAAGATAACCAAATTCTGATGACTTGTGACTCAAAGGCATAAAGTTGTGCGTGAGTGAAGACAACGTTCTCCAAATAGATGGCAATTTTATTTAGAGTTTGTCCTTGAGCTTTATTGATAAACATCGTGTAAGAAGGCCTGATCGCAAATTGCTTTCTTGTGAAAGTGAATATAAGTAGATTATCGTTTGGTTTCTTAGACATCCTATGGATGAAAACAAAATCTCCTTTGTGAGTTCCTGTTATAATTTCGGCTTCTATGAGATCATTATCGAATGAACTGCATTTAAGTTGAGTTCCGTAGCAGTGTCCAAACTTGGGATTGATTTTTTGCAACAACATTATTGGAGATCCAATCTTCAATGACAAACGATGTTGAGGAATACCGCTGAGATTCAATGAGTTCAGATATTCACGCAGATAGAGATGTTCGTGTTGTGGATTATCACATTTATCAATTTTATTCTCACTTAAATACTCTCTAGTCTCATCTTGTATTCTTTGACTTATCACTCGATTGATGTCATCGACAATCTCGTTCTTTGGTAAGTTCTTAACTTTGACGTGATTCCAGGCATTTGAGTTGCAAATAGTTTTTTTCAGTAATCTATCTCATAAAAAGGGTGCAAACTTGTTTTTTCGGGGCAAACTTCATTCATTTGTTTCCCCTATTGTTCTATGATGTCACACTGTTTAAAACCCTTTCGTTGAACAACTGTATATCCTTTAGGGGAGACCGGGGCAGAACGGTCCACTTTTTTTTATTGAATTTTTTTTTTGTTAAGAGATTTTCCATTGCATTTATTTTTGTCAGAATCGGGAACTATTCAAGAATGTAAATACGTGATTTCATTTCATTATATTCATAAATAAAATTGATATTAATTCGCAAAGCAAAAATGGTAGAGTGGTCCAACCTGCCCGGGACCACTGGGCAGGCTGGACCACCCCATGGGGCACGTTGGTCCGGGTAAGAATAACAACATTTAAAATAAGATTTTTATTGAATATAAAATAATATGCCATTTAGGATATCATGAAATAAAGTTTAACTTAAAATAGACTACTTAAGGTATTACATATTCAAGTGAAAATTTAAAATAATCATTATGCAGTTGAAAGTCGTAAATGAATAATATCAAATAGGTTTACATTGAATTAATTAATCATTTTCACTAGAGAAATCTTCTTTGCAGTTGAGGCGTTCGTAAAATAAACCTCGAATATCACTGGCTACGCAGGAACTATAGGCCCATCTCTTGCACTGCGTACATTGAATCCACTCCTGCCATGGTTTGCTTTTTTTAAAGTTCTTCAAACAGGAGAGGCGCACAGCCTCTTCAACATCTTCATCATCCCTAATCATCTGTAATTGTTTCCTCTTTATCCCTTTTCCTTTGCTTCTATTTTTTTTTTATGTTGCTTTTAGAGACTGTTGGCCGAGTCATGTTTTTCGTTGCTACTCTTTCTTTTCTTTCTTTAGATTTTCGTTGCTCTTCTTGCAGAGCTTTTTTTTACTGGCGTATCCGTCAGTATTGCCGTTGACCTTTTTTGTTCTCTATTAAGATTATTAAGATTATATTATTATTTATGCCATTTTTTAATGCTTTCTAATGTAACAAAGTGTGTATAGAATTTATATTTAATTTGAGTTTCACTTATTGAAAATTGTGTTAGTTCACTTAGGGATGTAATTGTGTGTGTTTTAGAATACTCTCCTGAAATGTTTAGACTGATTGGATGTACTTTTTGCCCGTGTGTTTCAGATTCATCAACTGATCTGATTTTTCCCGCCAGAGTGTACTTAACTTTTCTCTTTTTGTTCCCATGGGAAAACGAAACAGATAAAACCACGTGATCACTCAATCAACGCACAACTGTTTTTTCGAAGTTTTTCTTTTTCTTTCGCACAAATTGTTTTCTAAATAAGCTCAAACCATTAAAATAATATTTAACCATGAAATATCACAATAATAATATACAAGACTTTACCAAATACAAAAATTCAAATAAATAATTACAACAATACAATTATTAAAAATCAAAATATATTCCCTCAGAGACCAAGATTTTAATTTGTCATGTTGCCAATTCCACAACGTGACAGTTTGCATAGTTTTTAATTAGAATTTAATAACAGTTAAATGTGTAATTGGCTATTTTCGAAGATTAAGATGCCTTCGCACAAAGTCTTCCCCTATTACGGTACTTGCTGAGAGGAATTACTAAAGGGTTAATATCCTTTAATAATATAGGCTACACACAATGTATAATAGCCTACATAAAAAAATATATAAAAAATATAATATTGTAATATAATACAATATAATAAAATAGGCATAATAAATATATAATATAGAAAAAAAATATAATGTATAGTGCCAAAATATTTTATTGTAAAAACAGCTGGGCAGAGTGGACCACTGGTCCAATGTGCCCCGTGTCGTGCGGTCCACACTGCCCCATCGCCATTTTGTCGTTTCCTTCAGTTGTAACTATCGACTACTTTAAGTATTCAGTTCATACTATAGCTTAAAATGATCTTTAGATTGCCGCCTTTAATATGCATATTAAGGTTGTGTTATTCAATGCATTTCTGAAAGGCAATATTAAAGTAAAAACAACACTAAACATTTACTTACCTGGGCAAAAACAAAACAATCGATCACCTCACTTTCACCAATAAGCCGAATTCACTGACAGTGAGGTAGCAGCGCCACAAAGACGCCAACCTTCTATCCGATTTTTGGCACATTCTAGCGCCTACACGAATTACTAAAGTCAATGGTCCACTCTACCCCTAGGCCACTTGGCCCCGGTCTCCCCTACTATATGTCGTAGAAGCATCCGCTTATGCTTTTTTTATAGCAAATTTCCTAGCCTTTAAATTTGTTCCTTATGACGTTTGCTCTATTTATTCCACAAAATTGCCGAACAATCACAATTTTCATACATTTTTGAGAAAATCGTGATGTTTTAGAAGCCTGTGTCTCAGTCACTATTGCAGCAACAAAGCTGGTTTTGGGCTCAAACTGTGACAAATTTACTGTACTCTACAGTTGGATCGGATATTATTTGCTGCAAAATAAACTGTTCAGGAGATAATGTGGAAAAATAATTAAAAAGTCCAAAATTCTGATGTTTTGTTCATATGACGTGGCGCGGCGTGGCGCGTGGAAGTCATACGGTATATTACTTGGATTTTAAGGTATACGCTCAACACTAACAACATATTCAAAAATCAAAACTACCCGACGTTTTGCATACCAAAAAATGTTTCTTTTAATTTAACATTGTCCAATCTACTTTTAATATTTTATATTTGTTTAGTGAAAGAAGTTATGATAATATGAAATAATAATGTTAATCCGCATTAGATCGACTGGATATTAATTGATAAATTATTATTTTAATGTTAATTAATTCCTGCAATTCAATCAAGTAAACAATTTCTTTGCTTATACATATATCATCTGTCTAATTGTATCTGTTGTGTGCTTATCTTTTTCTGTGTCCATCTTTATTTTTCTTCTTTTTAATCACTTCATCTACTATTCTGTCAACCAATAAAATGAGCAAGTATTCTTTAAGTTTTCAGACTCTATGTAATCTTAATTAAGCCTTACATGATAATCTAACATTCTAATCTTCCCAGTTTTGTCAATGGATAATCATAACTTAACGATGAAATTTTTAAATATCAATGGAAGCAGATAACAGATATGTTGATTGGTTAGCTTGTGTTCCGAAAAGCATAACAGATTATAAAAAAAAATAATCAATCCAAACACATGAAGATAACTGATTTAAAAATAAATGTATCAATTTTAATTAAGTATATTTAACAGCAAAAAAAATTGAAAAAGAAAACAAACTGATAGTTTCCTCTATGTTAAAGAAATTATTGAATCATGCTTGTGAATCATGCTTGTTGTAATTAATTTTTAATTTTGCATCAGTAAACAAGTAGTTCAAAAAGAATTTGGAACTACTTTTGTTTTATAAAATCTTTTGTTTTATTTTGTTTTCTTGTAATTTTTAAGTTTTGTAAAAGATTCGGTTTCGGTTGTTAAATTCTAATATCTGTTTAATATAAACAGTACAGACTGTGTTTTAGTTCAAAAAATTAATTAATTTTTATCACATTCTTTTTTTAGCTGTTCAAATGTAATTAATTTTAATCATAATTAAGTTCACAGAGCCGATTATTAAAACATTGATTAGCATTCTTTGTTTAAGTCATTGTTTAGGCTTAATTGCTGTAGTTTTGAATGCGAATTTCTTTTTGATCTCGTGCTTATTTGTGAATAAAGATGAATATCAAAAAAATTTCAAATATAAAATTTAGATTGTACATTTCAAGACATATACAGAGGGCTATTAAAGTGGTAATAAGTTAATACATAAACACAGTGACTAATTTAGAAGTCTTATTTTTCTAAGAAAAACTGAAGTTCTAGAAAAGTCTCAAGTTTCCTAGGCTTAAAAATTGAAAAGTACTATTTTTCTATAATTACAGCAACAAGTACATAAGTTTATTTGAACCTAAATATTTTTAAAAGAAGTGTAGATAAAATAAATATTACAATAATATTCATTCCTAAATTTTCAAAATCAGGAAATAAAACATAAGCCATTTTTAAAATTGCTAAGGAACCAATTTCAAAAGTAAATTTTGTTCAGATACAAATTTGTCTAGTCAAATAATGAATTTCTCGATTGCAAGTTTAGAACTCAAATTTACTTGAGTTATTAAAAGAGCCATGTACTGATTACAGATTGTCGATTATATTACAGCTGAGTCATTGGAGGATGGACTGTTAGCTCTAAAAGCTCTAGAATGGCCATTCAATATTGTGTGTTATTTGGATTGACGATGTAATTGTGGATCGATGCTGCCAATAGTGCATGAGAGGATGTGAGATATTCAATTGCTTTATAATATGAACACTCAGGATGACTTTCATTGGAGTCGGTTTACGCAGCTATCCGTCCTTCTATCAGAAGAGCGGTGCTGGCAGAGCTACATATAATTCGTTGTCTGCTACTAATGACGATCGTCGCATTTATTGTCCCAATTGAACTGGAAAACGGAATGACTAGTAATCCAGTGAATTGAAATACTGACTCGAACTCCCGATTTTGTTTTGCTTCAATGGTGACGAAGTCTTTCGTTGATTATTTCCAAAGAATTTTTTTGATCGGCATATAACAGGAACGACAGTCGTATTTAGGTGGAGTGCAATCTGTGGTGATATTCGAAAATCTTCAATGATTCTGACTATATAGGAAGTTTGATAGCATAGATAATAATCCCATTTTGCACTACACTCTACTTCAGCTGGAAAAGCGTCTTGTAAATCAAACATCTCCAGTGAATATCCCATTGCTCTTCACTGTGCTTAGTTGATCACGTTCTGTCTATCTCAACATCCACAAAAAGCTACCGCAAACAATGGCTATTTCAAGTTCAAGGAAAGAAAGTAGAAAGTTGTCAGCAGTAGGTTGGACACCTCTACCACAGATTTCCGCTATTTCCAAACCCATTTTTCATTTCCACACATTTCCAAATCTATCCCTCATATCTGTTCATTTGTAATCTAATCCTTATTTTCACACATTCCAATCTAATACTCACATATTCCAAATCTACTACTCACTTCTACTCATTTCCAATCTAACCCTCATTTTCACACATTCCCAAATCTACCACTCACATCTGCTCATTTCTAATCTAATCCTCATTTTCGCACATTCCAATCAAC
>JAFIDM010000002.1:29257617-29275311 GCA_023159025.1 Thereuonema tuberculata
CTACTACTCACTCTACTCATTTCCAATCAAACCCTCATTTTCACACACTCCAAAATCTACAACTCACTTCTGCTCATTTCCAATCTAACACTCAATTCCACACATTCCCAAATCTATCATTCACTTCAGCTCATTTCCGAATCTACGATTCACTTTCACAAGATTTTCACTCTGTTTGAGCGTTTGTCTCTATGTAATCGCATCACTCTGTAACAGCAGGATGATTTTCTAAAGTTTTGTGTATTGCTTCAGATTTATTTTAATTTATTTACATTATTTAATTTACTATCAAGTGAAATTTTTAGAGACCACGTGACCTTAAATTCTGATGTCATTTTCACAGTCACCACATCTTTCATCGCGACCGGACTACCCGTGAAAAGTTAATCTCAATGAGAGGAACAACCTGTCTTTCAAAATTTATACTTATCTGTTACGATATTAAAAAAATAAAACACATCTTCCTGGTAATCTCCTTGTAAACTTCTTTACTTCATAACGATATTTCGATTGATCTTCCCGATCATTCTTCTTCAGGTTATAAATAATAAATAAATATTCTTGAATTTGTACGGAGAGAAATAGTTTTTATTTCCTCCTCTATTTATTATTTATAACCTGAAGAAGAAAGATCGGGAAGATCAATCGAAATATCGTTATGAAGTAAAGAAGTTTACAAGGAGATTATCACGAAGATGTGTTTATTTATTTAACCTGCCTTTCATTTTGGTCATCTAAAATGCACGGTTTAGAAGTTGACCTTACATCACGTGACTTCCGGTTGATCCATGTCGATGAAAAATAAATTGTAGTCGTTCTTAATATTGAGCCTAATATTCGACCTTATTTGTATTTCTGTGTCTTTGGGTTTCCGAGAAGTATGGGCCTAAAAAAACAACAACAATGTTTTCTTTTACAGTATATGTGCCCGTGCCATTCTCATTTTTACGAATAAAAGACATTTTTATGTGCTGTGTATTCTTTTGTATTTGATTTCTCTTTCGATTCTTAACTTTCTTTATTAGAAGAATAGGGAAACATCAAAATGTGTTCGAATAAATAGTTAAACAGTTAACGTTTATCATCAATTCAAATTAATTAATGTCAGGTGTGGTTAAACAACCAACTGAATGCAGAATAACTAATGAAAATTACTACCATTAAAATCATTGTCAAATGCATTAGATTTCCAATTAGTTAATGCATTATTTACAATGTTAATGTATTGTCCGATTTCGATTGAGGATAAATAGAATACACTTGTGTATAAAATTCTTCATCCAATTCTGCAATAAAAAAATATTTCTAAATTTAAAATAAAATTGATATTAACTGAATATTAGAAATTGAAATTAAAAATGAAAATGCTACATTTTATATAGCAGAAATTATTAAGTATAAGTTCGATTTACATGGGCTGTTAACACTTATTCACTTAGGGGCCGTTCAAGTATTATCTAGGCACATTTTTAGTCATTTTAGTTTCCCTCTCCCCCCCTTGTCAAAAAAAAAAGCAGATGCCTGACCCCTGCTCCCCTTGTGCTTACGTGAGATTTACCAAATCATTAACATTAAATACCACCGAACAATAAATTAAAACAGTCAAATTACATTACATCTGGCGCAGCGCACACTCTCGCGTGCATGTTTGTCTGTCTTAGTAAACATTGCTCTGATCTTCCTCCCCATTATGAGCAAAAATAAGCAAAGCTTGAACCCCCTCCCCCCTTTAATGCTTACATAATACTTGAAAGGTCTCTTATTCACTTATCTTTAATTGAAAATAAGTTTTGACATTTTTATACAATAGTTTTATTTATATAAAAATGTTAAATATTTGACCAAAAATTTTTTTGATTAAGCTTATTATTTATTTTTTGATACATTTTTAACATAAAAGGATTCAATTAATAATAAGCAACCATTAAAGCAGAATATTAAAAATTATAAAAGATTAAAAGACGCACTAAAAATAACGTTCTGACGACTCCATTACGGACGAACTTCATAAGCTCCGCTTACCTTTCAAATTGAGAAAGGTGTCTCAAATAATAGTTGAGCCTCGAAACGTCGTTTTTAGTATCGGTAAGTCTTGTAACATATTATTTATTCTAAAAATTTTTAGATTTCAATCATGAGCAAAAGGAATCATGTCTTCATTCAAGCTGTCCGAAGTGGAGAACTGTAGAAAATATTTAGCTTTCACTGAAAAACTGTCATGAAATTTTAAATTATACACAATGTTTTAAAAAGAAAGTAATGTAAATGAACATAAATATGTGTAGAACTATTCAACATCTTTGCAATCTTTGAAACTTTAAAAATTTTGTTTCAATTGAAGAGATTGTAAAATCTTGAAAAAGATGCTTATTTATTTATTTATCTAGAATTTTTCATTTCAGAAATTTGATATTACAGTAATAGTTTGAAAGCCTGGATGCTAGAAATTCGGATCACCAGAGAATCTAGACTTTTTGAATGATGCATAAGAATGAATTGACAGATAGAATACAATTTACAAATGTGTCATCTACAACAGTGCAGACGCAACAGAAATCGTGGGAAAGAACGAATAAGCATTTATTTGTTTTTCGAACTTTGTACTTTATATGAAGACGTTTCTTTTATAAACTAAAAGTAAATAATTGTTTTACATAACATATCAAAGTTTCCGCTTTCATTTTCTACCGTATTTTTCTTTTGCATAGTTCATTTTCAAGCACGATTTCAAGCTGTGAAAACTTTTATGCTTACATCTTTGACTAAGGTATCTGAGTGATATAACGCCACCTATCTAATTCTTCATAAACATAAGAGATGGCGGTACTGCACTAAAGTAGTTTGCATTGACATGCCATCTAGTGTTGAAATGAGTTATTAGCAGACCGCCAACATTTTCGAGTGAAATTACATTTCCACTATTTCGTGTCGAGGACTGGTTCTGAAAGGCTGCTCCTATATCAAGATAAGTATAGATTTTTTAATGTTCAGCAAAAATTAACTATATAAAACTATATATTTTCTTGATTCTTGAAGATTCTTCTATGTAGATAAGATAAAGTTATTTTTAAAATTCGGAAATTGTAGACAAACAAGTGTATCATGTGATCCATGTGCTCAGTAGCGCTTTAACGCCACTTTAACGCCATTAATAAACTTTTTATTTTTTGTAAGCTTACTTCTCTAAAGCTTTTTGAATTAACTGAAAAATATTGTTTTTTGTGGTATTTTGTCTTATTGTCTCATTTCATTTAAAAGGAGGGGATAATCAAATTAATTTTTACATTTCCTCTTTTGGTTTAGCTACAGATTAGAAAGTGTGTGTTATTTTCAAGTGATTTTTAATTATTTTTTACAGAAAGTCAAATTTAGTTGCTTTTTACTGTAATTTTACTGTACAAATAATGTTTACAATGATGGAATAATTCTTAATTTTAAATAAGTTAAGTTACTAGAAAATAAGTGGCGTTAATTGGAACAGGTGTTCCTAATAACGCCAGTTTGCAAAGTTTTCTTATTTGAGTTCTCATACGTCTCCAGTAAAAATTATCATATGTTTCATTAAGGTATGCTTCAAACATAATTTTCGAGTTTCGATACACCTTATTTCCAGACTTACAATAGTTTAAATGTTATGGTGGCGTTATTTGGGCAGGGTACTTTATATTTCTTTAAAATTGTGCGCTTTGATAAAGGAAGCGTGCTTTATTTGCTAATGAATAAACTGTCAAAATGTATCTGTTCATCCCTTTTATTTCAACTTCAATTTGAATTTTAAAAGTAGTGCGAGAGAATCCGGAAAAGCAAAAAATTCGGATCTAGAAAAATTCGGATTCAGATTTTCGAACTGTTATTGTATTTAAATTTCAGTTACACATTAACTTACTGAGAATGATAAGCATAACAAGCTTACTGTTCCACTTGAACATCTTTCTCTGTTTGATTCTTCGTGGAACGCACAAAAACCGCTAGAAGATTTAAAATTTCTGTATTTGCTTATCTGTAATTCATCTTTAAATTTCAACTTGATAATTTTGGTTTCTCTTTTCCTTCCTTAAAGAAGAAATCTCTATACACGTTTCCTGTATTTGCCATTATATATTCTACTCTAGTTTACTGTATTTTCTAGGCATCAAAAAGATTTCATCATCATCAGACTGATTTTTTTTGGGTTTAATTTTAACTAATGACTATTCAGAATTTTGACTTAACTTACTGTAGGATTTTTAATGTTCTTTAACATCTTTATGTTAATGTGAAATTAATGTATTGAGATTAAGTTCAGAGACAAGCCTATTGATTGTAAAATACAGTAGTTTGACGACTGTTGAATTTAACAGTCGCGTCGTGTAACTTCTCGGTCTGTTGACCGTCTTTTCCGGCACAGTTGGATTCGCCGTCATCAGTCGGCGTGAGACATGTGGAACCTTAATGGCTGCTTTTCTACATTAGGGGCTCGTTGTAAGATAATGATGACAGATAAAGTGAGATGTATCTCAGTTCTCGAATGTATAATTTTGGGTCAAGAAGAAGCTTCGTTATTCTGAAGAAATTCAACAATATCCCTCAATATGATATATGAGAGCAATTATCAATGACTCATTTTGTCATCATTATGAGTTGGTCTTCTTAAATACACGATGAAGGCTCGAGAGTATTACTGGACTCCCGTTCGAGAACACCCAGTTTCTAGTGGGGGTTGGACGAGGTGCATTTCTAAAGTAGCCTCCACGAAGTCCTAACTTGATAATGGGCGACAACTGGTTGTCGTCCTACGTCAAGGAAAAGCTTAGTGGGATTCGGATGAACTTTGCTGCAGATTTACAATGAGATATTCACTGTGTCTTCATGACGATCATTCCCGAAATGCACCGCACATGAAGGGGAATCCAACTGTGTAGGAAAATCAGTCAACAGCAGTCGAGAAATTACTGAGGGCTGCAACGACATTATTTCAAATTATTATTTAAATAATTATTTAAATAATTATTATTTCAAATTATCGTTATTTAATGTATCTATTCGAGTTTCAAAAGTTTTGAATTGAATTTCTCATTTTATTATTTATTTGATGTGGGCCCGGTAGCCGAGTGGGTAAGGGCGCTTGGCTGCGGGTTGGAGGTGGCGGGTTCGGTTCCCGGCCTCGGCGGAGGACGGGAATTTTTCCACGCTTCTTTCTCCTCCAAACGTGCCCTAGAGTCTACCCAGCCCTCTACAGAATGGGTACCGGGTTTCTTTCCCGGGAGTTAAAGGCGGGCGAGCGACGGGCCGACCCCCCGTCCTCAACTTTGTCCCGTAGGTTTCTGAACACTGGAGCCTACCCTCGAACTGCATTGCGCAGTCCTCTGGGCCTGATCGCAACTTTAACTTATTATTTATTTGATAGGACACTATACAAAATATTCCGATTGTGATTTCTGACACTTTTCTATATTTCCAACCAATCTATTGGAAGAAACAGGGTAAAAATCAACTTCGAATTAAAAAAAAGACAGTTTTAGTGAAATATTTTTTTTCTTTCTGATATAATTTTTTATATAACTTTTTTAATTTTCTTAAGATTAATAACTTCGATATTTCTTAATTTTAGCCTAAGTATCTTTATTTTATTTGATTGTTTCAAAAACAAAATTTTTGTCGTTTTAACTGAAATTGACCAGAACATTTTTTTTAATATTATTCTGTAACATTCTGTAATTTGAAGTCATATTTGTAATCTTTAACGTAAAATAGTACTAAAAAAAAACTAAAAGAATTGCATTACACTGCAGTGCAATGCAGTTTTTCACAATAATTATATATAATAAATGCTTACTCCAAGCATTAAAAGTAAAAATAAAGTACAACTATCTAAAAAAAAACAAAAAAAAAAAACCATTTATGTTATTTATTGAGATATTTTTTTCTTTTTTTCCCATTTGCTTTTTTTATTATTTCCGGAAAAATGACCTTAGCCTTGATGCATATATAAAATAGTTATTAAAGATAACATTAGCCTTTATGATTAACAGATGCCGAATCTTGATTATTTAATTTTTTTCAAGTTAATTTAATCTTATAATTTATATAAATTCAGTCGATACTACTTCAATTAATCTCCTCTTGAATAAGATGTTTTGATAGATGTTAATACAAGATATACTATTACTTGTACATTGTTAAATTTCAATTTGACTGTATAGATTATTAACAATTTGTAAAGAGGAAGAGGAAAAAATTTTCCTGTCCTCACTAAACCTGAAGAAGTTTCCGGTAAGAAATATTCTATTAAAGAGGATATTACAAAACTTGTTTATTATTAAAAAACTCCATACTTTATCAGCGATATTTCGCAAGATATTGATCTTTCCTTGCTTCTTCAGGCTACATTTTGAAATTAAAACCAAAGCAGTAAATAAAGTTACTTTATTTTAATTTCAAAATGAAGCTTTAAGAAGCAGGAAAAGATTATTACCCTGCGAAATATCGCTGATAAAGTATGGAGTTTTTTAATAATAAACTAGTTTTGTAAGAAAGAGCAGTGAATTAGATTATTTTCGGAAAAAAGAGGATATTAATTGAAATAGTATGTAATCGACTGAATGTCTATATATTATCTTATTTAAGATATATTTAAGAGTTATGAAGTATCTTAATGTAATTTTATTTGCTTCAGGTGAGAAAACAGATTTTAAGATTCCTAGTGGATTAATATTCATTGCTTTTCTTTTAATACTTTTCTTTTGAGAATTCTGTTAAATTAAAGAGGAAATTTCTTGAGAATCACCCATAAAGAAAAATTTCAAGCACAATGCTGAGATTGCCTATTGCTTATATACATGCTTGTTAAGTTTTGAGACAATCCATGCACCGAATCAAATGTTATTAGGGAAAGAACATACGTACATAGATTGAATTATTTTATTTAAACAAAAATAAAATCTGTCTCCTAATGTCATTATAAAAACTGCAGAACAAATTGGAAGTAGACAATTTAAAATAAATTAGAAATACAATTACATTGAAGTTGGAAGGCAAACTTGGAATATTCGTAGGATCTTGAAACAGTTTTAAGCAGACAGTTAAGTTTAAAGCTAAAATTAATTGAAGCCATGATAGAGTGTTTTTAGATGATTCTGTTTTCTGTTTAGTTTTCTCTTCCTTTCAGATAGAGGAACACGATTGTTTCGATTGCAGTTAAGTTGTTCTTTGTTTTTCATATCTTCTGCTTCGGCTCATTTTGAGATGCATTAGAGGAGTTAGATCCCAGAACATCTGTAGCTGTGTTTACCATTATAAAATATTCCTGTTAAAGATGATATTTATCAAAAGTTGATTACAGGTTGAAATTCGTTGATCCTCGCAGCACTTTGCACGAGCTTACTTTATCTTTCTATATATAAAATTCATGTAGTGATTATAGTAGAAGTTATATAGGTTGTACTATCCAAAGATTAGGAAATCGAATTGCCCCAAATTATTTATTTAAATGTAAAAGGATAGACAAATCTATAACGTTTGATCACGACTCGAAGACAGGTCATCGTCCATTATTACAAGAGGTAACAGTACAAGGAAGAGCAAGAAACAAGATGGCGCTCTTCATCAAGGAATCTTAATGGCCACCACCCGTACAGTGAACAGTGGACTCTCATATGCAAATGTTGCCATGTATTTAAGGAACCAACTTAACCAAAATTGTCAAACTGAGAAAGATCACCGTAACTTTATCTGTTACTGTATTTGTGTGTATTACAAGTCCGATGCATTATAACTTCCTTACTAGATTACTTTTACTGTTTGTATTATAATTTACTCGTTCCTCTTTTGTCAATACATAATGTTGTTGAAAATATGTAATATCTATTTTATATTTCGTCGTATTTTCCTTTTTAAAAAAGTAACTTTTGTTTGTTTTTTTTCCCTTGCTGCACACCCTTTGAGAATCGTTGATCTAAAGGAACGACTTAAGGATTGCTAGATAATATCACTTAATTTTAGATTTTTCAGATTTATTATTAGAGATTTGTGGACAAACGTTTAAGTAAAAACAAAGCGAACACAGTTGCCATTTGTATATGTTTGAATTTAAATATTACACATGCAATTAATACCAATGTAAAAATATTTTTTTAAAATTGAGAACACAAATACGTTTAGTGCCTTGTAATTAACATTTCTGATATTTTTAATTGTAAGAAAGTATTAGAATGCTCTGAAAAATATGGTGAAAGATTGAAGTTTCTCATTTACTGTTAATATTATAAATTTCTCAGTACCTAAGAGCTTATGTAATTAAGAAATTCATAAAAAAGACAACAGTTATAAACATGCTATTCGTTTTATAAATATTATTATTCTTTTAAAGAATATTCTTAAAGATTAGAGAGGTCTCAGAGAAGCTAATGCTTCTGAGCTGCAAATGATACAAAATATGAGAGTGGCGTTTCAACTAAGTCAGTGCTTCTCAAACTTTGTCTCTGCGGCGCTCGGTACGGTGCAAGATATTTAAAATTTTTCGAATGAATTTAATATATTCTTTTTGCATTAAGTTTACATGGAATTATTGTTGCAAACAACTAAGAATTCTTAGCACAAAAATACTCATTACATTGCAATAAAAAAGTTATACCTCTGACTTCCGTACCCTCGACTTGTGGGAGTACAGTGGAACGGAGGTTATCTGAAAAAATTTCCCTGCAACTAAATGGGTGATAATTGAACAATAAAAAAAAATTAAAATCCTGCCTAACAAGTTTTTAAAGAAATGTTTGTATGAACAACAGTATATGATAATCGACTATAAATCGACTATGTAATGCCTCTTTTTGGTTACAGTGCAATAACACACTGTTTCATACTGGTTATGTATAAATAGACAATACATCACCAGTATGAAACAGTGTGTTACTGCACTGTAACCAAAAAGAGGCGTTACAAATACAGTAACAATAGTGAACAGATAAAAGTAAAAAGAATATAAATTACAGTTCTGTTGTTACATTAAAAACAAATTGTACACACTGAAGTTTCTAAGTTTGGATTCCAATAGTTTTTCGCGAACGATTACAAGTTATTTCTCATAAGTTAATATGTATTGGGAGTTTGTTAAAGTATGTAGAAATATTATAAATAATCTATTTTCAAGGCCAGAAAGTACTAAGCGGATGAATATTGATTTGATTTATGCAGGGATTGATGTTTAAACTAACAAAGAATCCGCGAGAAAAACATCAAAAGCAAACTTATAGCTTAATTTGTATCAATAAGAGTATTGAGCATTTTATTCAAATATAAGATAATTATAAGATAATTCCTACTGAAATAATTCTGGCAAAGTAATAGGAACAAAGTTTAAGTACAGAGAATTCTACAGGGTTATTTGTAACAAGTACATTGGAAAAGCAACGAGAAATAAGATACTGTACATTAAATATTTTTATTTTGGGATTGTAGGATGTTTAAATTCCGAAGACGTTTTGCTTAAGTAGATAAAGTTCTTATTTAAATAAAGAGACATTTTGAAAGAATACGAATAAGAATTATAGCTAATAGAACAGACTATTCGAAAGCAGTGATGAACAGTTTTGTTTTTTAATGGAATTGTCTATTCTCCGTTTATTATATCTGTGAAGACATGTGACAACTCTATATATTGTGAACTGAGTATTAAGTTATTGCGTGTACTTTCGTTTTGAACATGCGGTTGATGAAAATAAGCCGTTGTCTGTTTGTGCCAACAAAACTTAGAAGGGTCTATCGAGAGGAATCATTTGGAATGTTATTTTTTTTATTTCAAGCCGTCTATCTATATAATCGCTGAAACAGCAGATATTTCATCTCATTCAGTGTTCAATATTGCCAAGGAAACCGAAGCCTCGCTTATCACTAAGCCTAGCCCATTGTTTGAAACTCCGGACAAGAAAAGAGAGAGGACGTCATCGATTAAAGAAATGAAAGACCAAACTTTTTATCTAATCGATAATAAATAAATAAATAAATAAATAAATAAATAAATAAATAAATAAAATATATTCTTAATATATAAAAAACCAACAAAAATAATAAAAATAAAGCATAGTAGGGCGAAGATAAATAGGATGTGAACACCGGAAGTAACGTACAACGACATTCCACATGCGACCAAACAATAACCCTAGAGAAGAAAGGAAACGATAATGATTTGGTTAACTGTGATCACGTGTCTTCACAAATATAATGAACGGACTATAATACTATTTAAAAAACATTCTATTTATTGAATTAATATTTTTTTTTACTCGTTAAAGTCTCAATCCATTCCTTTAAAGTTAAAGTAATGTCACCGAGTTGCTGTTATTATTATTATACTTAATTACAACATTTATGTACACTTTGCATTAGAACCATACCACAGTGCTTGCTTTCTAGTTACGTTCACTTTAAGTACTCTGCCGCCAGTGATGAGCATTACTACTATTTATGTACGTTTCATCAGATTCTTTTGAAAGACGTTCGTTTTTCTTTGTGTTTCCTGTTTCTTTATGTGATTACATTGATATTAAATCATTTATAACTTTTATTTTTGTGTTTTCCGTTTAGCATATAGAATTTAAGGCTTTAAAATAATAAGGTCGTTACGTACATTGTCATTTCAATTCTTAATGAGTCTAAAATGTTAAAGTGTTTTCTTAATGTTTTTATGTTAATGTTTTCTCGTAATTAAACTAGAAATTAAATGTAGGAATTTAGCTCAAAAAACATAAGAGAAGAGTTGTAAAGCTCTTATGTATATTGACACCTCGCTGATTAATTCTCAGTTACGCCTGCATGTAACAATAGCAGTGCATCACGTACATTGATAGATAAAAAAAATATTTTGCTTCGACTTACGGATACGCTCCTATCGTAAATCGAGGATAGGACTGTACTTACAAATAACTATAAGAAAGTATTTCTTTTGGCAAATAACAGCTGCATGGATCGAGAAAATTCATACTCATATAAATTCAAATATAATTTTCTTCTACATTACGATTGGATTTATAATGAACATGAAAGACTCTATAATATATATCTTACGGTATTAGAGAAATGCATTGACGTTAAAGTCCATTTCTTTAAATGCTGAGCTATCTCGAAAAACAATCGGCAAATGGTAATAAGTTAACTTGTAATGTCAAGAAAATTACTAGAACATTCACTATTTAAAAGCTTTCGTAACTGTACTTTGTTGGATAAGCTGTTTTAAAATATATTACAGATATTAAGCATATGAGGTACATATGCACATAAATTACAGGAAACCCAAATTTTAAAAAATCACAATGTTTTGGAAATAGAAGATAAAGAAGGAATACAATCTTCTAAAACATATCATTTCACTGATTTGAGCTTAGTTCTTTACCATAATGATACCTAATTTTCTGAATAGGTTAGTATGAAAAAGGAGTCATTTCAAACTTTTCCTTTTTCCTTTTTCGTAAATGAAGACCAAAGCCTGTTAAGAGACCATTTGTCGGGAGTGGAATCCACTCTTGAAGCGAAATTACGAAATTTGCCACATCTCGAGACTTAATCAGCACTTCATCTTGACTCTTTCTTGTAGTGCATTCCATTTTTGCATTTTTTTTTTATTTCGCTGCCGGAAGGGAGTGATTATGCATTCCGTAATATCCGGTTACAACCTCGTCTTGGTTGGACGGCCTAAGAATGCAAACTGAGCGCCGTTACTATAGTAATCGATAAACAGTCTATTGCAATTATGACATTCTGGACGAATCCATTCTAAGGAGGGAGATTAGAGAGGAAGAAATTTATAGATGTAATACACCCTTAAATTACTAATTGCAATATTTTTATCGGCATGTTGCAAAATTGGCACCAATTTATTTGAGTTAAAAATCTTATAGCATGTGTGTGTCTTAACAGAAAGTTAATTAAATAAATACCACAGTCTTCCAGATAATGAACTAAAAATTTAAATTCATTGTTTAGGAAGTTAAGATTACTGAAACTTTTTAAGTTTTCCCATTTTGTTGTAATACTTCTTAAATTTACTTGACTTGTAAATTAAAAGGTTTACACTCAGCTCTCCATGGCATCGTATGGTCTGATCATTCAGCTCTGGGGAAGGAGATCTATTTCTAGGATTCTTCTTCTCTTCTTCTTCTTTAAGTCGTTTAACAAGCGCCTGGATCCGGATTGCCACGGAGCCAGTACGTTGTTGTACGTGTTATGGCTTGGCCAACACCTTGTGTTACCTTTTTCCACTTTACTCTATCAAATGTCAGTTCTTTTCCATCCTTCAGATCTAGCCTATGCTTAGCAAGATCCTGTGTCACGTATGTGAGCCATGTTTTCTTGGGTGCAGATTTTTGGACCTTCCAATCAGTAGGTCGTGGTGTCCAGAGTAGTTTGTGTGGTAGGCGGTTTGTATTCATCCTGCACACATGTCCAAACCATCTCATCCTACGTTTTTGTATCTCTTCCATTAATGTTGGTTGCTTGCAACACCATTCTCTGATGGTATCATTTCTGACTTTGTTGCGTAGTGAGATACCCAGTATTCGACGTAAACAGCGCATTTGAAACACTTCCAGCCTATCAATATCACTCTTTAACATAGTCCACGTTTCTGCGCCGTACAGAAGTACTGATAAAATTAGTGATTTGTACATGCGCATTTTCGTACTGATGCTGACATTCTGCTTTCGCCAGAGGCACCATGATAACTGTCCAAAGGCTGCTGCTGCCTTTCCTATACGGCTTCTTATATCAGTTGTTGCAGCAATTTTCTTTTCATGTACTATTGAGCCTAAGTATGTGAATGATTGGACTTGTTCAATCTGGTTTCCATCAAAATATACTGACACAGGATTACCATCTGATGTCAGTACTTTGGTCTTTTCAGTATTGATAGTTAATCCGTATAAACTGGCTGTGTTTTTTATGCTAGATAGTATTGCTGTGGCATCTGCTTCACTAGTTGAAAATATTACACTATCATCAGCAAACATGAACTGCCATAAGTTCATGTCTAGGTTTTATGGGCCCCTCGACAAGAGCCCAACCCTCCTCCTTTATCCAGACTTGGGACTGGCTGTGGTTACCCACAGGTGGAGTTTCTAGGATTCTAGGACGAGAGACCAAAATAAATATATATATCTTAATCTGAATCATAAATAATCGTTGTATCAAATTTTAAAAGAAGTCTAGCTGTTTAACAGGGTCATTTTGAAAGATGTCAGGGGGTAGAGAGCAACGAACCTGTGCTCTAAGTTAGATCATAAATAAGCTATGTAACAAAGTTGATGGAATTAAGGTGATGGGTATACAAACGGACAACTAGAGGACGAAAATGCTCACGTGGAAAAGTGAGCATTCCTAGCTTTCTATGATATGTGTTACAACATTTAATATAGATGATAATACAGATGATGTAAAATACAAATAAACTGTTATTTATTGTTAAACTTTTGGTGATTTTATCGATACTCACCTTTGTTTCTAGGAGCACTGACGATAAATAAAAAAAAAAAACTACTGTACTTCTGATTCATCATTCTTACGTTTCAATGAAGTGTTTCTTCTGGTACCTGAAAAAAGCGGGGCGAACACGAAGCAGCTTTGTGCAAAGTTGTACGTGCTTTGAGTGCTTTGCAAGCTGCTTGAGCAAAGTTGTATCCGGATTTGTATGCAGCAAAAGCTGCAAGACCCGAGGATGCAACTCGAAAAGCTGCATGTACAGCACCCAATCATAGCGCAGCGTTGGAACACGTCACGCATGACGTCACGCCCATGGGAAAGCATGGCGCCCAAACAGATTGTCGTCGCTTCAGATTCACGGACAGCGAATACAGAAAGAATATCAGAGGTTTCCGAAATTCCTTCACGCAGATATAAAGTTTATATGTAAATGCATTATTTTCATGTGGTAAAATTTTATTGAAATTTTGATAAACCTCGATATTTGCAATTTTTCATTGCAACAACCAAAACAACAATTGCTGCCAGTTTGCCAATTTCTGAACAAAGCCACGGGACGTCATTGTTGGCAATTCCCACTTTAATAATAGCGGCTGTTGATCATTATTCTTCGTGTATCGCATTATTGCCTTCCCCTGCGAATACAGATCGTCTAATAATAGCATCGCATTATTTCTGTTTTGTTGGCGTTAATTGCAGTTCCTGTGTTGGTGGCCTGCACCGAAATTTCCATGACGTATTGTCAACTGACGTCATTGCAATTCGTCCTATGCTTCGTGTGTTTTTCGCACAGCGGCGCCCACCAAGCTGCATCGTTTTCTCCCATACCTGTCGTTTCCAACTTTCCTGCCTCCAACTTTTTCATCTAGTTGTACAGCAAAAGCTGCATCGTGTTCACCCCGCTAAAGTGACCAAAGCGGCCAACTTCTAGTTTATCAGAATTCGATTTTTTTCTTCTGAGAAATAACAGTGAAAAGACAGGATTTCTTATGCAGAATTTTTGAATCGCGTAATAACTACTGAAGGAAATTGTGTATTAATATACCATTTGGAAATTATTCGACATCTTTGTATCTGAAACTTTTTTGTGCTTTTCGTCAAATGTTTCACAGTACAAATACGTGTAAAACCATTGAAATTAATATGCTTCATTAAGAATTAAAACAATGCAATAAAAATATGCTATGTTTATAAAGTGCAAACAGTCTGTACCTTTCGACTGTCTGTACCTTGTAAGAAACTGTAAGTTGGTTGTTTTTAAGTAAAATACTTTAGATATGAGCTATAATTTACAAGAAGGAAATTGCTCAAATTGAGAAAATAAAGAAAAGTAAAAATATAGATAGAAGATCTAGCAAGTTTGCTTCTTAAGTTAAATTCTAACTATAAAGAAAAACTATATTCTTTATTTGTTTTTTTTCCTTGTCAGTAACAATGAGAAATAATGAGAGCTAAATATACTAAATATACTAAATGTACTAAATATAATAAGTAAATATAAGTTTGCTCAGACGGGAAAAATAAAATATTCACAAATGAACAGATTGGAAAAGTTTTCCAGTTTTAGTTTTAAAATAAGTTAATAAAATACGTATTAAAATCATTTTTACTGTGATTTAACCAAAAAAGAGGCATCTATTTTCTTTTGTATTTTGTAGCAACGATTTCCTTCAAAAATCCAATGATTTTCTATAATTCGTCCTGCAGGATGTGGTACACATTATTGAAAAACTTTATTTTATTATCGTTAATTACTGCACATATGCTACTTATTTAAATATCTTAATAAGATATAAATAAATTAATAAGAAATTATATTATAATTTTTTTCAGACAAAACTTCATTGTAATTAAATAAAAAAAGAGGAAATAGGTAAAGAAGATTTTATGTTTCTATTACTATTAAATAATAGGAGAAGTTAAGACGTAGATGCTCGTTGTTTATCTTATAAATCATACTGAAGGTTTTCAGGGAATTCTATTACACTGAGTGGGCGAATAAGAACAATTTTTGGTGTGCCATTGTTTATTTTTTTTATCAAATATTCACAAACACGGCGAAGCAAAAAAGGTTGAGAAACAACAGAAAGTTCTGATTTTTACAGTGGCGTGGATTTATTGTATTTTTTTTCACATTTTTATTAATTAGTAAATCTTTTTTTCATTTATTTCAAAAGATTAAAATTACACAATGACATTTTCAATCTTTTTCCCATCAAAACGAATTGTTAAATTTTTTCCCTTATAAGATTAGTGCCTTGCATTAGCAATAATAACAAATCACAGTGTGCGATTTTCAGGGGGGGGGGGGTGGGGGGATTTCCCCCCCCCCCCACACACACACACACACTGGCTTGGACCATCCCAACCTCTGTATATGAATGATATATCCCTGCCAGGGATAATTACTTCCAACCTACTGGACAAAACATTATTTTGAAAACATTTACATATTTATCAAAAATAAAATTAATATTTTATACTAATCGGGAAGGAAAGAATTATTTACAGTAAATAAAATTAAAAGATGCAAAGTTTGAAGCCTAACTCTATATTTTAAACCCCGAAAATATTCAAAACTTAATTAATGAAGCAGCGAAATCAACGTTATCACTGTCAGAATAAAGTATAACGATTTTGAATTCTAGTCGAAGCGAAAAACGTGTGCTTCACTTGTGAAAGACTTTCGCATCTACAAAGAAAATTCATTCCGCCCTCTAAGCAGGATCTTGTAAATTGAATCGAAATTGTTCCCATTTCTACAGCCAAATGTGAGCGGGGGTTCAGTGCCATGAATCTAACATTGACTGATCAAAGAACACGTTACAAATTGCAACACTTTCAAATCTTCGTTTTATCTCAATCTCCAGTACATTGCTTCAATGTAGAAAAGTTTGTGACAAAATGGATCAAGTCTAAACATCATAGTGCCCTGGATAAACCAACAGGAAAATCACCACACTAGCCTGAATAACATTCATCTCGTCTCTACAATTGATTTATGCAAGTCTCATAGTTTATTACATTTTGATTTCAGAACTTCCAGGAATAAAGAATGTTATTTTTTTATAATTACTTAACCAATAAGTACATTTCAAGAAATTATGATATAATAAATTAATAATCTATTAGGCCTATCCCTATGTAACACATAAGTTTCTGTAAGTCAGTTTTTAGGGGAGGCATGGTATACATACTTAAAATTTTAATTTTGGTAGTGAACCCATTTGGCATCCACCCCTCTGGTAAAATCACAAATCGCACACTGACATCTCATAACAATATTATTAATAAATATTAATCTTGTTAAGAAATAGAAATCTGATTTGTTTCTTATTTGTAATAGAATTAAATAGAATACAAACCGGGGGTTTTTCTCCATAGTGTTGGCTTTACATTACATTTTAATTGAATTTTTGGAATTGAATTAGTTCCAAAACAGAGGTTAGTTTTAGTTCTAATTTTCGATAGAAAGTTGTTAAAGCAAAACTATAGGAAAAATATGAATCTGGATAATGTTAATTCTTACTAATATTTTGTTATCGTTGACTTATCTGTTGGCTATGTTAAAATAAGAAATTAAAGTAGAATTTGTAAATAAACAACAACAACAACAAAACAAATCTCAAATCTTCAAGAAATATCAGTGAGGTCCATGGTTACACGGAAACAGGTTCATTTTAAAAACTATTATTTGGTAGTCGACATTACAGTAAAATAGATTAATAGCAAGGGGGCTACATTAAAACTGAAAAGATTAAATAAATTTCCATTCTTGATAATAATTTATTGGCGTTATAGTCATGGAACGATTTAGAGATTCCTTTTCATTTACACTAAAAAATAGATGTTATTCTCAAATAACAGTAAATTAACATATAATATAGTCGTAGTTTAAGTTGCATCAATCATATCAAATTTTAAAGAATCAGTCCAGCTGTTTCTTTAGGGATTTTCGAGATGATTATTGAAGGATGGGAGAATAATGAAGTCCCAAATAAACCACCAATATGTTGAACCACCAATAAACAATGCTGCGGAATTTTGTAGAAATTTCTCTACCAATATGATTCAGCATCTCAAGTATTTATAAATTTTTCTGCATATATCCATTCACTGAATGTGTTTTCTGTATCTATAGTTTCATCTTTTACATTCACTTGTGACTGCATGAAATTTCTATCATGAATTATTCTATATTAAAAGAGTAAGAAACATCTGAAACTGCACAAATACGTAAGAATTGTT
>JAFIDM010000002.1:29290311-29306216 GCA_023159025.1 Thereuonema tuberculata
TAAAAGAGAAAGAATTTCAAGTGATTAATGCCAATCCTAATAATAAACTCTATGAAGAAGTTAAAGAGAAAGTTTCACAAATGAAAAAAGATAACATAATAACGTACAAAGAATATGAAGAAATCACAAGCAATATGGCAAGAAATCCATCATTTGAACCAAGACCCAAATTACATAAAGAAGGCGTTCCTATGAGACCAATTATCAATTTATTCGGCTCCCACTACAAAATTTGGCTAGATTCATGAACAATTTTCTTAATAAATTACCAACTATGAATAGCAATATAATAGTTAAGAATACTGGTCAAGTAGTAGATAAATTGAAAATTTTTAACGCAAATAATAATAAGAAAATTAAGCTTTTTTCATTAGATATAGTCAGTATGTGTACTTCTACACCAGTTAAAAAAATAACTTGAAATGATAGAAGAAATGTGCGATAAAAATCCAGAAATTCTTTCGAACAACAAAATTAAGAAAGAACAAGTAGTAGAAATGCTAGAGATAATATGTTTTAATTGTTTTTTTCAATTTAACAACAAATGGTACAGACAAAATATTGGATTTCCAATGGGTAGCCCAGTATCGGGAACCCTAGCTAACATATTTTTCAACAATTTTGAAACAAACAATATAATAACTTGGAATAAGAATGAATTCGAATATTTCATATATGCTGATGACATCCTAATAATATGGAGAGGTACATCAAGGCAATTCAAAATTTTCTTTATTAAAATAAATAATATAGATGATAACATCAAATTTAAAATGGAAGAGGAAAATCAAGGCCAAATTGTATTTCTAGACTTGAACCTGCGTAACAAAAACAACCTTATAGATTACGAGCACTATCATAAACCGTATCAAAGTAATATCATACTTAACTTTAACTCCATGCATAATTGGCCAACTAAAAAAGCGGTCATTATAAATGGATTAAAAAGAATCACTGAAAACACTCTAGATGAAACGAAATGGATCTGTAAAATCAACGAGTCCAGAAATAACTTATATATAAATGAATATCCAAAGAAATTAGTAAATAAAATGTGTAAAAATTTTCTTCAAAAGAAAACAAAGGATAACATTAAGAAAGACAAAGAAATTTAAAAATATTATAAAAGTTCCATATAATGTTAAGATTTCAAAGAGAATAAATGAAATTTGTAAGATCAATGAAATATCGATTATCCGTGTAGCTAATCAAAATTTAGGATCTCTGATTTGTAAAAGGAAAGAAAGCTACGACATTATGGAAATGGCAGGTGTTATTTAAAATTAAAGTGTAGATCATGCAACGGAATATATTTTGGGAACACAGGGAGAAAGCTAAAAGAATGTCTCAAAGAAATACATTAGCGCTACTAAGAACAAACATCCCGAGATATCAGATTGGGCACACCATTCGCTAACATTAGGACATAATCCAGACCCGATCGTGCAAATTGTCTTCAAAAATGTACACAACACAGAACTAAGGTTTATGCTCGAAGCTTGCATAATAAGAAGCTTCAAATGCTTTAACAAGCAAAAAGGTGTTGAAGTGAGCCAAATTATATTAGATAAATTCATGAAAAATTGTATAGATATCAAAAAATTCCAATATTATACTAATTGATTGGAAAAAGTTATATAATTTCATTGTTCTACTCTTAACCACTATTTTATTGTTACAACATTATTATTCTGCCATTATCAATCTTATGATTACTTGGTTTTGTTGAAAAATCAGACATTAACTTTAATAATTATAAATTATTATTATGTATAAGATCTGACATGTATGATCCTGTATTGTTCAAATTGTAATTACCATATATTGTTATTATTCTATCATTCAAACTTTTGTTAATGAAGAATATTCTAAGCCTGAAGAAGCAGATAAAATATATCTGCGAAATATAGCAATGCTTTAAAAAGATGAAGAAGTTGTGTTTTTTATTTATTATAATTATCATTTCTGGAATCATGTTTAAACGATTTATTAGATTTCTGAAAACTAATCAGAGGGGACATCACTGGGCTCTTGAAGCTGTATAATGATTTAAATTTCAGTAATTAAGCAGGACAAATTTCACGAGTTCACTGCTTTAAAAGTTACTGCAATCTTAGAAATACCATATAATCGTAATTCCACATAGAATTGAAGGAAAAAAATTGTGTTTTATTAAGAAATAAGTAATGCCACGTTACAGAAAGATCCGTTTGTATAGTTAATATCATATATACACTCATGAAATATTTTTGTAAAATTTCTCTGTCATACAAACATATAGGCTAATATTTTTATATTTCTATTAAACTGTAAATATTGCTCTTCAGGTTGATATCCAAGCAAAATATTCATCAATCTTCCCATCCATAACCGTCTCAGAAGTTCCAGAGCCCTGCATTTATCTGCTCACTGCTCTCATATATTGTTGCAGAATTTCTTAAAGTCGTTGAAGATAAAAATCATTGTTGAACTCATAAATTAGTCATCAATTGGACTGCTCAGAAGCCAATCAGATTAAGTCAATAAACCAAAAAATGAAAAAGGTTTTTTAAAATTACGTACCAAAAAATAACAACGCTTGTAAATTTGAAGAATGAATTTTTTTATTGAAAGATAACATAACTATAAACTTGGAGGAGTGATTTGGGCACTTTGTCAACCGAAAGTATAAACATTAGAGTATGACTTACAGAAAATATTTCAATTTAAAACAAAATGACTTAATCTGATTGGCTTCTGAGCAGTCCAATTAATAATCAATTGAAAACGGAAAAAAAAAAAACTCTCATGATTTCAAGAAAAAGTTGTTTAATCACTTTCAACTACATTTAACATAAAATTAAGACACACTGAGCCATCGTTTACATTCCTGGTGTACAGCTTTTGTGTGAAATAGAAGCAGTAATCAATAACACATATGCTTCTAATCCTCTTCAAAACCAAATTTACAGTAATTAGATACTTTCTTAAGAAAACCGTATGAAGTCCACTTCACATCAACTTAATACGGAAATTGTAAATTGTTGAATTTGGAACCGGTTACAATTTTCATTTATATCAGTACATTTTTAGTTTACCACTTAAGTCGGTGTTTTAGTCAAAACGCTGCTGATCTAAACTTTCATCCATTTAAAAAAGAACTTAAACTTTAAAAGTACCAAGTACAAGTCAGACCTAATGAGGCAAAGGGGCAACAGTGCAACGTTAATCTTTTTTGATATCAACATTAAAGTTCTTGAACTGTAGTTTAGGGGTTAGAAGAGAAATAGGTAGCAAAAGTCATAAACTATTATTGAAGAGAACTTGGATTCTGCATCCATTAGAGAAGAGGCTACATTCATCGAACACAGGAAAATCATATTCTTAAATGAAATCATCATTTGCGTTTTTTGTCTGTCTTTCAATTGATTAATATGTATGTCATAATGATATATAATGTGCTTGTATGATGATGCATTACGAAACACTGAAGGTCTGCATCAGTTCAGAGACAGGAAAGAAAAAATCCGATTTAATAATTTAAGTAGATTTCGAGGGGAAGGCGTACAAAGAATAGTCGGAAATCCGGCAAAAGGAGCGGAATTTTCTGTAGAGAATAGCTTTGGAAAATTCTATTAAAAGAACACATGAATGAAAAGTTAATATTTTTCATGTAGGCCTATTTGTCAGAATTTTATCAAACTGAATGGACATTGACTTAAAATTAAATATTTATTATTAAATTCTTCAATTTAAAACTTTTTGCAATGTTTTTCTTGATAACTTATTTTTAGTAATGTTGAAATAGAATATATTGTATGTTGAAATAAAAATATTAACATAAAAGCTGTTAATTGTACAAGTTATAAAACAAGGCGGTAAATAAGATTTTTATATTTTAAAATGTATTCTCGATACTTACTACAGTATACTATTACAATCAGACTCATCTTGATAGTTAGAGAGACAAATACTTTATGTTGCTTCTTAGAAGAGTGGAACAGTAGAAGCAGGAAGAACAGTAGAGGCTAACGTGCATTTGTAATGTCTGAACAATGCGTTCGCGATGAATTTGTGAACTTGTCGCCCTCCCAACTCTAAACTCACTGAATATTTCTTTCTTTCTATAATTACGGGTGGTGGAAAACGAAAGAAGGTTTAGGTACTTACATATGTGATATTCTTCAAGGTGGACAAGGCTTTGATTAGACATGTGAGATTTTAGGAGGTGGCCTTCACTTGTTCTGCTGCAAACATTTTGAAAACAATACGGAACAGCAGATCTGTTAACAGTAAACCTTTTCATTTTTAATAAATCATTATATCTAATATAAACAGTTCACTATAAATTAAAACAAAAATTAATATAACTTAAAATTAGAATTTCCTTAGACGGCTTATTTCTGTTGATAGTGATTTTGCGGTCATTTTGACGAGAAGCGAGACGACAACTTCACTGATTCGCTTCCATTTTCTTTTTTTATTTATTTATAAATTTCTTAAAGCCCGTCTACCTTTCCTTAGATACTTTTACTACATATCTTACTCCCATAATTAAATACTTATTGATTTTTACTCCCAGAAATTAAAAATAAAAAAAAATATGAGATCGAACGAGAAAATGGCTGCAAATTTCTTCTTTTAAGCAAAGGATGTGTTTAATGATTGGCCGTCTGAAAATGATTATTCCCGCCAATCTCATACGACAATCTCATCTTTAAAGTGCACGGATTTCGGTGGTAACGACAGCAAAACGACACTGTAACGTACCCAGTGATGCACCCTCATCTGACGCCAAAGACTGCCATTGAAAACCGCTCATTCCGTCCATCCGTGACTTTCATTTGTCAAAACGTAATCTATCGTTGGTGAGCAGGAAAATGGTAATACATCACTAGTCACTCTTAGTATACTTAGCTTCCTTACACATCAAAATTGAATTGACAATGGAACAGAATAATGTAATTGAAGCATAAACTTCCAAAAAGAAATGATATGAAAAATTAAATAAAGGATTCATTGCACGATGAAAATTTTGAATGAAATGGAAAAAGCACCAATCGTTCAAAAATGTTTCTGAAATTTTTTTGTGAAGTCGAAATGTAGACAAGGAACTCATGGTTACAAGATAAAGAGATATAACAAGTCTTAATGGTCTCGAATTTAGATTTCATTTCAATAAATCTTGTGTCTATCATTGACAAGCGTGAAGAGCGCTTTACCAACAGACTTCAATAATTGAAAAAGGATATCGTTGAATCTCAGTATTCTGGCTGCTTAATGCTGGACAATTAACAGAGACGTTCCACCGCGGAAACATGGCGGAACATCGAGTTATTTTTTAGGGATAACGCAGAATAACTCTAATTTTGTTTTATTGTATATGCACAGAATTTTTGAAGAAATGTATAATATATAACTAAAAAAAATTAGCTTCAATAATAATAATTAGGCAAATCAGTAGCCTACTTGTGAAGAATTAAAGTCAGTAATATTACACCCGAGAATATTAGAAATGAAATCCAGAACTCAATTCACGAAGATTAAGTAGCTGATATGTATTTAACTAGAACAAATATGTTGAAAACTTCCTTTGGATTACATTTAACTTAAACATAGATGAAATAGGATTTTGTACTTTGTATCACGCAGCAAAGTTTATTTACTTCAACAGTTTTGTTGAGAAGTTGAGTTCTTAAATGGATCTTTATGTTGAAATAAAGAAACTGGAATGTAGTTGAGTTCTGCTACTATTACCTTGTAAACTTCACGATGTATTAAATATATCCTTCAAGATTTGGTGCTTATTATTTCGTATTCATTAATAACTTCGAATATACTATTTGAACTACAATCTTGGCTTGTTTAGAAAATCATCTGAAAATGGTTTTAACTTGTTTTTAAACCTTTTTTTCACTCACAGCTAACAAATCATTATTTGGGAGTATTTATCTTGATGAAATTCTTTCTTTCCCAATAATTTATTTTTAACTTTGGATCAGGAAACCATATTTAATAGAGCTCCGTTGAAACATGGAAACCTATCTTTATTTTGCTGAATCTGCTGGAACCATTCTCCGTTTAGTCTTTTTGCTTTGTTCACCCCACGTCTCTTGTGACTTCTTGTAAATTGTTGCACTGACCTTTGTTGTACACTTCCGTTTACATTATCATTTCACACAATGATTTTATTTAAAACTGAAGGTATCCCAAATTATATGATATATCCAAATTACAGGATTGTAATTTTTCGTCATGGATTAAAAGGTTAAAATCAGGACGTTTCAGCCTAACCTATAGGCTAAAAAAAAATTCCTCCATTGTAACCCTAATCAGCAGGACAGCAATCTAACACCTGAAGAAAAATTGGCATATAAAGAAATAAAACAACTTAAGGATATAATAATTACTGAAGCAGACAAAGGTAAAAAAATAGTCATTTTAACTGATGAACAATATACTAATATGACTATGGAATATATTGATAAATTAGGGGATGATATTCAAAAAATTAAAAAATTAGCAATCAGTACCATCGAAACCAAAATTAATGAAAAAATGATATCTCTATACAACCAAAAACTAATTAGCCAACTCACGCAGCAAAAATTAACATGCATTGAAACTAAATTTCTTCAATCTAATAAATGTAACGTAGCAACATATTATCGTTATACTGATGACATGGTTGGTTGGTTGGTGTTTAATGGCGCAAAAGCAGCTGCGGCTAAGCTGCGCCATACTGATGACATTTTTGCCATAGTAAACAAAAATAAAATGATACCATTTTAAGCAATATTAATGCAATGCACCCATCAATAAAATTTGAGCTAGAAATAGAAAAAAATAAATCCTTGGCATTCCTGGATTGTAAAACAATAAAAGAAGATCTCAAACTTCAATTTGCCATCTATAGAAAACCTACACATGCAAATAAAATAATCGACTACAATTCCAACTTATCTAACTACATAAAAAGTAACATATTGTTTAATTATTTCAGTACGGCGTTTAGGATTTCCACAAATCAAAAAATACTTCTAAAAGATATTGACTATCTGTATCAGAAATTTACACTATCTAACTATCCTACCAAATACATTAATAAAAATTACGATAAAGGCAAATATTGTAATTAAAAACCCTCCTCCACATCTAATAAGCAACAGCAAATTACAAACTATGCAGTCATTCCATATATAAAGAACATTAAGAATAACATCAAAAAATGTCTCAAAAAGTATAATATTCAGGTAATTACCAGAACTAGTAACAAATGAACATACCGGAAAACTAATAATGAGATGGATATTCAAACTAAAACTAATGTTGTATATGTCATCCCATGCAATGGCTGCAATAAGAAATATATTGGTTATACTATTTAAACTCTTAATAAAAGACTGAAACAGAAACAGTACAGTTACAATAACAAAGATGAATTTAATTCCATTTTATATTTCCATAGCAAAAATACAACCCATACCCCCATCTTTGACAATATTCAGATAATAGACCAAGCCCCCAGCACTTTCTCACTCACATTGAGAGAGTCTTGGCACATAGCCAACACCCCTACCATTAACCATGAACTATCAAATAATGTTATAAAAAACTATTTAAATGCATCCTATCCGAACCAGCAGCACAGTTAAAAATGACTTATAGATTAGGCTGAAACGCCCTGATTTTAACCTTTTAATCCATGACGAAAATTACAATCCTGTAATTTGGATATAATTAATTAAATAATCATATACTTAATTACAGATGTGCATTATTATAAGCACACCTAATAGGACTGAGGAACATTAAAAAAAAAATATTGGGGATACCTTCAGTTTTAAGTGTGTAAAACATTCCCAATCAAAATGATTTTATTTGTTTCGGGGAAAATTATTTTTTGGCAAGTAAGCCAATGCTATGAACTTAACCACAATTTTTAGCGGTCCCATGTTACAGTTAACGTAGGGAACAGCTCTTGCTTTTGTGTTGTCTGTATATCACATTGTAAGTCACACTCTGTAGCGGCCAAACGGTTAGAGATATTAGAACGAAACCTTCACCATTGTGTTCAGCATCAAAAAGTAGGTGACAACGTAAAAAAATCAGAACTGCAGGACCACTCCCTCACCCCCCCAAATTAACGTTTTCCGTAGCAGTGTTAGTAATAATGATAACAGTTAACACAATAATAATACTGATGCTTCATACATAACAATACTAACAATTGCCAACAGGACGTCATTGTTAATATTTACAAACGTATTGTTTTATATATTCTTTAACATACCCAAATGTTACCCAAAAGCTTACAGCTTGCCTTTAAAACATAAAGGAACGGTCTTGCATTTACATGCTCTTGCTTTTAATGATTTTGTTTTTACAATTGTTTATACTATGGGACCGCTTTGCTTTTGACACAGTCTAAAAGCATTAATTACCTTGTTCCAAATTGTAACAATATGTTGACCGTGTCTGATGGAAAAAAATTAAAAGTGTATTTTAATTAAATAGAATCTGTACAGTGGTTTTAACAACTTTACTTCTTTTGACAAAAACAAAAAGCATTTTTTTTTGTTTCCCGATATTATTTCTTACTACTTTTTATTCAGCAAATATTAACAATTTGAAAATAAATGTATGATGTTATTTTTTCTTGGTTATCGATCAAATATTACTTAAGGTCCTCAAATAAAATCATAATAAGTGAAAGAACCATTTGCAGTCGGAATTCGGACTGTATATCAAAAACCCTCTCAAAGAAAGCATTTTATTTGAATGCTCAGGTAATCAGGCAGTTTTTGTGCGCAGTTATGATTATTCACTAACGATGGCTCTTCTTGAAACTGGGCAAGTGAGGTTTAATATTACAGATGATCAAACTTTTATTTTAGAATATTTTCTCAGAATATCTAGAACTTACTCTGAGAAGGAAAAGCATTGGAACATAAACAAAGGATTTTAATAATGTCTGAAACAATGGCTTTTAATCTTTTTAATTATTCCACAATATGCTTGTTTGTTATCGTAAGCACTAATGGTATTGAAACAATTTTTGCAAATAATGAGAATTCAATTATTTTGTGTTTTTCAGAAAATAGAAAATTTACGCTTTTAATCAGCAAAAATAAACAAAACTTGAATGTAAATATATGATGTTATTTCTTCTTGGTTATCGATCAAATATTACGTAAGGTCTCCAAATAAAATCTTCATAATAAGCAGAAAAATCTCTCGCTGTTGAGTTCCAACATATCAAAAAACCCTCTTATAGAAAGCATCTTATTTGAAGTTCCTTTAAAAAACTTTTTTCATTTCTATTGATTCTTTTCCTTTATTCTTCTTTCTTTGCATTCCCATCAAAGCTTGTGGAGTCTTAAGATCGAGATTTATTTTGAGATTTTGAATTTTTCTTTCTTTTTTTTTGTGTGTTTTGTCCCTTTAGAAATATTCAAAGAAAATGGAAGACAGATTAGCTGTAGGAGATTTTCAAGCTGAGATTTTCTATTATCTATACCATTCGCTAAGTTTCAAATAATCCCCCCTTCCTTTCGCAGTTATATTTATTAGGCTATCACAATGAACCCAAAAAGAAATGTTTATAAGAAAGCTTGTTGAGAAATAAAATTTAAGTATCTTAGAACTTCTTATTTTTCTTTGTTTGTTTTTTTGTTTTGCTGTCAAAATACAAAAAAAGGAAAGACTATATTGATATTAAAATTTTATTATTTCCAGTTGATATCTTTCTTTTTATTAATTTTGTTTATTAAATTAGCATTATTTATTTCAGTTATCTAAATCGACTTATATTAATCGTATCAAACCATTAGAATGGATTCAAGATTTAATATTCGTTGCTTAAGACAATGAGATATTAACAGAAAAATAAGATAGGAATCCGTTGTTTAAGATTCCAATGCCTTTCTTTTAATGAAATTTTTGTCATCTTCTCGTTTATTTTCTCAAAACTGATTGAATTTCACCTTCCTACACTTCACCTTCCTTCACTAACATAAGTTCATCTTCACCTTCTTAACTTCACTTTCCTACACCAACATAACTTTCCACAACTTTAGAATTGTCATTATTACCTTTTCTTCTCTCTAATTCCTTAGGTAATTCCTTACCTTTCCGTTGTCAGGTTGCTACGTCTACTCTCACCAGATATCTTCCAACCCTTTCCTTTCCTCTCCATTACTTCACTATTTCCCTTAGTCTTCTCTTTACTTTCCATCTAGCTAGGCTTAACCTCTTACCCGAAAATTGTAGTTAACGATTCATATGAAATTATTAAGCTATGTGTATATTATTTCAGTTAATTTATGAGGATTGTAAACACCTCATAATTACCTCAATACCTCATACCTCTCAATTCTACAAATGTGTAGCTTTTTTCTGTACTTCCATTGCAAATGAATTGTTCCATTTACCTCCATTATATATTTTGTTAGTAATGTTTAGGTGTTGTACCCTCATTTTTTCATTATATGTTATCAGTAATGCTCTTTGTATTTTTTTATTATTTTTTATTTTCTTGCCTATAATTGACATTCCGTTTGCTTTCTCGATGGGACTACCCTTAAGTCACACTCATATCTGTTACGTATTAACAAACTTTTATAGGGCAATAAATTATTATTATTATTATTAATTGGAAAAAATTGCAAATAAAAAATGTTAGATCGTAAATATCAAATTTCACGAGCATTCATCCAATGCTGGCCCAAATGTGCCTATGCACAAAAGCACATCATGACACATACTCATACATAGAGACATTCTGTGGAAAGTTGGCTAAACATCAGTCCAGACGTTTTTTTTCGGTGATCCTTTTTAAGAGATGGCAGGTGTGCATACCCAAATAAATATGCCTATGTTTTAGAGCGGACTATAAATAGGCAACTCATGAAAATGTTATTGAAAACCGTCGAACCGTTTTCACGTGATGCGCTTACAGCAAAGTGTTGAAGCGGTAGGTATAGTAATTCATCGAATGCTTCACATATGAATTGTGACATTGTTCCAATGAACAATACTCAGTTCTATTGAACATTTCGTTGTTAGCATGTTCTATTCAGCGTCAGAAATTTTTCCAGGAGGGGGGAGCAACAGGGGCGTCGAAACTTCATGAGTTGGGGGGGGTATTCTACTGCAATTATTAAAATAAGTAATAATTATTGATAAGTTAATAAATGTTAATTATTATCTATTAATAAACAATCTTACTTTTATTGAATTTTTTTTTTTATTTTCTTAAGGTGATTACAATTTCAGTTCTGTTAGGAACCGTTAGTTCCTATCAACAGGTGCTGTTTTATTACATTGAATAAAATATTTAAAAATATTTGTTTTTATATAAACATTTTTGTATTTTGTAATTGCCAAAAAAGTGTTGACTTTGTTTTAGACTTTTCTATTTTTTTTTTTGCATTTCATTATGAGACATTGTTAATCTACAAAAAACTCTAAGCTATAAACTACTTATAACTAATACCGATGAGATAAGCATAAATACATATAAAACATTCAACAGATAAATACATACAATACATTCACAGCTTTATAGTTTCGCTGTCGTTTACAAACCTTTACACATATAAAACAATTATTTAATATAATATAACTAAAAGAAACATAACGAAAGAAATATACATCGTTTTAAGATGGCTATTTGGATCAAATAGCCAACGAGCAAAATGTACAGACATATAAAATACCCAGACAGAACAAGACTTCTTCTTATTTTATTTTATTTATTTTTTTTGTGTTTTTTTGTTTTTGTTTTTTTTAATTCTTTATATATTTAATAATCCAATTTCTTATGACTTTTTTGACTGCAGAAATTCTGTCTTTGTTTGATAGCGTTTTTAGATCAAATTCATTATACATCTTTTCTAGTATATAATTTATATTTCTTTCACCATACTTATTGTTAATGAATGGGTACTCTAATGTTAATTTTTTTCTTGTTCTTAGATTGTAATTTGTTGGTTGCTTGTTTATATTATTATCTGTGATTTTATAGAAATGGTTGATCATTAGATTATAATAGAATTTTTGTGATGCATTGAGTAGTTTATATTTTTTTATCTGCTCTATTCTTTTTTCTTTGTTATTCCAGATTTTTGGTGAGAGTAAGAGTTTGAAAATTTTTTTCTGTATTTTGTTTATTTTATTGACGTTTGTATTATTAATGTTTGCCCAAATGACGTTTGCGTAATTTATATTTGAGTCTATTAGGGCATAGTATATTAGAATTTTAATTTTTGTTGGTAAAACGTTTCTTATATGATAAAAAATATATAATAAGGAGTTTAGTTTATTGCATATTGTATTTATATGATCATGCCATGTAAAGGTGTTGTTAATTGTTATCCCTAAATATCTTATTGTCTTGACATTTTGCACTTTAAAGCAATTGTTACAGTTTTTGTTTTTGTGTAAACAATGGTGTTTATGATAAAAAATTTGTGGTTCTGATTTAGGCAGTATTTTTTTTGGATGAATGCATGGAAGTTTTGTTTTTTTCTCATTTATTGTTAATTTGTTGTCATTTATAATTATTGACATTTATAATTATTGATTATTATGTTATTTAAGTTGTTATTTATGTTATTTATTTATTTTTGAAGAGAGGTTGCGTCATTCCTCTAACACATGTCACAATCGTTTGACATAAGTCCCCAATGGTTGCCGGTGGGTGCTCTCAGAAAATGTATGCTTCAGCATATTCCAAATGTAAGCGTCCGGTTGTAATGAGACGGCTATGAGAAAACTGTTCCACTGAAAATAACGTGATTTTATAAAGATAACACGATTACAGATGAGTTTCCTTCGCTGTGTGACAAATGGCCCAATCCAGCATTCTGCTGGGCATGTAACCTGCCACTTCCTATGCAATTGCAGCAGAATTTGATGAGATCCCCCAGAAATGTGTTTTCTCTACACCACATCTGGTTCACAGTCATAAGATGCCAAGATTACCCTCAACAAAATAAGGGTCTAAGATGCCGTTTCTAGACACCGAACACCATATTGCTACACACTCACTAAGGAGGTGTTTCATATCCCAGAAAGCGGGCTGTCTGTAGATTGATAACTCTATTAAAATGAATATGGCTTTCATCAGAAAACCAGACATTTGACAGGAAAGCTTCATGATCATACGCAAACGCTACCCTTGTAGCCCAGTAAGCGAATCTCGCGTCCTTGTTGGCATTGCTCAAGACTTCTCCGGTCTGTATCTTATAGCCAAACCTATCAATTTCCTTGAACATTCGTCTCGTATATATTTGACTAAGATTTCTTTTAAGGACTTCGTTTGGACTACTGTTGGCTCGAGGAGCTTCCTCGGTTCCCGTTTGTTGTAACTGTAACTGAACGTTCGGTGCAGATCATTAAGAACACGGTCCCATTCTAAAAGTACAGACCACAAAGCAGAGTCACCCTCACATAAGCTCTAATGGACCGCCCCTTTCACACAGACAAAAATATACATCACAACAGACCTGACATCACACTTTTAATAAGACCAACAAACAGATCTATCTCACTGATATTGCAGTGCCTATCAGCAAGAACATGCAGAAAACTCACGCAGACAAGATCAGTAAATACATCGACCTACCATATGAGCTTCAGAAGCAGTGGACGCAGGACCGAATACTTGTTTTGCCCTTTGTGCTGTCCGCCTCCGGTCTGGTGCCTCACACATTGCACTACAGCCTTAGCACACTAGGACTTCCCAAAAAAACTTTTTCAGAACTCCAGAAGGCTGTGGTACTCAACACAACAGACATAATTAGGAAATTTATGGATACAATCACACATTCCTAATAATTCTTGCACACTTTTTTACACTTGACAAACTTGTGCTTTGGTCCTTCCTTGACCCGCCATATTGTCTTTACTTGGGAAACCAAGAATAGAAACATTTACATGATAATAATAATAATAATAACAATAATAATAATAAAATTACCAATTTAAAACTTAAGTTTGTGAAATAATTCCCTGTGAAGTGTACTTTTTGTACTATGATGAAACATCTTGAAGATCGAAAAAAAAGCTCTTTTCAAGAAGTCGATTCGAAATCGAAATTGCCAAAATTCAATTGTATAATGCATATTTATATATAGATGAAGCAAAACCCACTTTTATTTATTAAAATCATCTTTAACGCAGTTTAATAAGAGAGAATTCTTCTCTCCTTCAGCCTTTGATAAAAGAAAAGCAGGGGCAACTCGCCAACCTGTCCATGCCCTTACTAAAATACGGTTTGGCAATGCATTGTACATTGTAAACTAACTTACTTAAAAAAAATAATGACTTAAAATTTACGATGTTTTAAATATCTGTTAATCCTCTTATGAGAAAGAAATTACAAGAATTATAAATTAGGTTTGAAAATTCTAGAAGGTAGGAGGGGTATTTGCCCCTCTTGCTCATATTTACTGGGTCCCATATTCTCCGCTATTTAAACTATGCATCAACTTTGCATCAAATTATAACATACTTCGAAATTCCTGTAAAATTAATCTTTTTTTGTTTTCAATTCTGGAACTAAGAGAATTTTTCCGCCATCATGAGTGAATTTCATTTCATGGGCATGAATCTGTTTTAGAATACTCAATCTCTGATAGCTGTCCTACGGAAAGGGAAGAGCTTCCCTCGCTGAAACAAGAGGTTTTTTTTCGCCATCGGCATATCAAGACAGAAGGAAAGACAGCTACAGAAAAGGAATTAGAGCATGGCGAAGAAGAGCCCTTGGGCAACCACTTTCAATGTGGACCTAGTCTACAGAACCAGTCAATCCGACATCCGATCGAATTTGTTTGTTCGTGAGAATAGAAAATCAGCTGCTCCGTAATTTATACATTGAATTTATGTCATTTTGAAACGTTATGTTTATTTTTAATCTTATCTATTTATTTCGACTAAATGAACATCTTTTTTAAATGTTTTCTCAACCCTCGTTGCACAGCCTTCAGCTAACAGATAGAAAACTGCTTCAAATATAAAAATACCATACTTTTGCCTAAATACTTTTTTTTTTAATTTAATGACAAAAAGAGTTAAAATTTCTGTACAATTACACTAGCACAATCAGTGTTTAATGTAACACTTATTATTATATTCATTTATTTTTAAAGTAACTTCAGAAAACAATCTTCAAAATATTGATTTTCGCTAAGAAAATTACAGAATCGAATTGTTTTAGGTTTTCTTCTTTGTTTTATTTGTAGTGAAAAGAAAAGTGAAGCGCATGAAAATCAGTCAATTTGTGCTTTTTCCCATTAATAATGGATCTTCTTGAAACTTTGCGTGTATATTTAAGAACTATAGATGATCAAATATTTATTTTGAAATTTTTTCCAAATGGATCTAGAATTAGCCAGAAGGAAAAACATTGGAACATTAACAACGGATTTTATCGATGTCTTAAATAATGGGTTTTAATTCTTTTAGCTAATCCACAATTTGCCCATGGCTTATATAATTAATGATTAATCCCACTGAAACAATTTTGTATCATTTGTGACCAGTGTTCTACAACACTCCTTTGAATGTTGCTTTGAATGTGGCGGGATATTAAGGTTTTATAAATAGATTGTATCTATTTCAACCCCGGGTAATGTGGTATGAGTTGTGGCCAGTGTTCTACTATCACTCCTTTGCATGTTTGATCAACAATCAAATTGCTTAACTTGATTTATTTGTTTTTTGTGTTGTGCTAGAATTTAAAAAGATGTTAAACTAACAATCGAAACTAGTCCTCCCTTATCAGTTCTTTTAAATATTTTTTGTGTTTTTTCAATTCTATAATTATTATACTATGAACATCAGTTGCATATTTGTAAAGTTTGTCTATTTATATGAAAAGTGTCAAAAAGCCCAGCACAGAATAAACAACAAATAAATTG
>JAFIDM010000002.1:29318246-29335067 GCA_023159025.1 Thereuonema tuberculata
TTTTTTTTTTTTTTTTTTTTTTTTTTTGCCTTTTGTTTTAAATTATGGATGAATGGCTTGCAGTAGTGACTGTAGACCTAGTTTGATATGTACTGTTGGCATTTTATTAACCTCTTGCTGTAAAAACACTACACTAACAAAAAAACAAGGATATTTATGTAATTTTTGAGAAAATATCCAAACAAGAAATAGATCTTTTAATGTGGCGCACAAGTAATCAGTATAGTGAGAAAGACACTATTTGTTCTGATCACTTGTGTTATTTTTTAAAATATTATGAAAAGAACCAAAAAACTTGTAGTGATCCGTTTAAGAGTCACTCTGTCCCCTTATCAAAGAAAAAAGACTTGAGGGTAATAACTTTAGAAAAAGCGAAAGAGGTTAAGGTAAATAGAAACATTACTTTAGGGCCAGGAAAGATGTTGTGCAGTAGCTGTCGAAAATCATTATTAAAAGCAAAACCTGACCCCACAGCCAGATAATGAAAAAATGGTTATAAGCCATGAAAGTGATGATGAAATTGAAGATGAATTAAAAACTGCAGAAAGAGTGTTTGAAAAAGATAAACTGAACGAGACTCTTTTAGGATTAGATGTAACTCCATTGAAACTTAAATCATTATCCGCTTGCTCAAAGGGAAAAATATGCAAAAAAAAAGTTTAAACAACTAAAACCCAAGTTAAAAAAAAGCTATCATATGTCTTACAAATAAAGGACTCTCACAGTGAATCACCAAGTGAAGCTGAAGGTACAAAAAAAAGAAAATGATTTAAAGAAATAATCTGCTGATCTTGATTATTTAGTTAATGTTATGAAAGAGAAAGTTAAAGACAGACTTGAGTAGGCGTGAAAAAATAGAGGTTTTAACAATCGCTCCAAAGTCTTGGTCTCACCGGAAAGTAGCGGAGGAATTTAGTGTATCAGAATATTTGGTGCAAAAAGCAAGAACTGATGATCGAATGAAAAAGGCATTTTGGCGTTGCCAGAATCTAAAAAAGGCAGAACGGTCCCTGAAGAGACAATAAATATTGTAAAAGAGTTTTACATGATGATGAATTTTCTTACCTGATGCCAAGTGCTAAAGATCGTGTTAGTATTGAAAAAAATGTGTACATGCAGAAAAGACTTCTTTTATGCAACCTACATGAACTATTTGTTGTTTTTAAGAATAGGTATCCACAGCTAAAACTAGGATTTTCTAAATTTTGCTCTCTGAGACCAAAATGGTGTGTGTTGGCTGGTTCACCAGGCACTCATTGTGTATGTGTGTGCTTATACCACCAAAATGTGGAGCTTTTAGCTAATACAATGAATCAGCATGATAAAGAATCTGTCCATAATATGTTAGTTTGTAACCGACAGAATAGAGATTGCATGCTGCGCCGCTGTGATAAATGTCCTAAAACATCTGAGCCACTGAAGCTTTATTTGGAAGACATCTTAGAAGATTTTGATGATGAAGATGAAATCAAATTTTCAGTGGGTAAGTGATGGTCGAAAGATGCTACAGACAATGCTTCTTCCTCGTCAAGAAATCATTGAATGTACTCTTCGGAAAATTGAATCTCTCATCCCTCATTCTTTTATAACAACTTCAAAACTTCATTTGAGAAAGACTTTCAATAACTTACACTACTAAGAGACAAAAATTGTAGGGTAAAAAATGGAAACTTTGTTAACCTGTAGGGTAAGTAAAAATAAAGTCCTATGGTTACCTTATACGTTACAATATGCATTCGCTAATATAGATCCAACTGCAGACAGAGTTTCAAAAAAAATTGTTAAAAAATTTTATAAATTCTTAATTTTGTAAAACTCTTTATTGAAGCTATGCCCCAAATTGTATTTTTCTTTTAAAAAATAAAAATTTAAATTCCAACCGTCTCAAACTTGTTTTACAGCTGATTTTGTTTAATCCAGACTTTCGGTGACTAGGAAAAATCTAGTCCTACTAACCGTAGACTGGTATGACCTTAGGCTTATTTATGTTCACTTTTACCCCTATATTGTTCCATCTATAGGCTAAGTAGACTTTTTAGAATCTTGTACTTTTTACTTTAAGGCCATAAAACCATATTTTACTCGCAACATTGGTGAGTGTAACAATTCCTAGCGTAAATACTATTTGTTACTTTACATTGCTATAAAACTCTTAAAACTCAAAACCCCAACAATTTTATTTCACCATTTGAAAAAAAATTTTATACTCTTTCCAGTGATATATGGTTGTGTTAGGGTATCTGGAGAGAGATTTTAGCTGTAAGTTCTTTTCTTTATGGATGTCACAGTTTCGGAAAAATATACTTCTTTATTTTTAGTAAATGTTTTCACTATGATGGGAGGTTTTAATTTCTACGTTGATGGTGTCATAGTATTCTGTATGAAATTAAGAACAAATGAATGAAGTTTCAAACCTCTAGCTTTATAAACATTGATTTTATCAGGAAAACGCAAATACATACAAGTTCGTTCGGTGCCCAAATTGTCCTCGGAAGTTTAAATCAACTAAAACTTTAAAAGGCTATAACTCTGAAACTAATTGTTAGAATTGGATAAAATTTTGTCTTTTTTCTTAACTTAGTGTATACATTGAACATACAAATTTTCAAAGAAATCTGTGGTAAGTTGGTGTAAGCCCTGGATGACTTGGTATGGAATGGCCCTAAATGGTTTTAGATGCTTATGCTTTCGTTTTAGTTTATGTTGTTTAATTTTAAACAAAGCCATCAGAAAAATTGAGAAACAGACTTCGGTTTCACAAACTTTGGTGCAATGTTAAGACGTAAGGCATGGTTTTAAAAATTCGAAATCACTTATTGTACTATGGTGATATGTTGAGCACTAACTTAAAAGATAGAGCAAGAGTAAGAATAAGTGGAACTATAGAAAGTTAAAATATCGGCCCCAAAAATAATTACCAATCAACTTGAAAGTGTATTAATTAGCTTACGATAAGTAGTATACAGAAAGCGATAAGTTTTGTAACATGTTAAATTTCTTCCGTTCTCGGCCGTTCCAGCATAGCCTCGTGGTATAGGCAATGATCTGCCAGGAGCAGATATGTTAGAATCTGGATTCGAGTCCCGGTAGGGGTTTGGATAGTTCATTCTTTAGATGTTTCATTCCTTCATCTTCTGTGTTTTGTCTGTTTTCGGGGGTGTAAAAGCTAGTTCGCCCTCTATGGTGCACCGTAGATTACGCAAAAGAACTAGCAATTCTGGCAGTCAAACAATCGTCTCCATCTCCTGGTTAACGAATGCCATACGATAAGTAAATAAATAAATAAGTAAATAAATGTTTCTTTCTCGAATGCAATGGGAAGGATTACAATCCATATCAACACCACCTCTTTTCCGTACGACAATGTTATGCAGCTATATAAGTGTTTTCTGGACGTACTGAAAAGCAAGCATTCATAGTCAATTAAACATTTTCTAAACCCATAATGATGCTATATATTAAGTCTGCTATTTAGTTTCGCCATTAATCGGGCTTAGAGTCTAATTTAGAATATGACATTTTACTTAAACAAGTTTTCTCATAGAATGAAATGTTGATATCTATTAAAAATTAAATATTTAAAACTTATGATTTAACTATAATGTTTTTAATATAATAATGAAGCGAAATAAAATTTAAAAGAATTAAATTTAAGTATTATTATACAATCAAATTACAAGTTAAATAATTTGCAAATTATTAGGTTTATCTAAAAGAATTTCTTTTGCAATTTATTTTTCAAAAATTTCAAATTTCTTGCTAAAATATAAGAAATTTCATGGTTAAAAAAAATTCAAAAATAGTATTTGAAACATAAATTGTTTTAAAGAAGCCTAATAGTTAACAATATAAAATGAATTTGAAAATGGTATTTTTAGTATTTCTTGGAAATTCCACTTATCATATATTTTTTTGTTTGTACTTACTATGTTTTATTTTTAAAATTTAAGTTTTTAGTATTCTATTAATGTTTCAATCTTTCATTTATTTTGAACTGAGTCTCAGTCAATAGAGTTACAATAAGGTATTACTTTTGTCTGTCCAAATTGTAATTTGAATAATAGAAATCAATTAAAATATATAATAAAAGAACACACAAACAATTGCTGAAACATAATTACATGGCGTGGAGTCTTTCAAATCCCATGATATTCATCTATGGCACAATAATTCCCTAAAAGGTTCCACTTAAATACAAAAGTTAACCAATGAAATAATTTAACATAAAAGAAGTCAATGGGTACTATTTCAACCAATCCTGTCAAACTCAAGCCCTCTATCAACCAAAAAAGAAATTAAAAAAATAAATAAAAATAAATAAAAATAAAACGGAAGGGAAAAATTTTTTATTTAAGAATATAATTTCTATTATTGAAAATACATAATCATGCAATTGTTAATTTTCTTTTCTTATCAATTTCATTTTTGATTCTTCTTCTATGCAAGGAAGAAAATTTATCAAAATTAAAATAAAATATTGGATATTGTTATTAGGGATAAAGGAATTATATGAACCTAACATTTTAATAAAGAAGATATTCTTAGGAACGGACATCAACCTGGGATACCGTTTGGATAGTAAGTTAACTTATCCTATTGAGCATGAAAGAAATAAAAAATATATATTTGAAAAAAAGGGCTGCATTTATTTAGTACCTTGTATCAATGAAGATTGCTTCTACAATCTTCATTGATACAAACTTTAAACTTTAAAGAAAAGGTTTGGGCAGCACCGTAGTTGTATCAAAACAGGAAATATTGATGGTTCATTCATAGCCAGATACACATATATGCCAGATACATATAGATACACATATGCCCATACATAAGGGCATATTGGAGGTTTTGAAGAATGCATTGTTATCGATATGTTTAAGAACCAATTAGGTAGAGAAACAATAGAATCATTATTTATTAAATTGTTAGGTTCATATAATTCCTTTATCCCTAACCAATATTAATTGAATAATGGTAATTTTGATAAATTTTCTTCCTTGCATAGAAGAAGAATCAAAAATGAAATTGATAAGAAAAGAAAATTAACGATTGCATGATTATGTATTTTCAATAATAGAAATTATAATCTTAAATAAAAAAATTTTCCCTTCCGTTTTATTTTTATTTATTTTTATTTATTTTTTTAATTTCTTTTTTGGTTGATAGAGGGCTTGAGTTTGACAGGATTGGTTGAAATACTACCCATTGACTTCTTTTATGTTAACCAAAATCTTCCACAATCTTCTTTCTTTCCATATCAAAAATATTAGATAGAAAATATTAGATAGCATGCTACCAAGCTTATTCTTAATTCTGTTATACCTATATTATTGACTTGAAAAAAGGAATATGTACAGTTCCTGAAAATTTGTCTCCCTTATTAGTATTTTAATGTATGGAAGAGTGTGTTTCTATCTTTTATGTTAAATTATTTCATTGGTTAATTTTTGTATTTAAGTGGAACCTTTTAGGGAATTATTGTGTCGAAGATGAATCCCATGGGATTTGAAAGACTCCACGCCATGTAATTATGTTTCACTAATTGTTTGTGTGTTCTTTTATTATATATTTTCATTGACAAATTGAATGAATAATAGAAATGGCGCCATGTTTCATTTTCGGCCACTTCCACTTCCTATGAGACAGGAAATGACCGGAGACCGGAACTCCTAATTTTTCCCAACCTCTAAAAGTCATGAGCTTTCCATTTAGATATAACTCATGTCTGTCCGCTTTATATAAGAGGTCACGGACAAACCTTTATAAGATTTTCCCATTTTTACATTCTGTGTACAGAGTCCTTAAAAATAGCAACAGATGACAACATTGTATGGAGGAAAGATGCTTATATCTTCCAAACAAAAAAAACTGATTTCAAAGATATAAATATGATATTTTCCTGCCTGAGCAAGTTTTGTATTCAATTAGTACCAAAAGTAATTTAAATGTCAGTTGTTATAATTTGAAAGTACAGTCGGACCACTATTTAACGAAGTCGCTAAATCCCGAAAAAAAGTTCGTTATATGGAAAATTCGTTAAGTAGAGATTCGCCTTTTAAAATGACTTTAAACTACATAAAACAGATTTAAAATAAATAAACAATAAATATTATTTAAAAAAAGTAATAATTTTAATGACGTAATGCATACATTACCACATGCGAACTTAAATTTTACTAATAAAGTCTATTAATTTTGCCTGAGTTTTTTTTTTTTTTTTTTGAAAAAGTGTTGTCGCTCATAGTAGGTCTCGCATCTTTGTAATGAATCAAAAACCCCTTCAGGCGTATTTTCTTCAAGTTGTAATTCGCATCGGATTGTTTCAAATGATTTTAGTATTTCATCATACGAAGGTTTTTTGATTTCTGTCTCATGATCATTTCCATGATCATTGATGGTGAAAGGGAGATATGGGGTGGACTCATTCTGTATCTTGTTTTGTTAGATCTGAAGATGTCAAGCTTTTACGCTGACGAAATGATCATCATCTATTGTAAGCTTTCATGCTTTTATTTTATTATATCTTGTATATTTGTAATTTTTGTGCGTTGGCTTTAAACCTAATTTATTAAATATTGTTTACGCACGTTAATTTTATTTCCATTATACAAATTTTATAGTAACTAAAAATATCACCAATTCTGTTATGAATTGTTAACTGCTAATGTAATTGTTAATTCCTTAAAAAAATCTTCAATTCTTAGCTCCTTAATTAAAAGAACTAGTAATGAATAATTACAACTTATCATTATTTTTAAGCGTTATAATTATTATAGTTCTTGAGTATCCTTCATCAGTGATTTCTAAGCAAATATAGAGGGGTTTCTTTTGTTTTGTTTTTTTATCTTAAATGTTAATCTAATTCTAATGGTGGAATATCAAAACTCCTACAATGCATAAAGTACTGTATGTTGAATTACATTGTCAGTAGGATGATCTCTCCAATGTATTAGAAAATTAGTTAAGAGCTGGGACACATAATGTTTTGACTACCCTTCCCAAAGTGAGGGGAAATTAGTAGTCCTGTTACAGAAATGGTTTTCAAATTAGTTTTTTTAGACTTACTTTAATATCCGATTTCAACCACTCCGAATGTTATAGACAAACGCCTAACCTATTTGATTAACATTTACAACCATTGACGAGAATCGTACAGAAAACCTAGTTAAGTAATGAAAATATTTATAATATGCGAATTTAATTGAAATTTAACTATCTTTTCCATCCATAAATATCACCTAAATCTTATATTACCTACAAAACTAAACTTTTAATATAAGGTCTAATAAAATCCTTAAATAGTGCAGTCAATGAATGCTTCTCAGAACAAAGTGCAAAATTAAAAATAATTTTGGTTAATGAACAAATGAGTATACTTATTCACTTTTTCATCAGTTGAACTGGGAAAACTATGATAGCAATATTATTAAAGTAATAAATAATCAACTAATTTCTGATGTTATACACAATAAAATTATAAGAAATTTCTAATTTAATCTAAATTAATTAAATTAATCTTTATGGCACACATTAAATTTCCAGCAGCTATAATAAAGGAGTAATTTTATAATTACACCTAATAGGACTGGTCAACATTAAATAGACTATATAAATATATATATATATATATCAACAGAAAACTTATTATGAAAATTTTTATTTAAAATGATTATAAAGAATTTTACGTGTGGGAAAATTATTTAAATTAAAAAATAAAAACAAAAAACAAGAACATTCAAAAAGTTTTTTTTTTTTTTTTTTTTTTTTTTAAATATATTTAAAATGCAGGAGCCTTTCGGGTCCCTTTGCGGAAAATCCCTCTTCAACATACAATTACTCTTGAAAGGTTCACTTATATTCGTTGGGATAAGAAATAACAATCAATAGAATTAATAAAATTGTAATTAAAATTCAGTCTCTAATTCGTGCCAAGCATCCTCAAAACTACGTCATAGGATGGAAAAATATTTGATGTCCTTCTGGAAGTTACGTCAAATGGAACAGTCCAAAACTATTTCTTCACGCCCATGACAGGAATCCAAAGGTCTTTATGTCATCATTGGAGTCTTTCTTTTCTTCGTTCTTCTCTTTTATCTGCAATTATTTTTTTTCTTAATAATTGATCTTTTTGAAAATCACAGCTATTAATGTATTTGTAAATATTACTATTAGGTATTTTAATGTTGTATGACCCAATAAAACAATAAAGTAAGATTCAATAGTCTCTTGGATATCTTTATTCTTATTATTATCAAAAATTAAGAAATCATTAAATTCAGTAGAATGTCCTGTCTTGTAGACATGATGTGCAGTATTAGAGCCATCTGTGTTTCCTGTTTTGATACAGCTTTTATGCCTCCCTATACGTTTTTTTTAAACTTTGTTCTCTACTACCAATATAAAAGCATTTATTATTTTGCCATGGTATTAAATAAACGCAGCCTTTTTTTTTTGTTAATATCCAATTTTCTAGCATTAGAATGTTTTAGAGATAGGATAATTTATTATTTAAGTAATACTCAACCCTAATATCTGTATTCTGAAAAACTTTTCTAAACGATCGAATAAAATAGGGTGATTGGGAAAGGCCGTGCAAATCATGTTATTATTTTGAGAATTATAAATATCGTTAGGTGCTTTCTTCATAGAAGTTGAAACATAATTACAGATAAAATAGAAGAACGACTTCAATGACGAAACAAAAAACGAGATGACCTTTGGATTCCTCTCATGGGAGTGAAGAAATAGTTTTGGACTGTTCCATTTGACATAACTTCCGGAAGGATTTCAAGTATTTCTCCATCTTATAACGTAGTTTCTGACGATGCTTGGCAATTATTAGAAACTGAATTTTAATAACAATGTTATTAATTTTATTGGTTATTTCTGATCCCAATGTATATAAATAAATCTTTCAAGGGCCATTGTGTGTTGAAGACTGATTTTCCGCAAAGAAACCCGAAAAGCTCCTGAATTTTAAATATATTAAAAAAAAATTAAATTCTCTTGTCTGTGTGTTGTTATTTTTAATTTAAAATGATTATAAATTCTACTTATGCATCATTTATGTTACAGAAATAGAGTATCAGATCAACATGGTATCAGATCAAATAAATCAAAGTTTTGTGTTGAAAGATTTGTTGTTCAATAATTTGAATATTCATTAATACTTAAAGAAACGACAATTATCTGTTTAATTGTAGACAATAATAATTCAATAAATAAATATATCATCATACATTGATTGATTATTATACATGTTATTAAAATTTCACTAAGTAAAAATTACTTGCTTTCAAAATTATCCCCACATTTAACTGCCGTAAAATTATCTTGTGAATGTATCTTCTACAGAATCTGAAATTAATATGTAATATTGTTAAAATCAATTTATGAAATTCTGTAATATTAGCACAGTAATCAAACTAGCAATTTGAAATAATTTTTTCAATATATCTCTAATTACATGTATTTGGTGGCTAAATATTAAGTTAAATTTAGAAACCAAATAGAACTTAACCAAAGAGTGTAGACTTAAGTTACTTATTAGAATTAACTAAATGTTGGATATCTCATTTAATTTAAGAAATAATTATGACTTAAAAAATTATTTACTAAGTTATATGGTTGCTCGCTTATAAAATCCATGAATGCTATAATTCTTATTTATCTTTCATGTTCTTGATAATCAAGATTCTCTTACTACAAAACGTATTCATATTTATTTTTAGCCGAATAAAGACCTAAATTGTGAATAAAGGCCTAATTCATCCCTTCTCTACAAGACTTTTACTTTTTAACTATTACTTTTCATATGTATATCCGAAATATCTTACAGTTACTCAAATAATTATTACTAATTTACTATTTCAGAAGCATTCATGTTCATAGGAAATTGCGTCACGTTTCTTTTTCACTGAACTACAGACTTGTTTCTTTTGCTTCACTGTTTCCAGAATTATCGAAAAAATGTCTGACATAAACTTATTTTAATTACGTCGTTCTTATTTTTCTGGACTTGTCGGAGAGATGAATCCAAGCGACAAATATTACAGTTTCGAAATTGGTAGCCTTAATTAAATAATCGATTCTCTTATTCTAAAGAGGATTATGTCGACTCGGTGAGACGAGCAAACATCCAAGTTTAACAGCTTTATCTCCGTTGACCTTTACGGTATGCAAATGAGGTCGAACCAGCATCAAACCTTTCTTACAGGAATAGGAGTGATGTCAAAAATTTTGCATTTTCGTCACACAAAAGAAAAAAACTTCTTTAAAAATTGTTTCCTGAGGTATTTACAATTTGTCAAATAAAATTCTAAATTAATGACACAAAACTTTCCGGATGTCAAGAAAATAAAATTATTATTAACACAAAAAGTTAACATTAAAAACAACTAACATAAAAATTTGTAATTTTCAAGCTGACTTGCAAAATTTGATACTTCTCAAATTGTGATACCAAAGAATATTACTGGTAAATTTACCAATTAGAAAAATATCAAAGTAGAATTTTTATATCTTAATATATTGAAGGCACAATTTTTACTGGTTCAATTTTATCAGGGAGATTGTATTTGGAAAAGTTTATCTACCATTAATAGTTTAGCTTTGAAAGGTAAATATAAAATTATTTCTTGGATTGTTAATCTTTACTGCAGCTTTTGTGTGTGACTGTATATGTTCTAAATCCTTTGATCAAATATCAAACAAAGCCAATCAATATTGGTAAGGTAAATCTATTTCTAAAATTTGACTTTCTAAGTTTTATAGATTTTGTTTTATTCTTAATGGTTCATACGCAAATGAACTGACATAGGTCTACATATTGCGAAGATGTTGCATTCTAAAACTTGTTGTCCTAATCATTTTTTTCGCCGATTTACAGGTTTTTAAAGGTAACAACAAACATCAGTGATAGGTTCTACACAGGCAAATCAGTAAAAATGTCCAATAAACATAGGATTGGAAATGTGTAGTTTTCTAAATATCGATAGTGAATACAGGGACCTCCGGATGACGAGGAAGGTGAGTAATGTGCTATGTAGCTGCTTTGTTTATTTCAACATACAGCCATCAGCATTCATGTTTGCAGTGAAAGGCGCGAGAGAAGACATTGTTAAAGCTTTCAACTAAATTTATTGTGATTGTGCTTGAAATGTATTAAAAATCCAAATAAAAAAAAAATGCTTTCTTTAATTTTTTTCGAATTTACATACTTGCACTACTACTAGCAGTATCAGTTTGTATTCGTTTTCTGAAATTGCAGATATGCATTTGATATTTGGATTGCCTCATGGAAATGCATATGAAGTATGTCGGCTATAACAGGAACATTTTCCATATTGGCGCATACATTCCAAATTAGAACCACATGCAACCACTAAAAGTCCCTCAAAAAAAAAAAAAAACCTTGCAACACCCGAAAAACAAAATAAAATTCTTGAATCCACAGCCTCTGATCAGAGAATACGTACAGGACAATAGTAAGAACAGAGGGATTTCGCATCCAACGGTTTGGAAGGTACTTCATGAGAAGCTGCTATATTCCTATTATCTTCAAGGTTTATTTGCCACCGATTTTCCTTTAAGGCTGCAGTTCTGTTATTGGTTTCTTGCTCAGCGAGTGAATAGTATTACCTTTGAATCTGTAATTTTATTCACTGACAAAGCCATATTTTCTCTTAAAAAGCCATGCTTTTTAAGAATTTCCATATTTCGCTGTTATGGCTACAGGAAAACCCATACGGAATCGTCCAAGAAAAGAACAACAGCAGTTTCATTTAAAATCACCCAGTTTGGAGTGGGATCGAATAATTGGGCCGTACTTTCTCCATTTTTCTTTAAATGGCGAAGTGTATCTTGATTTCAATTAAAGTAAATGATTTAATGTGCCGTAATATAAAAATTAGTGAAAGAAACAACAGAAACACTCACAAACTTGTATTAAATTGAATATTTTTAAAACTGAAAAAGTGCACAACATATTTCGATTAGAGCTCGTAATCTTTCTCAAGTGTGACAGGTCAGTTCAGCATCAGTATTAAGTAGTCCAATAAATATCCAATGAAAAGATGAACATGTTAACAAACATCAAACGTCGCAGGGTAGTAGTTTGTAGGGTCGCATAGACCCGCATAATAGGGCGATATGGACCAAGGTCACCTTGAACAAAATTAGGTCACCTTGGAGTAAAGTCACCTTGGGTAAAAGTCACCTTGGTGAAGGAGACTTAGAGGTCATTTGAGGGAGAAATGCAAATTAGTATGGTTCATTAGCATATTATGGAAATATCGAATGTAAATTAGTAGGGGTCATTTGCATATTATGGTAATTGGACATGTTAAATTTAAAATGCAGATAGGTAGGTCATGTGACCATTCAAATTTCTTGTAATGAGATGCTTGATCGATTGGTGAAGGAGTTGTAACGGAATACCTAATAGATCGAAAGTTTAACCCGTTCGGGTATAAAGCTGGGGTGTCATATCGGCCGCCCAAGTAAAAATGCGTGTAAATAGGTCAAGTGACCATTCAAACATCTTGAAATGAACTCAACTATCGATTGGTGAAGGAGTTGCAACGGAATACCTAATAGATCGAAAGTTTAACCCGTTCGGGTATAAAGCTGGGGTGGTATGTCGACCTCAAAAGTAAAAATACAGGTATGTAGAGCATGTGACACATCGATCTTCTTGAAATGAACAGAACTTTCGATTGGTAAAGGTATTATAAGGTCATATCTGATAGATGAAAAGTTTAAACTATTTGATATAAATAATAAAGTAAAGGAATTCTTATGACCCAGTGAACTAACAATTTAAAATTAATCTTTTCTAAAGTTGTTGCGTGATTTTCGTTTGAATTAGATCCAAGTTTTATTATTTACTAGTGTATCAAAGATTTTTTTTTGAACAACTGATTTTAAGAAAAACTATTTTTTATGATTATGTGTTTGTGTTGGGGATATGGAGGGAAAAAATTCAGGTCGAGACATTTTATAAGGACAAATTACAATACAATTTATTAAAGTCTAGAAGGAGTACAGTTAACAATGATTAGTATATATTTTTTTTTGCAATTGCTAACAAAATGATTTATTAAATTGTTAGATAGATTGAAATTTTTTTTGTTACAAAGAATACATAAATTTTTCTCAGTCTTTAACATCTGATTTTTATTACATTGCAACAAAGAAATGGGTAAATGAATTATTTTTTTTCAGTCTCTAACAACTGATTTTATTGAACAGTTACAAAAAATACATGAATTTTTTCAGTCTTTATTTTATTACATTGCAACAAAGAAATGAGTAAATGAATTTTTTTTCAGTCTCTAACAACTGATTTTATTGAAATGTTACATGAATCGAGCAAAATAGAAATGGTTTACAAAGTTTTTGGTCTTCTTTGTACTGTTTTTCTTGCGGGTTTTTCGTCTTCTGGAGGCAGCAGGGAACAGCATAGTTGATTCGGCAGACAGGCACTCTCCCAAAGTTTGTTATCAGTATTTCTTTGAGCTATTTCTAAGAGTTCTTTTTTAAAAATAGTTCGAACATACTTACAAACAAGTCGGTCGTTAACGTTTTTGTCTCGACCAAACAGATCAAGAAAGTCTTTTAAAGAATAGCCACAACTTTTATAATAAATGAAAAGCACACAATAATGTCCACAAACACTCGAATAAGGTCCTTGCAGAGTTTTTCGGTTTTCAACGTGACGGTGTGTATGTTTCATCATAAATCTGCGTAGAGGTAATTTTTTCATCGGGCAGCCATAAGAATCGAAGAATATACCTTCTCCGTCCGCAAGCCATACACTTACCCAGTGAGAGCCAGGCTTATCATGGGTATCAAGATTGACGACGTATCCACGATAAGAAGCTCGAACTGGTAGCTGATCGATTGCGTAGACGCCACCAAAGTAGTCTTTGGTTTCGTCTTTCAGACTTAGTAAATCCACGATTTGAACACTGTTCATGTTGCTGCGGGTGCGTATTATGAGTCAATACACATTGACAAGTAACACACACACTGTTGTTGTCGAGACTGGAACGATGAGCTGGTATCACTTTGAAGCACATCCGGGGTGGAACTGAGGAACATCAAGAGGAAACATCGGGTGTCTACTGCTAGGGTTTTGTCACGTGATGGTTTAGTCCATTAACACATTTCGGGAGGAATCAATTTCTAATATTTTTTGAAATTCGGCATAAACAATTACGTTCACTGTATTAGGTAAAGGTTCTTTGAAACGCATGTCTAATCGAACTACACCCTGTCTAACTAATTGAAAATAATCTGAATTGGAACCGCTGTCTGGGGATAAATCAAAACAATAAACCGTCGAGCCTTGTCCGTACTGAGAATAATTGAGAGCTAAACCTGTATCAAAGCCTAAACGATCAGTTAGAGAGAAAAGAGAAAGAAAATTTCGAGCATATAAATTTTTGGAATAATCCGGTTGAAAGGGACGACTGGGAATGGTACGACCATCGATGGATAAACTAATTAAATTGCTATTGTAATGGTGAAAGAAGAAGGGATTTTCTTTAAAGGAACCGTTAAAGGCTGTATTATTAACTAATCCTATCACAACTCGTTTTGGAAGTTGACCTATAAAAATGTTATCGAGATTGGCTTGTAAATTACCTCTAGGAATTGAAAACAATTTACATTCGACTTTTGTTAGCGGATATTTTGCAACAGTGGTTGGTAAAATTTTGGAATGAGCTAATAAAATACTAGGACTAATTTTAACTTTACGAATAAACAGAGAAGCATGTTCGATATAAACTTTAAAGGTCGGGTTGTCTGCCGGAGAAAGGAGACAAAAACTATGTTTGTTACGGATCAATCTTAGTCGAACATCGACATTATTCAAAATCAAACGATCCTGTTTAAATAAATCGCAATGAATCGGCCCTGCTAATTCGAGAGTTTTACCTTCCGAAATCAGTTCATGACGTTTTTTCAATCCTCCATTACACTCCTGTACTGCAGGATCGAGGTCATTAAATTTACCTCCATCGTCCATATACCAACCGGACGCTGTCATTTGAGTAGCCTTAGAATCATGGCCGTGATTCAATAGTGTTTCTAAATAAGATCTATAAGCGTAACAATTATCCGTAGACGAAATTAATTTATCGCCCAAAAATACATCCACTTGACTAAATAAAGAATGAAGCAATAAATTCACGGGACTTACTTTATCGGCTGCAACAATAGGTGCTTCGTTTACACCTTTAACAACTTTTAACTTAACATTCAATATTGATTTGGAAAGATCCAGATATTCATCACCAACTCCCGAAATGACAAATTCAATGGGTGCTGTTTCGGAAATGGAAGCAATCGGATGATATTCAACATCCGTATTTTCGTCTATCGCTACTTGTGTTGGAGGTAATTCAAACAAATCCAATTCTGATTTAAAACATTCGCAAGATTTGGAATGAGGTAACTGAGCCCCGCTGACTGACATGATTTTAATCAAAAATATCCCGAATCGTGTTTTTTCTTTTGTGTTTCTTTGAAGATCGCTTACGTTTGACTTGCTTCAAAGACTGTCTCCCCATAAATGATCGTGTTGGAAACGGAAAACGCCTTTTTCCGAGCAGACTTTTACCACTTCCTGCCTGACCGGAAATAACGTTATGAAAAGCCTCTCCTAACCTAGATTTCGCGGATTCTTTAACGTTTTTACCCGATTCAATATCTTCTAAAAATCTTCCCCCACTCGACAAAGCCTGACGACCTGCCATAAAAGCTACTTTTTTCAAAAGGGGTTTAGCCCATCGAAATAGACTAGCAAACGCGTTGCCTAGCCCGTGACCTCTTTGAAACCTCGAACCTACAAAGACTGGAATTTCGGAATGGTAGTTTCCACCAGCTTGATTTTCATAATATCGAAGACACAGAGAAGGATCGAATCGATAGGATTTCATTTTTAACGGACTGTTCTAAAGTGCAGTGTCGTTGTAACTCTGCCGTTCTGAAATGATATTGGAGAGCCTGTTTCATTTCTTAAATAGATAGAAACTGTATCAAAAGAAGTCCGTAAAAGAGGTCTATAATATAAAGTGTTGAAGGAAGTGCTAATTAAATCCCCATTGTTACCATCAACTTGAACCATACGTAAAAGAGGAGCAAAACTATCACCTACTAAAGAACTTTCAACAATGTCGGAATACACAAAAATTGAATAAAAACCCGATCGAAAGTCAATGCTGGACTTTGCTTCGTGTTCACCTTCAGGAAATATCAATCGATCTTGAAATCCTAAAAGAGCAGCCAATGGAACTGTTAAATGTAAAACGTAACCTCGATTCACTTTGATGGTGATTCGATTTGTAAGTTGCGAGAATTCGAAAGCAGCCCCTTTAAGACCTGTAGGATAGCGAAAAGCTATTTTTTGATTCATATGATTCATTAAAAGTTTAGGATCAGAATAATGAGCAGAAGGTATTTTAAAAACTTCGGAAGAAACTTGCTCGTGTAATTTCACAAAAAAGAAAAAAGAAGTTCCTTCTAAATCAGTTTTGTGATTTGAAAAATGAGGAGCTTCTAAGGCAATCAATTGATCCGAGATCCGTACAAAGGAACCTTGTATTGATTTTGCATCCGCATCATCATTAGAGAAATATTTACTTTTATCAACATCTTCTAAATGTGTTTGAGTGAACCCTAACCATACTGCTAATTCTAACGGTAATATTAATTCGTAGAGGGCTGGATTAACTAAAATGGAAACTCTACTATTAGAGTCGTTAGATTGACTCGGTTTTGATGAACTTTCAGTATCTTGTACGGAAAATGTTTTTT
>JAFIDM010000002.1:29339890-29350234 GCA_023159025.1 Thereuonema tuberculata
TTAGATCTGAAGATGTCAAGCTTTTACGCTGACGAAATGATCATCATCTATTGTAAGCTTTCATGCTTTTATTTTATTATATCTTGTATATTTGTAACTTTTGTGCGTTGGCTTTAAACTTAATTTATTAATTATTAATTATTATATAAAATTTGTAGTTACAAATAAAATTAACTACACTTGTAGTTACTATAAAATTTGAAAATAATTTTACTTACAGTCGGACCTCTATTTACCGAACATCTATTTGCGAACTTTTCTTGGAACCAAGAACATTTTGCTAATTTCTTCGTAAAATAACCTCCAAATAGCGAAGTATATTTTCTATTTAACGAACTTTTTCGTGGTATCTATTTTTTTTTCTCGTTGTTTTTACAAGGTGCCAATCGCTGTCATTCTTTACATTTCAACCAGGAAGTGAAATCCCTAGTCCACCCCATATCTCCCTTTCACCATCAATGATCATGGAAATGATTATGAGGCAAAAATCAAAAAACCTTCGAATGATGAAATGCTACAGTCATTTGAAACAATCCGACGCGAATTACAACTTGAAGAAAATACGCCTGAAGGGTTTTTTGATTCATTACAAAGATGCGAGACCTACTACGAACGAAAACACTTTTTCAAAAAAAAAAAAAAAACCTCAGGCAAAATTAATAGACTTTATTAGTAAAATTTAAGTACGCGTATGTGGTAATGTATGCTTTATGTCATTAAAATTATTACTTTTTTTAAATAATATTTAATTTTTGTGTATTTTAAATCTGTTTTATGTAGTTTAAAGTCATTTTAAAAGGCGAATCTCTACTTAACGAATTTTCCATATAACGAACTTTTTTTCGGAATTTAGCGACTTCGTTAAATAATGGTCCGACTGTACTTTCACATTATAACAACTGACATTAAAATTACTTTTGGTGCTAATTGAATTCAAAACTTGCTCATGCACGAAAATATCATATTTATATCTTTGAAATCAATTTTTTTTTTGTTTGGATTTTTTAAGCATCTTTCCTCCATACAATGTTGTCGTCATCTGTTGCTATTTTTAGCGACTCTGTACACAGAATGTTAAAATGGGAAACTCTTATAAAGGTTTGTCCATCACCTCCTCTGTTCGTGACCTCTTATATAAAGCGGACAGACATGAGTTATATCTAAATGGAAAGCTTATGACTTTTAGAGGTAGAGAAAAATTAGGAGTTCCGATCTCCGGTCACTTCATGTCTCATAAGAAGTGGAAGTGACCGAAAAGAAACATGGCGCCATTTCTATTATTCAAATTACAATTTGGACAGACCTTAGTGTAATCCTATTGACTGAGACTCAGTTCAAAATATATAAAAGATTGAAACATTCATAGAATACTAAAGACTTAAATTTTAAAAATAAAACATAGTAAGTACAAAGAAAAAAATATATGATTTTTAAAGAAAATTTCCTTCTAAAATTTGTCACAAATGGAATTTCCAAGAAATATTAAAAATACCATTTTCAAATTCATTAAGTATTGTCAACTATTAGGCTTCTTTAAAACAATTTATGTTTCAAATACTATTATTGAATTTTTTTTTTTAACCATGAAATTTCTTATATTTTAGCAAGAAATTTTATATTTTTGAAAAATAAATTGCAAAAGAAATTCTTTTAGATAAACCTAATAGTTAGCTTGTAATTGTAAAAAATTAACTTATAATTGGATTAATTAAAATTATAATTAACTATTTTTTATTGTTTTATTAATAATTGGCTAGCATTGATATTTGATACTTTGATATTATTGTAAAATGTAATCCAAAATTTATAAAGGCCTAATTTGCTTCTGTTATTTATTTATAGTCTGATGAAAAGGCCTGTATACGATGCCTTGTAACATGTAACGAATATGAATTTTTTTTAATTTTTTTATATCTAGTAGTGTGTTTGGTCCCATTTTTTTAATTATTCCCTCCACACACTGTATTAATGAATAATTATAATTGGATTGTATACTAGTACTTAAATTTAATTCTTTCAAATTTTATTTCGTTTCATTATTATATTAAAAACATTATAGTTAAATCATAAGTTTTAAGTATTTAATTTTTAATAGATATCAGCATTCCATTCTATGAGAAAACTTGTTTAAGTAAAATGTCATATTCTAAATTAGACTCTAAGCCCGATTAATGGCGAAACTAAATAGCAGACTTAATATACAGCATCATTATGGGTTTAGAAAATGTTTAATTGACTAAGAATGCTTGCTTTTCAGTACGTCCAGGAAACACTTATATAGCTACAAAACATTGGCGTACGGAAAAGAGGAGGTGTTGACATGGATTGTAATCCTTCCCATTGCATTCGAGAAAGAAACCTTTATTTATTTATTTACTTATCGTATGCCATTCGTTAACCAGGAGATGGAGACGATTGCCTGTCTGCCAGAATTGCTAGTTCTTTTGCGCAATCTACGGTGCACCACAGAGGGCGAACTAGCTTTTACACCCCCGAAACCAGATGAAACACTGAAAATGAAAGAACGAAACATCCAAAGAATGAAATATCTAAACCCCGCTCCGGGATTCTAATCCAGATTCTGACATATTTGCTCATGGCAGAACATTGCCTACGACAAGGCTAGGCTGGAACGTCCGAGATCGGAAGAAATTTAACATGTTAAACCTGAGTTTTTAGTTACAAAACCTATCGCTTTCTGTATACTTCTTATCGTATGCTAATTAATACACTTTCAAGTTGATTGGTAATTATATTTGGGGCCGATTTTTTTCACTTCTACAGTTCCACTTATTCTTACTCTTGCTGTATCTTTTAAGTTAGTGCTCAACATATCACAATAATACAATAAGTGATTTCGAATTTTGAAAAGCATTCCTTACGTCGTAACATTACACCAAAGTTTGTGAAACCGAAGTCTGTTTCTCAATTTTTCTAATGGCTTGGTTTAAAATTAAACAACATAAACTACAACGAAAGCATGAGCATCTAAAAACATTTATTGATCTGCAACCTTATTGAGCGTGCATAGTGCGCGCTGCGGTTACGTTGTACTGATTGTACAATTGATCGTGCTCCATATTTTTTCATAATATTAGCACGGTCCGGATATGAATTGATAATGAGAAACCATAAGTAGTTAGTGGTATTTATCTGAAATCTGCATATTGTGAAATCATGTCTCTAGGGTTTGAACACAATTCTCTTAGCTCCTTTCTTTAATACTACATTAATGAGACTTTGTTTTGTACTTATGTTTGTTCAGAATTTGCTTGTATATTGTACAAAGTAAAAACCTTACTTTTCTTTGATTTTTCATCGCAACAAGATATGATTCTATTCTGACTAACATATAGTATAAAATATAAACAATATAGCGCGAATATAGTAAAAATAAAATCCATTCAATTGAAAGAAATAAAACAAAGATATTTTCCATATCTTTGATTAATTTATTTAAAACTTTGAATTATTTTAAAATATAATGAAAAGCAATATTTTAATTATTAATTTCCGTTATGTGTGTGTTTCTTTAAAAGTCGCAATTTGATGAAGCCTGGCATTTAGACATCGAATCTGTGTTTTGCCTTAAAGTAAAATCAAATGTTCAATTCTTATTTCGAAGTTTTACCATTCAGTTATTCTTAAAAGATTAGGTTTCCTTTTGTACAGTTAAACCTCTTTACGAGAACAGAGATGGTATTGCTGATTTTTACCATTTAAAGGGGTGGGGTGGGGGCTCATTCCTAGAAGAAGTGCCGTGTGGTGGTCGGCCATACTAAGAACATCAACACCCCCTATCTTCCCATGGATATCGTAATTGGCGAAAATTTCACATTGATATGACTTAATTCCTTTAATTTTAATTCTGAGAGATTTTTCTTTTGTTTAGATTTCGGGAGGGGCTTCATCCTGGTTACGTGCCTGAGAACTTGACAGCATGCAAATTATTTCCATATTTCTTTTTCTTACCCAATAGTAATTTATCCCTGTAAGATAAATGCAAAATTTATATTCATTGTAAATCACTTTAAATTGAAATTCAAATTTGGCATTTGATCAGTTATACTTAAGACATGTTTATAAGGTTCCTGATTTCAACTTTGAATAACAACGAATGATACGTTCCTACAAACAAAATAATATAACAGCTCGTATTCCAGTGAGAATAATGCATTTATAATAGTTGGGAATATTTTTATCCAAGAAATTGAGTAGTTACATTAAATATGTTGCAGAATATGGCAATGCTAAGTATTTTATAATTATTAGCCAACACACCAAAGTTTAAATTAACAAATTATAATTAACAATATAAAATATAAAAACATACATACATGTTCAGGAGCTTTCGAGCTGCCTTTGCGGCGCTCATTTTCAACTATATTATATGCTTGTATATTTTAAGTATGTTTTTATATTTTATATTGCTAATTATAATTTGTTAATATAAACTTTGGTGTGTTGGCTAATAATTATTTCGTCAATAAGTATCTTACAAATTTAAATTTTCATCAGTATTAAATAGTTTCCGAAAAAAAATGTCTATAGCGAAATTGAATGAAAAAGACTGCTCTTGTAAACTCTCCAGAATATTGACACCAACTTCTTAAGTATGATGTTTTATTGCAAATTGCGAATCTTCATGAATTGACCAAAGTCTCTCCGCCTTAGACAGGGAGAAACAGTCAGAATATATGATTCTATAAATCTAAAGAAGCACAATAATTTCGAAGTAGAAAACATCGACATTATGCTACAACTCATGACCATGATAACATGGGTGACTCAGGATTGACAGATAGGCGATAGCATGAGGAACAGGAAAATTGAAAATTTCTCCGATATGATTGACTTTTTTTTTTGCTGTAAAAAGATTTTTTTGTTTTTTGTTTTTGCTACGACGACAAGTTTCGAATTAAACGTTTGAAGATGTTTTTCAGCAATTAGATAATGTAGAACAGGGAAGTAATTTAAAATATTAAGTTTAAAAATTAAATATGAAATTAGATACATAGAAAATCAATACAAATCAATACTTACCTAAAATTTTACTCATTTTAAGGTACTTTACTTAAATTTATTGTAAATTTCAAGTAAGATGATTTCATAACAATTTTATTGCGTTTTAAATATTTTCTAAAAATTATTTAATCTAATTATCTAAAAACTCTCTAAATTATCTTAAAATATATTAAAATTTGAGACCAATGGTCAAACTGACATTTAAATTTCACGCTTATTAGGCGATCATTATTAGTTGAGTGTAGTCAGAATGAACAAAGCAGGTCTCCTAATGGAGGTGTATTTGAGGTCGAGTAGGGAAAGAAATGAAACCATCTTGAATATAAACTAAAAACCATAAACATTAAAAAACACTTTTTAACACTTTTAATTTAACACTTTAAAAAAAAAGCTGTTAAAAACACGTTTAAACACTTTTTAGGCGCTTTTCCTTTGTTTAGATGCGCTTAAAAAATTCATTGAGGATGGCAGAGCCTAGCACATGAATTCTTTTTTTCTTTATTTTTAAAGTAAAATAAGTTTTTAGTTTACATTCAAGGAGGTTCCATTTCTTTCCCCACTCATTATCTTAAAATAATTTAAGACAATTTAGAGACTTTTAGATATTAAAAAATTATAAAGGAAATTTCTGATAATTCCTTATACTATTCTATATTTTATTTCAGTGCAACATAGTCACATTACAATCCACAAATATGACCATACTGTATTGAAATGTGGTATTTACCAATATCTAAGGTCTAAGTTTGAGCCTATTCAACTATTTCTTTCTGCAAATAGTTTTAATCTTATGGAACTGCTTTCCAGGAATTAGCTTGGTTAAGGCGTAGGAATCTCATGAACACAATGGATTCCAAAGCTTTTCCATTAGCTTTCTTCGTATTTACAAGTTTCAAAAGCCAAAGTAATTTATGATATCAGTACAATACAACTGTTTGGAAAAGTGGCAGGGATATAATAGACTTAAGATCCTTCTTTCAAAATTAACATTTATTGCTTTGGCTTAAATGAAAAAACAAAGCAAAATAACACTATTTACAAATTTTCTTAGCAGCCAATCTTTAAAAGTGATGATTGCAAAAGTAAATATATATTTTTTTTTTCAATGCTTTAAATAATTGTAGAACAAGCATTTCAAGGTTAATAAAAATTACTAATTTAGTTCTACCTGAACAACCACAGGCTTACTAAATGACAATTTTTCCTGTTATTAATCTAATATCGACATTCCATGAAGGATAACACAGCTAATATTTTACAATTATAAACTAAAATTAATTAGAAATTAAAATTATTAAAATACATTAATAGTTTCTATTCCACCTTTATTCAAGTTCAGTGGAAAAGAAGACCAAGTTTTCTTTCAAAAAATTTATTAGATTCTATACATTTTTCTTTTATTAATCGATTCCATAGATTTTCTATTTAAAGAGAATTATTCTATTCATTCATTAATTGGTAATATATATGTTAACTTAAGGTGTGACAGTGCATTTTGTAGAGAATTTCTATTTGAAGTATATTAAACAATGCAGGATTAATTACAATTAAGGATTGTAATGTGACTATGTTGCACTGAAATAAAATATAGAATAGTATAAGGAATTATCAGAAATTTCCTTTATAATTTTTTAATATCCTATATTAAAAGACTTTTAGATAATTAGATTAACTTTTAGATTTTAAAAATAATTTTAAATTATCTAATTATCTAAAATTAAATTAATTTTATTTTAATGAAATGTTTTATTGTAACCTATTATTATTTAATTTAAACCTATTTATTACTGATTTTATTGGTAAATATTAATATTTTTGAATTTTAAATAAATCTCGTGATTAATATAAAATTCATATTCCATAATTTTATTGTCTAAAAATTGCAAATATATAAGCTAAACATTTCTCATCCAAGCCTCAATAGGTTGATGGGGACCAAAGGTAAAGGCCCGCACTTTTCAATCCCCCGGAAAGGAATCTCGGTTCGCTTTTACGGAATGACTTGGTGATCACTAGTATTCGTCTGGAGGTCGACCTGGCAAAACTTCAAGACGTCTACCTACAACTGAATCTAACACTTGAATAACTGAACACTAATGCACAGGGTGTCCTCAAAGTCTATGTGCAATTTTCAATCTCCCGTCATCTTCAAGCAGCATAAAAACCTCTTCATTGAGGACTATGTGTTCGATTTTGTAAATACACATTTCCAGACCGATGGATTAGAAGGGAAGGTGCTATTCCCTGGCCATCTTGTTCTTCCGATATCACTCCCATGGTTTTTTTTTCCTGTGGAGATATGTTAAAGAATCGTGTACGGAATAACACTGCAGGACATCAACAATCTGAAGTATAAAAGAGAATTACTTTAGCCTTAAACATAAATAAAGTTTAAATTAAAAGCCAAGATAAATTATTATTTATAATACATATTTACGATATTGTGTAGGACCATACATTTAAAAGATTATAAAACTTCTAACATAGACACACTTAAATATATCTATACACGTTAAAACTGACGTTTCTGCACCTTTTAATGAAAGTATCTTATCACTTCCCTCCAAGTGATTAAAAATGCAAAATCTATCTGTTATCACAAAGATTAGACGAATCCGCTAATCAGATGAAGGCGCAGCCCACTTCTTGTGGGGGGAAATAGGATTACAAATTGGAACTGTCCATTATTTAAGAAGTGATGCGCGATGTGAAAGCCTTTTGGCGGTGTGCACCAATCTCCGGTTAACGCTGATAACTGCTGAAGCAACGATCAAGTCATTTTTCCTGTGCATCAATGTAAATGAGAGGTTAAACAGGCGATAAATCGCTGATCAGCGGTGAAATTATAATACCGAGTACATTGGCCACTTAAATGCGTAATCAAAGAAAAACTCCCATCAGCCACCGCGCCGTTCAGCTAAACCAAAATGGCTGACATCTATGCAGATGCGTGCGAATTTCATGATTTAGACGATTTACAGATGTTAATTGCGATGAAACCTCCGAGAATAATTCTAGATAGGAGTAATCCAGTCGAAGATTTAACCGAAGAACGTTTTAGGCGAAGATTTCGGTTTGGGAAAGCCGCAACTCACCGAATTTTGTGCGAGGTAAAACTGTTCATCTGAACTCTATTACGTGAACATGGTCTGGATAAATTTGTTATGTTTGCACCTACAGTTATGCGTAGGAAATGATTGTGTGAATTTTATAACGTGTATGTTAACGCTTTGCTATTACCGTGTTTTGTTCAGTAATGATTAATTTGTTTCCAAGGAAAAAAAATAAAAAATAATTCGCGATAAAAGTGCAGTGATGATCGATTACTGTAACATAAATCTGATCTAATTCTTTTATTTTCAATTTTAAAAACATAAAAAATTATCCAGATCATTATAGCTTATATGTTAGTTATATGTATTCAGAAATAAAATTTATGGATTCATATTAGTTTATTTAATACAATACTACGAAAATTGTCGTGGAAGTGAATTATCAAACTGAAATATTTATTAAAATTGCATGAGAAACAATTATAAAATTGCAATACAGAAATGCTGCGTTTTAGATAAAATAGAATTATTATTTCCTATTGCAGAAAGGTTTATCCGTGTATTGTAAGCAGTATTTTTTTTCTTTTTTTATTAAAATGAATCGAGCCACATAGGCCTATCAATGGTAATTGCATAAGATTAGTGAAATTAATAAAACCATTCATTCTAATTGTATAATTAAAATTAATATCTTAATATAATGGTGTTTTGTTTTTAGGTGAAGAAACTCCACCAATTGATGTAGAATTTGAAGTTTTACAAGCCAGGTGCAATGCCAATGGATTGCAGGTAAAGTACAATCAAGTTACTAAGTAGAAATAATAAGAAAGCCTACTAACATTAATATATAACTGTATTCATATTAGCAATAAGCACAAGTATTCTGGAAAGTAAATGTGCCTTTAATAGCTTTCATAAGTCATCATTTATCAGCTTAGCAATTTACAGTTGTATTTGTTCAATTAATGAATGCATACTAATTATATTCAAATCTATGTTTAGCTATTGAAAATAAAATGGAGATAATGAACTTTATGCCTGTTTCATTGATACATGTGAAATAAATTGTGATTGAATCTGATTACAGTATTAACACACGTATTAGTAGTTTGTAGAAATAGTGGTTACATCTTAATGAATAAACAGGGAGAAAACAATTTATGAAATGTTTAATGATATATGTATGCAACATCATGTTTTCATGTTTAATTTTTTTCATCAAAATTTTTACACTGATCTATGTAACTATGAATATCTTACCAAATAATTACATATATATTTCTTATTTCCTTAGGTTGATCATGATATGGTGGAATCTGGAGCTCCAGACATACAACCACAATAACCTGGTGCAACTGGAAAGCGACAGGCCATCATCAATGGTGTCTTTAATAATTAAATAGGCAGTAAACATTATAGTTTTGTACAAAATTGTATTATAACTGGAAATATATAAATTTTGAAAAGAAATACAGTCTACACACAGTATTCAACAAGAAGCACTAGATTTACAAATATATACATTGGAGCTCTCTGCATCTCCTTAATAGAGGCCATTGGCAACAAATACCTATGAGATTTTTTTCATTTGAATTATTCTGTTGACAATGGCCTCTATTGATGGGATGCCAAAAGCTCCAATGTATGTAAGTGTTTATCTGTACAATATTTACAAAGAATTTGAACATGTTGCAAAATTACATATTAGGAATTAAAAACATCACTTCAGGACACACATAATGAAGATATATAATATATTTATGATAGTAAAAAAATATAAAAACAGGCCAAAAATGTCCAAGTTTTTATTTTAATATTATCATAAATATATTGTATATCTTCATTATGTGTGTCCTGAAGTGATGTTTTTTAATTCCTAATATGTTCAGTTTTACTGAAATATACATAAATGTATAAAGTTTTCCAACATTTTATTAAAATATAATTCTCTAGCTTCTTTGGCCCTAATTTTTGCATCTGCTGTTCTCAAGATGGCAGCATGTTCTACCTCCTCCATTTCAAATTTCCTTTTGAAGTATTGCACACACACATCAGAACACTCGGCAATCTTCGCAAAATTGTTTATGTCTTCTTTTGTTGGTGGTCTCCGCTGTGATACTTCATGACCATGTACTTTTGATGTACCTGCTTCTTGCTGAGCTGTTGGTATGGCAGCTGTCTGGTTTGCATCCTAAAAATAATTACAATAAATATTATTGTTATTGTTAAGGCCTTTTTTTATTTATGGAAAACTAACTATTTATGG
>JAFIDM010000002.1:29350334-29362627 GCA_023159025.1 Thereuonema tuberculata
CTACGAGGTATAAAATGACCTGTGTGCACGTTAAGCTATCTTGTTCATAGTATTACAGATCATGGAAACAACTATTGTAAGAAGAATAAAGAATGGTCTTTTATATGGTGCATTTTGATTCTGTTTTTTTTTTTTTTAATTACAGATATGTTATTCCTTTGTAATTATATAGGATTACTTTTACTGCAAATGTTTGCAATAATTGTATCTTATTGGCCATAGTTACACTACTTTTTAATCCTCAAACATATGTTATTAAGTTTCCTTCATATATGTCTAGTAGTTTCTAAATTATTTATTTGTTAATATACATGGAAATAAAATTTACAATTACAATTATACATTAATTTTTCATATGGAAATAGTATGTAATGATTTATTCTTGAGTGAGAGTTAGATCGGATATTATATTTTGTAAAACTTCAACTTTTGATTAATTTTTGTATCACAGCATATGTTACTTGTAAAACAAAATATATATTGGAATATAGTAATGTATGCTGGTAATAATGATTATTCCAAGTAATGTACATTTATTTGTTATACATAATTCTATATAATTTATAAAATTTTTGTTTGTAACATAGTCTATTCATACAAGTATAATTATGTTCATTGTTACTTCTGGATGATTGGTTTTTAGTTCTTAAACCAATAGTTGTTTTAAATAAACTGTTATTTCTTTGCTTTCATGGTGATAGGCTTGTTGTTGTTTTTTTTAATGTCCATGTTAGTTGAGGAATGTTTGATGTAGTAAGAATATAAGTATAATAATGTAAAAGCTAAACGATAAATTAGTTTTCAACTTAGTAATGACCAGAAAAAATATACTGCCATAATTATTTCATATTGCTTCTTACATCTGCAGTACAAAGAAATTAAGAATGGCTGCTTAAAACAACTGAATTACACTTTTATACAATTTTATTAATTTAATAAACAAATATAGTTGTTGAATATATTGACAATCATCTTTATCAATATTTCATGTATTGGATTGAACAAGCAAATCAATGAATTGTGTCTGCATTTGCAGTAGATATCAGTTTAGAAATTAGTAATATTCTCATACAGATTTATGAAACAATCATTTCTAATGGATAAATTTAGTTTGTGTTCTAATTCATGAATTGTGTATTGCTTGTCTTCTTATCATCATTGGATATCCATAGTTATTGTGAAATTGTCAATTGCTTTACTGTGGTAATTGTTCATGTTACATGGAAACTGCCACTATAAGAGAGCTGAAGCTCTCCACTTTACCCAGATTTTTGAGGATGTCAGGTGTGATTAAATGGACTGTGTGATCATCAGTGAACTGAACTGAACGTGTTAAGCTGTTCAAGGGGTCACAGTGGTGACCTATGTCAGCGGATTCTAATAATAATAATAATAATACATGGAAACAAAACATTTGTTTTTTTTTTTGCTTTCAAAGCTGATTAATACATTTGTTTACTTCTACAATTTGCCTATGCATAGAAGTCAGAGGTAATTTGGTTAACTCTTTAATTGAAACAATCAAACATCATTCACAATATATCTCATAAATATTTTTTTTAAACTTCGTAAAATGAATATTTCACATTTTGCCTCTATTACAAAATCAGATAATCATACATTATATATATATATTGTTTCATACTGAAACATAGATTTTGTTTCCTTGCAGTTTTAATACAAAAAAAGGTGTGGTTTAGCATATTAATCCCATACAATTATATAGTGAGAGCTGAAAAAAATCAGACAATTTTTTTTCTTTTCAAGTATACACAATCTGTATGTCAAGTCCAACCAAAGTTACTGCAATGGCATATAACAGCACAACACAACATCAATCATAAATTTTCCTTTACATAAAAAAACATGAAATTCTGTAGTAGAAAGTATATCCCGAATTTTAATAATTTGCCTATTTATTTCCAAACCCCTTTCAAATTAATATCTAAGAAATGAATATACTACATGTTGGCTTCAATAAAATGCAGAGTATGAAATAATTATACAATCGTCATGTCTATCATCTCAGCTTGTATGAATTCTTTTGACCCAAAGCACATCGCCAATTCAAATTTTTATTTATTTTACAACTTTATAGATATTCTGTAATCAATCAATTATTCGTTTTATATCAATACTGCATTCGTCAAATAACACTCATTCTGGCATTGCAGCAATGAAATTGTTTCACACCGTCCAAGACGATCTTTTTTTTTTTTTTTTTTTTTTTTTTACATAAATTACATGAGCATGCTATATACGAAATCAATTGTTCATATTTTAATCTATAAATGGTGCGATTAACTGTCAATTATAATAAATTGTAAACTACTTATTAATACAAATATAGAAATTTAACTTACCATTTGTGAATGCTCGTGAAACGTGAGTATTGCCGTTCGCAGCTGATTGATAGGTCCCATCGGAAGAGGCAGGGGATCGGCTGTACAATATTAGCAACTGCCATTACTTTTTCTGTAATGACGTAACATCAGCTTGGCAAATCTCTCCTCCAGGTTTATACTGCTCTTTGGTTTCCTGCGCTTTCTATAATTTTGCTCTTCTCTTTAAAATATCATATGCTGCCTTCAACGCGATTGACTCCTTTACACCGCAGCAGCACTATTTAAAATTGTCTTCAATTACTGTCCATGCTGCTTCTTTTCTTTACGGGAAACATGGTCCGTTCTTTTATTTTCGATTACAGCCGCAAATTTCCCAACAATATATTTACTAAATGTCTATCTTCTTCTGTGAAATTCGTCCCGCATGTGTTTTTCTTGTCTATCGGGCGTCCATGTTTAAATTCGAGTTTGCACATGCGCAAAGGGAACCACATGATGTCACATTTTGTTAACCAATCGCAGTCACTTTTATAAACACTTTCCCTTGAACAGCGACCATCAGTAAATAACTGCTGATTTTTTGTTGGTGCACAGCTTTCCAAGATATCGAAGCGATAGTGAATAACCGTCAATTAACTGATAACTGCTCTGTTTCGAGTTGGTGCATTCGGCCCATAGTCTTCTAAATAAAATATTAGCCGGGTATCGTCGCTTCGCTTCGGAATCCTTGCATTCTAACGTAAAAAACCGCTTTATTCATTTATCAAATTAATATCGAAATCGTAGAATGTATGACTTCCCAGCCCGTTGTGGTCTCATACGCTTAACGTGGTCTCCTATGTGGGTTGGTGCCAAACACTTGGGATTGCGGCCACACATTTCATTGTCATTCTCCCCCCCCCCCCCCCCCCCCCCAAAAAAAAATGTTTATTTTTATACTTTTTATTATATGGAATGATTGACGCCGACATACAAATTTAAAATTTAAAAAGATTTTAAACATATTAAAAATACAACAGGATGAACGGTTTAATCCTTTTAACAGGACGTTCTCAACTGAGGTACAACTAATAAAACTTTTTTTTTTCTCCAATAATGAGAAATGCGTTCTCAACTATACCAGGAAAATATTTCGTCAACTGGTTTCAGATGGATACTTACCGCAAAAAACAGCGGACAAACTCAAGGACAGTTCATTTCTTATCCCTAAATTGCATTTACTTCCAAAAATTCATAAAGACAAAATCAACAATGAAATATTCCAAGCTCATCCTGTAGTGAACTGTTATAATACTGCTATTAAAGAATTTTCCAATATAATTTATTCTGCATTACCGAATCAAGATGTTACGTCATCGTACTCGATTCCCAAAAGCGCAGTATTAATTGATTAAATTACGAAACTTGCATTTACAACCTAATTTTTATTTTTTTTTGTTTGATGTGCAGGCGCTCTTCACCTCGATATCCTATGAATTAGTAATCAGGTCAATAGAGCATACCATTTTCAAAACACATCATAACGTCATGCATAAAGAAATGTTCCAATCTATGTTATCCCTTATTAAAGCACTGTTTAACATGCAATTCTTCTCCTTTGAAGGGAAAATCTACAGACAGACAATTGGTCTGTTTAAGGGCCTATTATCATCAGCCTTGATTGCCGAAATTGTTATGTCCTTTATTGAGGATTCAGCGTTCCATATTTACAGTGGGGGGGGGATTCTTATCCCCCTTTACTGTAGATATGTTGACGACTTATTACTCTATGCTGGTTCAACAATACAACTTGGTTTATTGGATATCATTAAAGGTATCCATTCCGATATAGTTCCAAATAGAAAAAGAAAATAATTCCATTCCTTACCTTGATTTATTAATTACCAGGAAGCACGACTCCATTGTTACATCCGGTTTTCGTAAACCTGCCAATCATGGTAGCACTCTCATTTATCTTCCCCGTTATCCAATGTCATTTAAAATCAATAGGATAAGCATGGCAGTTAATAGAGCGTTCAATCTCTGTAGCACCATTTATGGCTTCAATGATGAAATCAAAAAAATTCACTGTATTCTATGTAATAACGATTATCCTGATCCATTCATTCGTAAACATGTCCATAATGCGACGCTTAAGCATTATGTCACTACTGATGTAGTTACCTCCAAATCCACCCACTACATTTCCATACTGTTCCATCGACAACTATTCACAGCACTAAACATATATTTCGTCCGCTTATTATTAGTATTTATTTATTTTATTTTTTTTATATTGACTTCAACTAGAATTATTATACGAATTAGTTATATAAAGCCAATTTTCATTTTCTCTTCTTGAAATAAATTTTACAATGATTGGTCTATTTTTAGCGACCCATTTGGAAGCTATTGCGTTTGTCCTATACTTCCCTCCGTCTGTCCATCCGTGTCTGTAGCTCCCTAACAACTCCCGAAAGAAAGGTTGGATCGCCAAGCGGACTTCACCATTGTGTTCAGAGACAACTACTGACCCGATCGACTTGAAATTTGCATAGGCTTTGGTTTAGAATATCTACTACAATCTATATTTTTATTTGGTCATAGTTATAACAGTTTGCGCAAACAGTCGACTGTGTCCGCATTTTTCCGGATAGGCAGAAATAAAAAAAAATCATTATAATTATATGAAAAAAAATTTCATTACTACAGTGTGTCCCGAATTGAAGTATACACTCTTTCAAACGTTATAACTCAGCAATGAAATGAGATAGAAATATAAGGTGTGTTGGGTATGATCCAGACGGCGCGGCGCTAGAAAAGTATAGCAACACGCTGATTGTTGTTCATTAGTTTAGAAACCAAAATGGGGCAGAGACTTTCATTCGATGAACGTTAGTGGATACTGAAGTGTTATTGGAAAGTGGAGAATGTTGTTGAGGTTCAACGACGTTGGAGGGTTGAATTTGGTACACCACCGCCAACAAGGGTAACAATAACAAAACTCCGAGACAAGTTTGAAGCCGAAAGAAAAGTGAGAGATATTGAAATGTCGGTGCGGGAGAGAGAAGTTCCACTGATAACGAGAGTGTTGATGCCGTCATGGAGGTTATTGCACGATCCCTAAAGAAGTCAGTGAGGCAATGATCTCGTGAAATTGGTATCGCCAAATCCAGTGTTCATCGAATTTTGCGAGGTCAAAAATGGAAACCTTACATTCCGCGACTTGTCCACGCACTAAATGAGGACGACCCAGATAGGCGACTCCAATTTTGTAAAAGGTTCCTGCACAAATGTGACGAAAGGGAGGATTTTCAAAACTTAATTGTTTGGTCAGATGAAGCAACATTCAAATTTAATGGCACAATTAATCATCATAATTGTGTGTACTGGGCTGACAAAAATCCAAACATCATTGAAGAAAAGGATAACGATAATTAATTTTCCACGGATAACGATATGGTGTGATCTGTCCTCCAGAGGACTACTTGGGCCGTATATTCTCGAACGTACTGTCACGGGTCAGACTTACCTCAGATGTTGGAACTCATGATTCCAAGTCTTAATGATCTCTTCGAGAATGGAAATGAGGTTTACTTCCAACAAGACGGGGCTCCACCTTACTTTCATATCGATGTGAGAACTTTCCTCGATCACACATTCAATCACAGATGGATAGGACGAAGAGGAAGTGTGACGGAGTTCCCGCCTCGATCTCCCGATTTAACCCCTCTCGACTTTGAGGGAATTAATCTTTGGGGAACTTTAAAGAATTTACGGTGTACGCCACAAACCCACAAACACTGACGGAATTAAGAGATCAGATTGAACATTCCATCAATGACATTCCATTGGCTACAATCCAGTCGGTATTGGGAAGGTGGACATTTTGAATATGTACGGGCTTAAGGAAGTTTACGGAATTAAATACAACACACCTTATATTTCTATCTCATTTCGTTGCTGAGTTATAACGTTTCAAAGAGTGTATACTTCAATTTGGGACACCCTATATATCATCCTCCAACGCTCCTTTGATGAAGTTTAGGTTTTAGCACAAATTTTCTTTTACTTATTATAATGGGATCTCTGAAATTTATGGAGAGCTTCTATTCTATCTGTGGAGTTTTGAAGTTGTAAGTTTTGGAGATTTTAACATTCACACTGTATAAAATCCGTGGGGCATTACGCGATCACTACTAGCATTGATGCTCCTACCTTATTTTATTAATCGTAATTCAACTCTTGATGTTTTCGTTACTAGCCAACTCAATGTACAATTCGTTTTCTAAAGATTAGTTTCAGGTTTTTTTTTAATTTTTGATTTAAACTATATATATAAGCAAACCTCTATTATAAGAACGATAGATTTATATTGGAATGAATAGGTCTCTTGAAAGTATGGGATTTTCTCCATTGTGTCGCCTCTGACAACATCCAAGGCATTGTTTGATCACCACAAACCGTTGGCACCTAAAAAGATCTTGGATTGAAGTGTGTTCTCAAAGAGCATTACAACCTAGATCCTATTTTGAAGTTGGAGGCCTGCACTTGATCCTTGAGAAAATAAAGATAAGGAGGGTTTCAATTTCTGAAGATGTGGGCTACACAATGTGAACCTAAGAAATCCCTTCAGTTCAAAAATTTAAACAAAGTCAAACAGAATAAAGAAGAAATTTTTTTTTTTTAATATCTTACAATTGTTTTCTCTTAACCTGAAAATATGCTTGGAAATTCAAAGAATCTTATTTTACTACAAACAATTTCAAGGTTAATTTTCGTAAATCTAATTTAATTTAAAAAAAAAATATCTTGGACAATTCGGATTAAATAATAAATTTTAGAATATAATTTTTCGTCTTTATTATGGAATGTAGAATTGAAAAATTTTGTTCCTGCATTCTAAAAAAAATAATAAGCTGTTTTTTTTTTGTATTCATTATATTTGTTTCATTATTCAATGTAATATTTTCGAGTATCTTATCTTATTCTCCTTCCTTATTCTTGGTTAGTCAATAACACAATATTACGAATTGCTAATATTTCATTTGTATCTATTAACTCCTAAGGAACATTTCGGAAAGCAAGTTAGGCTTATTAAATTCTTGATCAATTTGGTAATAATAAAGATTGTGCTTGTTGATTATTGTAGTCAAATATTTAGAAGTACCTGCTGTAATTCCTGTGTGAAGATACAGCGGTGCTGAAAAGGCAGACGAAAAAATATCATTCCAGTAATTGACGCAAAAGCACATTGTCTTACAAAAGAATCTGAGCACTTATGCAATCTAGAAATTTGCATAAACACAGTCCCCGCATTTGAAACTTGTTAGTATAAAACTTAACTCTTTTCCCCAGTCTCCTCAATTATCGTTTTGTTTAGCAAAATTCGAAACTGCAATTTTTTCAAATAGACGACATCATGTACAACCCTCGAAAATCCCACTCGCAAACTCGCAATTTGCGAGTAGACATTAGGCGCTTGCAAATTACCTCCCAAATCTGTTTTTTCCTAAATTCAAAACCTTGGCTGCTGTGCCAATTCAAATTTACAGCCTGTTCAAATTCACCGGGATGTGAACTCCCGCGAGGGGTATTTCATGATGGAAGTTTTCTTTACCCTTCACCAATCACCATTCGTCAATCTGCAACAGCCAGTCACAACCCTAGTTCTATTTTTAGTTCGGCCAAATTTTATACACCTATCAATCGGGCGGGTTCCGCTGCTAGTATAGATATATCGTATACATATATATATATGAAATTCCCCCCCCCCGTTAATTAGCTAGCGAGTGTAAATTTCCATTTGCGAGTTGGTTTAGGCACAAATTTTCGAGGGTTGATCATGTATATCATTTAAGGTACTGACCGAATACATTAATTTTTAAGTTTTCTTTACCTTTATGTTCACATTGAATAAAAATAACCCACCAACAACAAAGACAACAAACCTTAGATAACGAATTAAACATCGAAAAAGGAATGAAAGTAGTCAATAATAGTGCAATTGGCAATGCTGAGGAATCATAGAAATTAAAATTGCCTGCGATTAAAAAGAAAACCAAATAATGTAAATGCTTTTAGAAGCTTTTTCTATACGCTATGCAATTTGCAGAAAACATGAAGGGTGCTTTGAAGCTAGATTAGACCGACTACTGATTTATAACGAAAGGCTGCGTCCGGATAGTAACAGGCAAGATAGTAACTAACATCAAGAGCTTGTATCGTTAATTCCACGAGGCGGAACGTCTATGTGTTTGGCTGGCTTAACTCAATCGCCCAATATTCGCAATGATGATGGTAAAATCGAGCTTGAGGCAATATCTGTTGAATGGGTCATTTACTTCTCAATTGAATTACAATAATTGCTTATTGATTAATGTCCAAATCTTTTGATGGGACTTCGTTGCCTGAAATTCCTAATCCATAGCTGCAAATGAGTTGTAAATCAAACGCACCAGTGGAAAACTACGATTAATATTCATCAAATTAGCGTTTGTCAATAAAGAAAACTCAATTTTTAATATTAAATGATGACATAAATTGGACGTTTTGATTCTCTTGTGAATAATTAATCAGCGTATTTTATTTACTTCTCTACAAGGTAAGAAACAGGATGTTATAAATAACATCTAAGCGTAATATTCGATTTTCCAATAAACTACAGAGAAGAATTAATATAAATATTTTGTACATGTATCAGAATGGATGTTACCATTATTAGGATCTCTTACAAATACTATCTCCTCGGAAAACTTATCAAATATTAGTCAATAAAGCACTGCAATTAAGACAAAGTAGGGATCCTATGGAAAAAAGCCCATTTATTAGTATGTATTCACATAAATTCCTCTTTTTTTCTTAAAATTTCATGGGAAAAGATGAGAAAGGAAATTTAGGATTAGATGGGAAAGGATTTCAACTAAACAAAAATCAATTGGAAAAAGGCGAAGATATTCTTGTTTTAAATAACTAATAGAAATATTGTTTGCTTTATACAGGATGCATCAAAACTCACTCTACAATTTTAATGGGAGATAGAGAGAATCATAACAAATCCTTTTCATCTATGGATGTATGTCCGCTGACGCAGTCTTCTAAGGGCGAATTTAGCGGTGCTGCAACGGCTAGTGAAGGGTTATGGAACACCAAGACAAACCTAAATGAATGGAAACAAGTGTGATGAACAAGTTTATTCAAAGGTTGCCGATAGTACATTTTAAAAATTGCCTATATTGCGGACAGTTGCAGGTTCTTGAGATAATTGAGCGATTCTTGAGATAAGGTCTTTATGTATATCATTGGAAGTCTTGTACACTAGATTCATGTGTTCCCAGAAGAAAAACATCGATACATGATAAATCGGGCGACCTTGATGGCAAGCTAATAGCGGCCTCTAGCACAAAAGGTGGCACTCAGTGCACATACATTTATAGATAAAAAAGGTTTGTCGGTGCTCCCTATATACCATTAAACTTTGACAGAGATTTGAGATACATTCGGTATATTGAGAAATATCATAATGCTTTTTTTCTGTAATAAAACTATTATAGGATTTCCTTAATGATTTGAAACATTTTCTACGTGACTGCAATTGTTCCATATTTGATGAAATTTGATTTGGTAAGAATCGTAGTCCAGAACTACCTTATCCACAACAGTAAAGACAGCTTAGAATTACATAAATTGGTGCGAGATTAAGCCAGAACGCATACTTGTGTAACAGAGTGGACTGCAAGAGTATAGCTAGGTGTTTTAAAAAAAATTTTGTAAAAAGTTTAATAACTGGAAATTATAAAAATTCATAAATATTTACAAACTACAATCTGGGAAGGTGATCACTTCTTCCTAAAACTAATAATATATAACAATATTTTTCTACTATCTAGTTTCTATTCAAAGTTTAAGATTCAACAATGCTTTTCTATGATTTCACATTTAGTTCATACATCTATAAACTTTAGTAATACAAATCACTAGGATACTGAATTAAATTAAATGTTCAATAGTTCTGCTTCTATTAATTCAGTTTGAAGTTTGTAATTAATAATTAATAAAACACTTTATCTTAATGAATATAACACTAATCAAATATTACTCTTTGATTTAAATATAAATTATTTTCATTCATAAAGAATTTCAAGTATGGCTTTTCACTAGTGCGAATGTAATTAATACTATTCTGAGTATAATATATGTCACTCTAGATTTGAATTCTAAGCATGAACTTTCACAGTATAATTAGTAACAATAAAGAATATTACTGTGTGAGTCTTTACTTTAATCTTATCTTCAATCGTTAAGAAATAGTTAAAGTCAAACTTACAATTGATGTCTTCAATAGTAGTACCTACTTAAAGATGAACTGCAACTCTCATTGGCACTTACACTATAATCACAATATCGAAGCATTCAGTTTCCGTTTGAAACTTATCAACGTCGTAATGATCCTTTTCACTTTGGTACCATTCTACAACTTCAACAAAGATGATAGCTTCTCACCTTATGTGTATCAATACAAATATGTATTAGTAAATGGTCCAATATTCAAACCGCATTCATCATTAATACTTTTAATGACGGTCAATTTCGTATCTTATAATCATACGCCTTCTTCGATATCCTCTTGTGGTATTCGGTTCTTCGAGATATCCCGCTCTTTAGTAAATCGGAACTTCTTCTTTCTTCGTCCGTTGAAATAAACTATTAGTACTTGATTAACTATAACTATTAATCTCTTTCAAAGTCCTAGAATTTACTGTAATGGAAAATAGAATTCAAAGAATTGAATATCTATTTAAACTCCGGAAATGTCAACTTCCGCTTCGTTGGCTTAACAGTGAATCTACTGTAGTAAATTCTTCTGACTATTTAAGATTCTTCTAATCTATTACCTTGAGTTCCGTTATCCTTAACTTATGCAAATAAACTTCGTCTACTTCTAATTCATCAATATTAGTAATTCATGGGTAAGTCTCTTTCTATTAACTTCCATTTCAGGTTTTCTAGTAACGCTCACTTTAGACTTCTGCTTCCTTTGAGTAAGTAATGTACTCGTCTTAATGGATTAGCCTTAACATAAAGTTAATTACCGCATTTGCGTATACTTCAATTTCATCGTAGCTGTTACTAGATTTTACTGTTCAGTTGAATTATTCATAATAATAATCTAAAGATTATAATACTTATCGTCAACTTCTATTGTGGTAGACGCAAGTTATTTGACTGCGTTATATCAGGGAAATAGAACCATTTCTACCTTCTCCCTTCAGAGACAATTCGAGTCTCCCGCAGGTTTCTCGGAGCACACACGATTGGAGGATCTCCGCTTCCTTAGAGCTCCAAGCTTCGACTGTCACTACTCTCGACTCAGGCATAACTTCAATTGTCACAAGTTAAGTATTCACTACGTCATTACAAATTTACATATTCAAAATTTGTATCACTGAGCTTTGCTCATTATTTTAATTAAAATAAAATAAATTTATTTTCAAGCAATATTAAAATGTTTCTTTCAATTTTTTTTTTCTTTAAAACTTCAACTTCGTAGAAATAAATTTCACAGGGGTTTTAAATAATACTATATCACCAACATAAATATATCATATATTTATAATCTGACATCTTTTTGCTGAATAAAACAGCCGTCCTTCATAATATCCATAGAAGCCAGTATTTCTGTTATTCAAGCTCTCGCGCAATCAAACTTTTTATCGTATTCTTATTGCAAAACTATTCTTCAGTAATCAGAAACAAATGCTGTCTATTGTGCTGGAAAAGTGGTAAAACTTTGGTTATATTGTAAGTGTGGTAGTGCAATTTGTGCAGACTTAATATATATGGCGACATATCAATCTCATCAAGAACTTCTATTGGACACTTGAAAAAATTAATGCTTTTACAGTCGAAGACAGTGGTAAAAAGGAAAATTAGAGGGGAACAAGATCTTGGGAAAATTCTAAAACCTTA
>JAFIDM010000002.1:29362727-29394439 GCA_023159025.1 Thereuonema tuberculata
GGATACGCCAGTAAAAAAAGCTCTGCAAGAAGAGCAACGAAAATCTAAAGAAAGAAAAGAAAGAGTAGCAACGAAAAACATGACTCGGCCAACAGTCTCTAAAAGCAACATAAACAAAAAAAACAAATAGAAAGCAAAGGAAAAGGGATAAAGAGGAAACAATTACAGATGATTAGTGATGATGAAGATGATGAAGAACCTCTCCTGTTTGAAGAACTTTAAAAAAAGCAAACCATGGCAGGAGTGGATTCAATGTACGCAGTGCAAGAGATGGGCCCATAGTTCCTGTGTAGCCAGTGATATTCAGGGTTTATTTTACGAATGCCACAACTGCAAAGAAGATTTCTCTAGTGAAAGTGATTATTTAATTCAAAGTAAACCTATTTGATATTATTCATTTACGACTTTCAACTGCATAATGATTATTTTAAATTTTCACTTGAATATGTAATACCTTAGGTAGTCTATGTTAAGTTAAACTTTATTTCATGATATCCTAAATGGCATATTATTTTATATTCAATAAAAATCTTACTTTAAATGTTGTTTTGCCTACCCGGACCAACGTGCCCCATGGGGTGGTCCAGCCTGCCCCGTGGTCGGGGCAGGTTGGACCACTCTACCATTTTTGCTTTGCGAATTAATACCAATTTTATTTATGAATATAATGAAATGAAATCAAGTATTTACATTCTTGAATAGTTCCCGATTCTGACAAAAATAAAAGCAATGGAAAATCTCTTAACAAAAAAAAAAGAAAAATTCAACAAAAAAAAGTGGACCGCTTGCCCCGGTATCCCCTAATTGGTAGGTTCTCAGGCTCATATGCTGAATATTATTGATCCGTATTTGTATTGTTTTTCTTTTCTTTTTTTTTTCTTTTCTTAATCGTTTTTTCTCAATGTCCGCGTGGATTTTATTTTCTTTTTTTCCTAATTTCTTTTTTTTTTTCCTAACTTTTTTTTTATTTTTCCTTTCATTTCTTTTTTTTTATTATTATTTTTAATTTTTTTATTATTATGGATCGCCCTTAAATTTATGCTTTAGCACAAAATTATATTCACTTGTTATCATGAAGTTATCTATCACTTTTCAGAACACTGTATTGATCGGAATGGTTTTGTTACTTGGCCTGCACGGTCCCTACATTTAAATCCCCTGGATTTTTATCTCTGAGGTCATATGATAAAAAATTGTTTATCAATTGGACACATCTAACTGGAGCAGAGGACAGAGAACGGTTTTCAGCTAACTCGAGAGCACCGGGAATTTGTCAGTGGATTAGACGTAAAATTCTCCGACATTTGCACGCCTACATTAAGACAGGTAGCGGATATTTCAAACATATACTTTGAAACTGATGTTGGTGGAGGCTTCCTTCATCGCTATTTAGTTGAAATGTTCATTTAGATTTAGTTGTAATGTTCATTCACAAGTGTAAGAAGAATTGGTATCTTGTTTTTCTTTGTATTTTTGAAACGTTATAGGCAGAACATGTTCATAGTATTATTACGCAATGGTTACATCAGGTGTTAAGCGCATATTAATACATATGTATAATATAATAATGGGCATTAACTTTGTAAACAATGCATTTCAAGACCTATATTTATAGATTTTTTCTTAGTAATTTGTCTTTGTAGAACTTCTCATTGCTGTCTATCGGTACCTTTTGAAAACACTCTGTATATACAGATACCTGTACAAGCTTTAGATCAAAATCTACAGCACCATATGACAGCTTCCCTGCGTTTATGAAATCATTGTGCTTCGTTGTGAAGCTTTAGACACATCAAAACGGCTTAGTAAAAATAAATAAATAAAATCTTCGAATCGCTATTTTCTTTTCATTTATCTATGCATAAGATAAGAGCTCCATACTCTGCCACCAAAAAAGTAGGCTTAATTTCGTGGTTTATGAAAGAGTTATAAATTTTTTTTTTGTGTTTGTTTTTGTTTTCTAAGGAAAAACAATCAATTCTTCATTAAATGAAACCAATCAATTTTATTTTCTCAACCACAACTGCTTGAAACTAAAATTTAAACCTAAAAAGCTGGTAACGCATAAAAAATTTACGATTGGCTGTTCAAATTTCTTCGAAGATAAATGTAGATACAGTGTAGAGATTTCCAAAATTATACAAAAGTTAAGTAAAGAATAAATTCAAAAATAATTTAAGAACAGAATCACATCAGGATGAAAAGGACTTCTTTTTTTTTTTTGTATGACCATTGCAAATACAAAATCGTTAATACTTCCCCCACATTCTCATCTGTTAAAAATTAAATTAAAATTATACTGATGGACGATAACACACATGACAAGATAAAAATGTAATATATTTACATTTAAAAACAACTTTTTCGCTGCAGATACCTTGCAGCTTCTTCAGGCAAAATATTACAATTAAAAAAGATCTAAATTTATACAACTCTTATCAGAAACAATTTACCTAAATCAAGATGGTGGTGACCGGAAGATGACGTCGGCGGAGTAGTTGGTTCATGCAAATGAGATAGGTCTATTGGAAGTAGGGTGACTGGAGTTGGCCGTGTGGCTGGTTCCAATTCTTAATATAGATTGAAAATCAGATCCAATGGAATTTTCAATGAAAATCAGATCCAGTCCTTGAATAGGACTTCGTAGCAGGAAGCAGGTTCTGAAAAATAGAAAGAAAAAAAAAGCATACAAACTAACATAAAAAAATAAATAAAAAGTAAATAAAATTAAAAGAAATTAAAAGAAATTAAAAATAAAATATGCGTAGTCCATTATTTAGAGGTATGTAATTGGAAAAAAAAAACTATTTCTTTTTATTTTATATTGACATTCGCTGTTGTAAATCGTAGGCAGTAATAGATTTAACAGAAATGTTATCATTGTAACAGTTTTTATTTGTTAGAATATGTATAATTTCTTTGCATCTTCTAGTGAAAGTGACAGTAGATCTTGTTAAGATAATGGGATTGTTTGTATTTAAATTTAACCTAATTAATAATTAATATTGTAAAATTATAAAAGAAGATAGTTTAAATTTCAAAAAATGTGTTTGCAGTTAATTAATAATGATAAGAAGTTATTATATTCTTTTATCGTGATTGCATTTATTTAATTGTTAATTAATAATGATAAGATATTATGTTGTAACGTTATTATATTCTTTTATTTTGATTATTATGCTTCATTTCTGTCTTTGAAATGTAAGAAAGAATTTTATTTTTCTCCTGAAGAAAATTCTCGTTGAGAGGATAGAAATATAGAGAAGATATAAAGATGTTTTGGAGATTTAAGGAGCGATGTTTTCATTTAGTTGTTTGTATTGTTTGCATTGTATGTTCAGTGGTATCGTAGTTCGTAGCTTTGGTGTTAACAGCTCGAAGCTGCTCGGAGAGTCGTTTATGGAGGAATCTGGATGTCTCTCCTGTTTTGGTTACAAGGAATCCCATACACAACTCCATGTTCTACAAGAATATTCCTAGGTAGATGCTGTGTTTGGATAGTATTAATTTCTCTGGTAGTGAGTCGTATATCCAATGGTTTCAAAAGCTTCGCAATGCAATGAAAGGGAATGGAAAGGTAACCTGTAATATTCAATTTCTTGGTGGGTGGAATTGTTATAATTACATGCTATTCGAAACGCGTCTGAACTGATAATTTATAAAGAGTTGAGGATAATCGTTGTTTAATAAAATTTGATAAATGTAAGAAAGTTCCTGTTTTCGAATAAGGATCTAGAAAAGCATAAACGAAAAGCTCGTAGAAGCGACATATTAGTAATATTAGTTGTAATATATTGAGGTACACATTAGAATTGTAATTAACAGAAATACCTGCAAAGATGGATTTACGATGTACGGTGGTAGCTACAGATGCTGTTTCCCTTGTGATGGCAATGTCCACCTACATCATCTTCCGGTCACCACCTTCTTGATTTATGTAAATTGTTTCTGAGAAGAGTTGTAAAAATTTGGTCCTTTTCTAATTGTTTCTAAACATTTTGCCAGAAGAGGCTGCAGGATATTCTCAGCGAAACTAGATGTTTTTTAATTGTAAATAACGACATTTTTATCTTGTCATGTGTGTTATCGTCCATCAGTATAAAACTAAGTCTACACACTTTAAACTTTTACCATACTAAATTAAAATTACGTCTTCTACATATTTTATTGAAAACATTCTCGGATCCACGCTATTTCAATGCAATTAGGTCAGTGGAATGATATTAGGCGGCCTCTCATTTTTTTTTTCATAGAATTAATATTACAAAATGAGGTTCTATTCTCCGAAATATTTTTCTTAAATAATTCCAGAAGTGATAGAAAATCATATCAAAGTGTTATGATTATCAAATTTATGTTATATCTTAAACATACATTGTCTTATCTAATGTTAAAAAGTAATTAACTTAAATAAGTAACTTAATACATTTGTGCAGACTATCTTTAAGTCAATTACAAAATGAGGATAAGGGCAACGAAAGACAGTAATTGACGCTTGCGTCCTCGTGGCTGTGCTGTTGGCGATTTGTTTATTTATTTGTTTTTTTATGAGAAGGGCTTAAAACCTCAGTTAACTTAATATAATATTAAACAGATTATCACAATAAGAAAGTAACAACAACAACAAAAATACTGTTGAACATAAAAAAAAAAAATACAACACAGTACGATGTCTTTGCTGGTGGGATCCCGACAACAGTATGAGTGTGCAAGCTTCAATTACTGTGTCCCTAACTCCCTTTAGCTTCTTTCCAATTATATAGAATTGTCGCGAGACTTGGAAAAACCGTCAAATTGGTCTTCACTGTGAAGTGATGCAATATACTTTTCGTATTTCAGTGCATTTTTTTGTCTTAATGCTTTTATTGAGTTACGTTAAGATACATTAGGAATTCTTTTTTTTTCCAAGAATTGAAATCTGGAATAACTCGAAGACCCTGAACTTCTCTTCCTGTTATCATGGTGACATTGTTGACAATTTTCCGGTTTTCGTATAATTATTTATTATTAATTAATTCTCTTTTCACTCCTTTGCCTTAATTCCTTTTCTGAATTGTGATATGATAAATATTTTTTTTCTTTTAAATAGATTTTCTACTTAAATTTGCTTTCTAACGCCGAGAGAATAACTTTCTGCAGCAACTACAGCAATCCTGTTCCTATCATTTAGAGTCTGCTATTGTGGTGTCTCATGATGCATTGTGGTCACTGAAGTAATTCCATGAATGCCAGCACTGCCAATGAATGTCAGTAGCAATCATTGATCGCATTCGAGCAATCACCCGATGGATTCGTGCCGTTCTCTCTGGAGACCATTGCTATGAACAGACCTCTCTTCCTGGATTTCTCATAAATGTTTTCAGAAAAAGGTCCCAAGGTTCTTCTAACAGAAACATCAAAGCACTTCAGCAATTAATTGTTCTTCTAACTTATTCAACATGATATTTACATTGCAATGATGAAACAATATACTTTTATTTTCAGAATATACTTAATTTTCAGTAATTAGGACAAAATTAATGAAATGTTTCAAAGAAATTAAAAAGAAGAAATTTTTCCAATATGGCTAAAGTTTTTGAGGAATTTACAATTTTCGTTAGAGTACAGATGTAGCTCGACTTACGACGAGTTACGTTCGACCAATAGGTCGTCGTCGATTTGGTCGAAAGACGAAACTTGTATATGAGAAGGCTTATATAGTACACAGTATGTACTCAATCGTACACATTTGAATTAACATAATAGATAATATACAACATGAAAAAATACTGCAAATAGTAGCTGTTACTGAAAATACTGTGTAGTATATTAAATATACGTTATTAAATACCCATAGTACAGCAATAATGATAATTAAGAAAAATAGCCTAAAGTGTGAAAATTTTTGCAGTATTGAGAAAGTCTTAACAATAACAAATAACAATAAAGGAGTATTAATATAATGAATTACAGAGGTAAATGTAGTATAAAATAGCCAATTGTCAAACAAACATCCTTAAATCTGTTCAACTGAGGTAATCTAAATTGCATTAAATTTGTTTGTTTAAGACGAAACATTTTGGAATCATATACGCAGTAACAATTTTTTCAGTGACAGTATTTTAAATCAACGATCGCTGTCGGGTTTCTATGGATCTTTGACCTATTTGCGACAATAGCCATAGGTCGAGTGGTTGTATCTTCAAGTATATCTGTAGAAAAATTTTAAATATCTAAAAGAATATAAAACTTAAATATTGAAGTATTTAAAAAATAAATACCTAAAAAATATTAAAAAAAACAAACATAAAATCTGCGGACTAACTTTGAGCTCATTACAGAGCACTTTTTCAACGCCTTGGAGAACAAAGAAAGGAATCTTAAACCAATCAACTGTTGTTGACATGATCAAGCTAATAATGGGAATAGGTGGCGGATAAGTAACCAATCAAAAAAAACAATAGGCAAAATTATATATATACCAATGAAAAATGGTTAAATCCATTTGAAAAATACAGAAATGCTTTCTCTCTCTTCACAAACATCTCATTAGTCTTATTTAAAAAGTCTTTTGAATTCAATGTGACGTACAATCAGAACCAGGATTCCAGTCAACAAGGAGGTATGGCATCAGTCATGGAAGTTATTCAATTTATATCAAGAGGTTCACGGAGTTTTAATGGGCCTACCCATATCGGTCCAGATCATCGCGATCGGAGATACATTTACAGCATCACATCGTATTCTATAACCGTTGTATGGATGATCTTTTTCTAATAATCAAAATCAATAATACTGACGAGATTTGCGCAGCTTTTAATGTTATTTACCGAGAATATCACTTTTACATAAAAAAAGAGACGAAATGGGTAGATTAATCTTTTTAGACACGATGATTGTGAAAGAAAAAGAAAAAATTCTCACGTCAGTTTATAGAAAGCTTCCCAGCCGGATCTAAAGTTAAATTTTTGCTACCAGGTTCCTGAAAGTACCAAAAGAAATATCATTCCGAAGGCCGTTGTTAGAGCCTTCATCATCTAAACGTTCATTAGATAATGTTATAATATTACCAATTTAAACTGAATATTACCAATTCGCTTATACGTTCATTATTGAAATTACACAACCACCAACAATCCAAAGGATAGGATTACACCACCCATGTACATTCCGATCCCTTATAGTCCCACATTATTTACACATATGAAGCGAATTTTAAGACGTCATAATACTGTAATTGTTTCAAAAATCAAAATGCCACATTGCAATTTGTTAATAGGTAAAATCATATTACAAAAGATAATCACAATAAATCTAAAAATAACTATATTTAGAGTATCAAATGCAAGAATAAAGAATGTATATACGAGTACACAACAGATTCCCGATGTCCTTTAGATATCCGCCTTAAAGAACATGCTAGAGTCATCAGATAGTACAGCCAAACATACATTAGAAGGTATCGACAATACAGGATACGCACTAGATCTAGATAATTCAGTGCTTTCTGGGAGGGAAGAAGACGAATACAAACGCAAATTTAAAGAATCCTTGAGGATTTTAATAAATAGGCCATATAACTGGAAACTCTCTAATGGCTGTGCAGAGCATTAAGGATTACATTTTCTAAAACCTTTTCTAAACCTTGACTTGACCAATTATTTTTGGTCTAATGCTTGTTCACGGTTTAATTTTCAAATTGACTTAACCGATTTTTCATTGATGTAATTAATTTTGCATGTTGATTTTGATTCGTTATTTTTATCGCCACCTATTCCCTTTATTAACTTGATCACGTCAACAGCTGTTGATGTTTTAAAGCATTGGCCCTTTCTATGTTCTCCAAAGTGCTCTGTAAAGAACTTGAAACTAATCCGCAGATTTTATATTCTTTTTTTTAAGTATTTGTGTGTTCTAAAGTTCTGTATTCTTTTAATGATATTTCACAAATAATTTTCGATTAACTTTTTCTTAAATTTCTGTTTTAAATGCGATTAACAGACACTTCGATGATATTTCTATCGTAGCAATTAATGTTGCGTGTTGTATGTATTTCTTTATAATGATTGCATTCTAACGTTTGAAGCATTAACAACAATCAAAGTGACAATCAGTTTATTTGGATTAATTAGTTAACTTAAAGATGTTTCAGAAACATCTTTGTAGGTATTATTTAGGATTTCAAAGCAATAACTGTAGATTTTTGTGAAGACTATCTTTCTATTATACTTCAGACATTTGCAAAATAAATTAAGCTGAAACTTAATATTTCTTTTTTTTTTTTTTTTACTTATTAATGTATTAGCATTTTCCATTAAAGAAATCACGGGTTCTCTAGTTAAATATGCTATATAGTAGTTTACATAAAGAAAATATATAAATATACAATTTATAATTTAACATTATAAATAGATTAAGCCATGAAGAAAAAGTGAAATAAAATTTACAAAATGTGTAATTAATTCAGGGGGATTAAGTTATTCATAGTTATTCATTGTTGTAAATTGGCATATTAAAAAAATGTAATGCATGGAAAGAGTAGTATAGTAAATAAATTAAAGTAATTTAATCTATTTTATACTATTAATAATAATATACTTGAGAATAATTAAAAAAAAACTTATATTCATATTTTTTTTTCTTTTCGCTTAATAATTTATTGTTTCCATAGAGAAAGACTTCCTTATACGACGAAATCTGATCACTTATGTTCGCCTGGAAATCATGATGTCAAATGGCGTCATGGCAATGGAAATGATAGAAATGCCGTCTTTGCAGTAGCAAGCTACTGTCTGTACTCGAAGATATTACACAGCCAATCCAGGGGTCTAATTTGGGACGTTTTTCATATATTTCAAGAGTCAGAATGATGAAATACGCATTTTTGAAGCGGTGGCTAGAACGCCTAACGCCAACTAATTTGTCCGCTTCCACAGTGAAGAAAATTGTTCAGGGAAAGATCAAGCTGAAAGCAAAAAATCGTTCTCCACTCCCGGGAAGAAGAGCATTCTGTAAAGTCAGTGTGGATATGCACGACATTGACTTGTATATAGTTAGTCACTATCAGTTCATGATAATGAATACCCAACACTTGATATCATTCATTCAAAGCTTCAGTCAAAGATTGAATTCAACGTAAGCAAAACGTATTTGTTCCGATTTCTTTACGTGAAGTTGTGAATTAACTATGAAAGAATTAATAAGAGGAAATTCTGCATCGAAAGGCCTACGTTGTAGCACATCAAACAGATATTTGAGGCAGATGCGACAGCTACGATCTAAAGAAAATATACTTGTGTATCTTGATGAGACGTGGTTTAATGCTCATAAGGGGCGAGAAAAGCAACAACATATCGATGAAAGTGGTATTCGAGGGCGGAAACTATATTTTAAAGGGGATAGCGCCTAATTTATGTCATGTTAGAATCAGCAGTAAATTCGGACCTAACGTCCTGCTTTTGTTTGGTTCTCGGACGAACTCAGCAAATTATTATGACGAGATGAATAGTGACTGTTTTAAAGAATGGTTTACAGAACAACTGCTTCTAAATATTCCCGCCAATTCTGTTTTTATATTGGACAATGCGCCGCATCATTCCATTGAAGTTGAAATGACTGGTAGACTCGATACGGAATTCCTCATGACACAAATACGCTGAAAGCAGAGCTGTACGAAATTGTGAGGCATCATAAGAAAGGTAGAAAACAATACTTCATTGACACCTTAGCATTAGCTAACGGACATACACTATTACTTTATTACTTATTCGTTTTACTTAACACTATCGGGTTGATTTGTTCGCAGGTAAAAGAATATGTAAGTAAGTACAATGAAACCTTTAAACTAAATGATGTGGAGAATCTTACTGCAGCAGCTGTACAGCTGATAACATCAAATAATTGCGATGAAAGCGTATCATCACGTATTTAAAAGTAGAAGATACTTACTGACAGTCAGATCATCTCATAGAGAATCGAGTGGAACATTTTATCATCAATTGTTCAGATGACTGTAACAGAAGTGATAGTGATGAAGCTTCCAGCTTCTTCCATCTTTTTCAGGGCATCTTTTTCTCTGTCTTGGATGTTCTGCAAAAGTCATCATAAATAAAAAGGCCCTTTCAGGGCAAATAAATATACGAAAGAGACCAATTTACTTCAAATTGGTCTCTTTCGTATATTATATTTTATTTAAATTGCAATAAATAAAATAAAGTAGAAACACATTGAACTTCATTTCATATAATTAATAAAAACATTTTCAATAAAATATCTTTAAAAATTAAAAAATGATTTAACTAATTATAATGATATAAAAATATATTCATAACTGTACAAAATATAAAAACCAGAATGTTTTCTTTAAGTTTATAAAATAAAGTTAATAACTGTAGCAATAGAAGTCGCTGTTACATCCTGGAAACATCAAAGCGCATTACGTCTTTCTTTGAGGAAACTGATAATCATCCTATTAATAGGCAAAAAACGGATGTACGTTTGCTTGTTTTTCAAGTCGGAGAGAGTCGGAAAAATAACCAATCACTGTGCAGCGTAGGAACACGTTAGTCGTGACGTCACTTCCATTTGTAGAAATGGCGTCTCTACTATTCGCCCACTAAAGCTCGACGGAGCGCGATTACACAATTATTATCAGCTTATTGAGATTTTCTTTCACATATATATGAAGTTTATACTGAAATGCATGAAGTTTATGCGTCAGAATTTATCAGAGAGTTTGTAAAACCTCGGTTTTTACATAATTTCACAGCATCGGCTGTGTTCCCATGGAATTCTGGGATAGCCGCTCGCTCGCTACTGAACGAAGTGAACTTTATTTCCAGATGGAGCTTCAGATCTCATCACATCTCTCAACAGAAGGTTAATGCAACAGAATACATGTTTTGTCAATATATACACCTTATCAATGCGAATGAGTTTTGCATCTCTCAATTGTTGGGCATCTCGAGAATTGGGACGCACTGTAAGTAGAATTTATATTGAATGTACAAATTTCGGCTACAAATAGATCAAATGCAGCAGGGTTTTTACATTTCATTCCGTGAAAAATTTCACAATATTTCAAAGATATGGAATTTGTTTTTGAAGGAAATATTTTTTTTTTTTGTGCAATATGAACTTTATTTGAGAATGACTTATTATTATTGTTAATATAAAAATATAGTAATAACATTGTTAGAAGCAAGCGCATGACAGTACTGTTGTGTGCAGACGTAATGATATTGTTAAGGTCTCGTGGGAGAGCTGGATTGTTAAAAAATAGTGATAATGGCGATTTCGAAGTTAGCGGAAAGGATTCCGTTCTTCTCTGGGAAAAGATTCTCGATAAGAATCTTTATCAAATGAAATGGGATAATACAAACCATTTTATTGAATAGACAGGAGTCTATAATAAATATGTTTCAGCAGAAGTGGAGGAAGAACAGAATATTCTCAAAAGGGATAAGTATCTTCGAGAAATGAAGATTATACTTGAGATATATATCGTTCGAGTCGTTGTGAAAATATTTTAAGATTTCGTAAATATGAATCATACTAATATCTTGAATTTCGTTTCGACAGCATATTCATATAGCATAAAGGAGTTTACTTCAGCGATAGGTAAGCATAGTTGGGAATCGCTGGTACTGACGTCAATCGAACGGAAGGAATTAGAAGATATTACGGAGTAAATCTGAAGACATCGTTTAGGTAAACAACGAATGTAATTTGAATGAACACTAGAGATATTTAAAGAAGAATATCCAAGTAGGTGTAGTTTATTTACTCTGAAACAGAGAACATTCGAACTTTAATTTTTTGGATGAAACACAGCGTTGTTAAGGAATAAATTTTGAAACCTGATTAATTACGAAAACTTTCAAGAACTATTCTTCTACTTCAGAATACAGTGAATGAATTCAAAGTTACTTAGAAAGTAAAGAACTTTAATTATTTTAGAAAAATTTCTTAAAGAATCGTAAAAGGTTTAAAAGAGTTATAGAATTAATTTCCTTACAAGAACTATAATGAAGATTTATAGAAATCGTCAGAACCTAGATGCTTAAAGATATAAAGTTTTCTGAATATTTAATTCAAGATAAGTGATGAATTAATATAGAGTGAGATAGAACATTTGTAAAGAGTAGATCTGAACTAGTATATCATACAAGCAGAAAAAGACTTTAAGTTTCACATAGGGTGAAAAAGGGAACAGTATAATAGTGTATCTGTTATAGTTTATGCTACAGGTAGAATAGGATTTTATGTTTCACATACGGTGAAAAACCAATAGTTTATTATTAAACTACAAGAACTTTATTGATATTAAAACTCATTTATCCTGAACTTTTCATTGAGCATAAAGACATAATTAAATTTCATTTAGAATGATGTATTTGAAACTAGAACCAGTTATAAACTTTCTTATTTGTGAATGTGTTTGAACAATTATTTAAACATAACTGATAGTTACACCACATGAATATTAATAATACTCTCAATCTATTTATACATTACTAGTTGCCTTCCTGCTTGATATTCTAATATCATAAACTTTACTATATATTACCAGAAGTTACTATTGGTTATGGAACTATAATTTTTTTTTTCAGTTTTACTTCAGTGAATATTTAAAGGGTTGCAACTAGTACAACATTATTTAAATACAATGCAATTTGTTTTTTTGTTTTTTTGTTTTTTTGATATTTTAAATATGCTTTATTTAAGGAATTTTTTTACGATAACTGATTTAAAAAAATATTTATATCAATACTTAAAGTAGTTATAATTCTTTCTGCATTGAAATTAAGATTTTTTTTTGCTCTTAACTTTTTTATGTTGGATGATACAATAATATTACTTATTGTTTTTTTCTAATACGATTATTTTGATATTTTTTAATATTTTTCAATATTTTACAATACCTATACATAATTATGTTATGAAGAAATTTTTGGTTTGGAAAAAATATTTCATAATTTTTTTAAAATTATAGCTGTCTTTTATATGTATTATTCAAAGCGTTTTAGAAAAACTTGTATTGGTACAAATATTAACGCAGTAATTTAGGATAGCATCGAAATTTTGAAAATGCAATTTTGTTTTTCGAGCTGATAAAAATAACTTTAATTTAATAATGGTTGCAAGAAATAATTTATCGTCAAAGCAGCTAAAATCTTTGCTAAATCTTTTATAAGCTAAAAAAAAAAAAGCCCATTATAAATAATACTTATTCAGTACTCAAATACTTTCTATCTGGAAAAACTTCCAGTATGCTTTGTAGGAAAAGGTTCTTTTTGTTCATTCAATATAAATCTGGGAATTAAACTTTTTACTAATTGCTCCAAATTTTTCTTATTAACATTCACTACAGTATTGTAATACTCTAATCTTTTTCGTATTACAAATTTTTTCTTACCAATGCTATTAAATAGCTTTTCAATTCATATACCGGACTTGGGTTTTTTTCTGTTCTTTTTAACTCAGTACCATAAGTAAAATGGTAATATACCATTTTAAATGTTTTTTGTTATGTTTCTATAATAATATTATTTTACTAAGTAATAATGGACTGATCATTTGTAATAGACATTTGTAATTTTTTTTCTATTGTTCTTTAGCAACAACTCTCTATGCTCGGAAGACAATGAACAATATAGGAGTAGAGGATCAGCTGATAACCAATCACAGAATTGAATTCAGAGGATTTTCTTCGCCTATGTTCAGTCATTTTTAGAAGATAGGTAAATTGTAACAGTAGAATGAAGTTGAGGAAAGCCCCTGACCTGTGAACGCAGTATCCTCAGCACTTGAACCACCTGAACTTCCGTTAACTGTCATAAACGAAAACCGAGCACAATGTAAAAGTGTGTTTATCAAACATATTGAATCCTAATCAAAAGAAAACTTTTGGAAAATCTGTTCTTGTTAAATTCCTAGGAAATCTGTTAATGAAGTTGTTCTCTTAATAAATTGTCAATTTACAATCTATGCCTCTCTGTCAAAGACAGCCCCTGATCTCTCGTTCGCTCTCTTGATATACGGATTTCCATTAACGACAAAATCTATAAAAGTAATTGCTTTTAGGAACGGCGCTTCTTCATAGGTGTCCTACTTAATTAAAAGAAACCCCTTTCGTTAATTGAATTTAAATTTAAGTGAGGCAGTTAAGCTTCCACCGTACAATTGGGCTCACAGAGGTTGAACCTCTAAATCGAAATCAAACCCTTAGTCCTAATTCCAGTGAACTCAGCACTTCATCAACAACTTCTAAAAGAGTTGAAAGATCACAAGAGGATATCGGGGAAAAAAACAAAACATTTACCTTAACAGTTATTTTATACCGGGTGATTCATAAAGTACTGCAAAGTACAGGTGGTTTTCACTGCCCCATATCTTTTAAAAATCTGCTCATAAAAATCTGAAACTTTTTCTATAAAATCGTCAATGCCGTGCTGGCGTGGCCGTGCGGTTTAGCCGGTGGGCTGCCGTTGTGGCCGATGCGCCAGTACCCGGGTTCGAATCCCGGTGGTGGCATGGCTGTTTCTTTCTTCTTCTGTGTTTCGTCCGTTTCCCACCTGGGACTTACTATCTCAGGGTTATCCTGGACGGGATATAATTCTCGTCCCCCCCTTTCTTGAATTTCACTAGCCTCGCCCTGACGTTGTCAGGTTGAGCTAGTTACGTGGTCCCTAGTTGGCCAAATTCGATAAAAGGAAGGAAAATCGTCAAACATATAAGAGTTATATTTTCATGTTTTATTTATTAATTATTAGTGAAATTCATTTTATTTCCGTCCAAACACCTCCAATATATCGTATATTTAAATAACTGTTGTGTTGATGTTTAAACTCTAAAAGTCTGGATCCAATATTCAAATGATACAGAAACCTAATTAGGAAAATTTAATCTTTTGTCATTAATTCCTTTGTTTGATTTAAAAACAAACTATAAAAGGTTAAAGGTTAAAGGTGCGATCAGGCCCAGAGGACCGCGCAATGCAACTGGAGGGTAGGCTCCAGTGTTCAGAACCTACGGGACAAAGTTGAGGACGGGGGTTCGGCCGGTCGCTCGCCCGCCTTTAACTCCCGGGAAAGAAACCCGGTACCAATTCTGTAGAGGGCTGGGTAGACCCTAGGGCCCGTTTGGAGGAGAAAGAAGCGTGGAAAAATTCCCGTCCTCCGCCGAGGCCGGGAATCGAACCCTTCACCTCCAACCCGCAGCCAAGCGCCCTTACCCACTCGGCTACCGGGCCCACAAAAACAAACTATATTTTTTGGAAAATGCATTCTGACATGACTTTTTTGAGAGACAGTCGAATAATGTTTTTTGGATAATAATTTAGATATATTGGGGTGTTTGAACGCAAATAAAATGAATTTAAATAATAATGAATAAATAATAACATGAAATATAAATCTCAAATGTTTGACGATTTTTATATAAAAAGTTTCAGATATTTATGAGCAGTACTTTAAAAGATATGGGGCGGTGAAAACCACCAGTACTTTCCAGTACTTTACGAATCACCCGATATATAAGAATATATTATATCCTAATGATCTCGTAATAACTTCAATTTATCTCAAAACAATGTTTTGCCAAGCAACAAGATTATTCTTTGAAATAAATACTTCAGACAAGAAAATTAATCAAAATGAGATTTTAGAATTTTGGTATGGAATAAACATATAGGCCTATTATCACAATTACGATTGTCAATAATCATCGTTAATAATCGTATTACATTTTTAAACATTAACAATTTGTAACATATTAACATATTATATTTAGAGTGTATTAAAATACATAATAAATATTAACATATTCTGTTATTAGTAAAATTCTACATTTCTTAAGAAGTACTTCAGTTCTTTATGTTGATTGTTTTCTTTAAATAGAAGTAATTGATTTAGGATATTTATTAAGATCAAAACAATATTTATTTAAAAGTAAGTTTTTCCTTCACTAAAGCCATTTGAATTATTTGAAGTCTATAGAATTTGTTCTTCTCAAACTGGCAAACAGTTTTCCAGAGACATTTTATTGGACTTTAAAGTCTTTATATTCTTGTCTTAAAAATCTAATGGTTGACTTTGGATGAAATTTTAGATTCGCAAAGAATTATCGAAAAATCGATAGTGTTTGAATCCGATCATTGTCATCGATCTTTTCTAACAGTCAATAATCCTATTTTTTAAAAACATAATTCTTTCCAACGGTTAAAACTGTGAAAATCATTTAATATCGACTATTTTTTCTGTTCTCCGATCATCCCCAACAACTCCTACTGGACTGAAGAATGTTAAATATCGAGAGATCTTTGAAAATTAACGGCTAATCCTAATTTTCATGGAGATTGGATTAACTGAATTGCTACAACCACAAAGGATGTGTCTCCGTCTGGTGGCTTATGTTGGAAATTGCTACTTTCGACGACTCAAGATAGTAACAGACAAAGCCCCTGTTAAGTAGCAAAATCATAACAACAAAACTAGATGGATCTAAAACAAATTATGTTCTAAATGATACAGTACGTGATCTTCATTTTAGTAAATAACTTATTTACAAAATGAATAAATTTTATACAGCATGGAAGTACAGGATGTGTCAGTTGACAGGGTCAATTTTGGTTATAGTAGCAATAATTAAATGTTGTTACTGGGTCAATTGGGCAAATAGTAGCACAATGTAATGGCCTATCAATTACCCTCCAACGACAAAAATGCGCGAACTGCAATCAATCAGCATTTAATGAGACCTGCACACCTACTGAGTGGCGGACCTTCTCGTGCAGCTCCCTCGAAATGGAATGAACTTCAACCTCGATGTGTTCTTGCATATCTAGAAGGTGTTGTGACTTGGTTGTGTTCACGCACATTCCTATAGGAGAAAGTCCATGGGTGTGAGATCTGCGATCGAGAGGGCATTTCGATCACACGACGTCTGCCAATCAAGCGAGTGAAGAGAAACGTCTGATTGAGAAATGCTCGAACATCATTGTGATAATGAGGCTGAATCCCATCCTGATGCCGATTTATGGATCTATCAAGATGGAATTTCGCCTCATCTATCCACACAATTCGATCAAACAGTGTCTCATCCTGTTGCGATTCATCTAGCAGAATGGTGCAGAACTTAATCCTTCGATCAGGACCATCCTCAGACAGCGAGGGAACTCTTTATAGAAAAAATTCAGAGAGTGAATAAAACGTTGCACTAAAGCATATATAATGCCTGTTTCGCCAGACAACTTTCAAGTATCGATTTTTTTTCGACCTTTCACCAGGGCTTCGGCGGTGATGTGTTGTTATCGAAGTGATTGTGGTGTATGGCCATTTGGCAGCATGTTTTGTTGGTTACAGAACGTATGTCTTCAAATTTCTTCTTGATTACAGTCATTGCTTCAAGTTTCGGAGAAAAACAAAATAGATTCAATATCTCAACGAATAAACGTCTTGTTGAACAGATGTCGCCCTTCGATTAATAAATTAATTTAATGAGAGTCACACGTCGCTTTCACGTCAATCGGAACCACTGCTCTTGTCTGCCATGAATATCGCACGGTCAATAATGCGCGTTCAATGTCACGAGGTGCTCGTACTGATGTCAGGTAGATGTCTTGTATACAGGTAAAGCATTCAGGTGCCTGCCTTCTCTTAGGATACTGTTATTCTTATGAGAACATACAAATTGCTCCCAGGAAGAAGTTATCGGATTGATAGAGTCCAACTCATGCAACCTGTATTTTGTTCAGGAATGCATAAAGCTACTATTCGGTTTTGTTTACGAGAGCCTTCAACGCTTTTGCGCATACGTCAGGTCTCCTTGGATTTCGTGAAAAAAGGGTTGAGGAAAAATAAAGAGAGGATATTTACTTTTATCAGTGTTAGTTTACTAGTAGCTGCGTTCTATTTGCGCTTTTCGGGAAAGAATTATGGAAAGAATAAATACTATTGCAAAAATAACAGGTACTAAAAAAAACACAAGTCTTAGAAATGTGCCCATCTTAGCGTAGAATCGTCCGCGAGTGCAGCTTCTCGCTTTTGAAAACGAACAATAGTATTAGTATTTTTAAACATGTATTTTAAAACCTACATCACAAAGAACATACAGAAGAATAAGGACATGCATAAAAGAAGTAGCTAAGATTGTTGATTCTGGTAATATTAACGCCAATGATGCCTTTTTTCTGAAAACTGTGATATCCAAATTAAAATTTTGAAATTGAAAATGAAAGATCAAATTTTTAAATAAACATCAACCTTTTAGAAAGCAATTATCATCCATATAACTCGGTATATTTTAAGCCTACGATTGAATAGAAAATAGAGAATCTTTATCTCAGTTTTTATACCAACATTAATAATGCATTATTTATAGTTCTACAAGAATTTAGTAAAGAATCTAAACAAAAATAGAGTTTCGATTCTAAAACTTCGCAGAGTAAGATTTCATTATAAAGTTTGCGTGTGTTATTAATTAAAAAATTGATTTTAAATATTAGAACAATGCAAACAGTGAATCGAAATAAAAATTAAGGTTATAACTCACGATAAACATATACAATCATTTTTTTTTCCATACAGAATTGTAATTTTAATTATTAATTGATGCACATTTCATGTTTCCACGCAAATTTGTTCTTGAATAGTTCAAACGTCACGTCGGAATTTCATTAATTGCTCTAATTAATTTATTTGTTGATTACAATTGAACATTTCAGGAAATAATTAGGAATTTCGTATGTATTATTTGTCGTGAATGAATTGAAATGTTAAATGTTAAATTTCATTTTAATTATAATGATTTGAAATAATAAAATTCTATAAATAAAAATCAGAGAAAGATGAGAAGTCGGTTTTATGTTCTTTGCTCATGTCTAACTTCTACAACAGCTAATCAGTTACTTAAACATTACATAAGCTTAACGAAGAAACAATAAATTATTCTTTGGTCGAATAAGAAACAAGGTAAGGATAGCGATTAGTAAACCAATCACAATGCTTCGCAATGTCTTCTGATAAGTAAAAGAAAATATATTTGATATTGCTTTAATTTCTTTATTATTATAAATGTGATTGTTGCGAATGCAAAAGCCGCAATTATTGCGATTGTTGTGATTGTTGCGATTAATGATAATTTAATGATATTTTAACGATACTAATGATAATTTAATGATATTTTAATGATACTTGTTCACAGACGGACCGACAAAACGGGAATATCAGTCTTCTGATACTTATTAGATCAGAAGACTAAAAACCTACACACATAATAACAAAGAAATATCATTAGCACAACCGGTTTCTTACGTTTGTGACGTAGTTATGCAATTAATTCTTGTTCATTTTATTTATAAATAATTTACATCTTTCTCTAGTGGCTTTCTCGCAGTTTTATTATTCGTATACCTACTTTAAGAGAATTAAGTCTAAGAGTTTTTAAGGATTGTAATAATGAAAATTTTCAATCTGAAATCTCTTGTAGTTGGTTTGAAAAATGCAATTTAATTAGCATTTTCAAAATGAATTTAATCTTCAGAATAAGCCAAGCAGGGACCAATGCTTCCTCATTGAGGATCACCTGCTTAACAGGCAAAGGGATAAAGTTGATAATCCAAATTAAGAAAGTTGAGATTTGAAAATTAGGTTATTTAAAATCAATTCATTAAAAATCAATTGATGTTTCTTCCAAATGATCTAAACCTGCTAATAAAGCTTCATCTTTGTTGGTAATAAATGAAAATTTGTAAAATTTATCTTCATTCAAAATAACGTTAATAAACTGGTTTTTACATTTTTCTTTTTTTATTTAAACTAAGCTATTTAAAGCGACCCCAGTTCACATCGATAAAAAATGATTCAAAAGACTTAACAAAAATGCAACAGTTTTCTAAGACCAGACAAAATCCAAGACAGATATGAAACTTTTTCTGCACAATAAGCTGCCATTCTATGTCGATAAATTGCAATGCATTTCAGATGTTAGTTGCACTTCATTCACCTACTATAGTGTTGCTATTTGTGTAGAAATACGAAAAAAGGAATATGATAATTTGTTTAATTTGAGTAAGTCCTGATTATTTTTAATTGTTGTATTTCTTTTTTTTTTATTTAAAATACTAAGAAATTACAGTCCTGCTAGGTTCTTTCCTGCTCATGGTGCTCTGAAGGTGTAGGCTCGGTATTTCAAAAGTCATTGTAACTATTTTACATTGAATGTTCATTTTATTTGTAATATCTGAACCAAAAAACGCCAGAGATGTATTTGGGGGAGGAATGAGACTCATATTACAACATTCTAATGAGCATCAGTGACTTACGAAATATTGATATTGAGACTGAGTGAAGAACTGTCATTTATTGTTATTTTAAATTTTGAAATCCATCTGAAAATAGAATTAAAACATTTTAGTATAAAATCAGCTGATTTGCTAGGAACAGCGCTGCAAGACAACGGAACACTAATCACTCGGCCACATCAGTATTGTTTCCTCCCGGCCTGGCAGCAGCCACGCTCTGGACTGTAAAAACCATTTTTTTCTCATATTATTTTTGTGAGTCATTTTTATTTATGTGTACGATCTTGTCTCTTAATGTCCTTTTCAAAAATGTATTTATTAAAATAGTTTGGTTGGCGGGTTAAAATCTATTCCTGTTGATTCTACCATTAAAACATCTATAAATAACTGTTCATTAAGAATAACTGTAGAAATGTTTTATAAGTATCGAGAGTTTTCTTGCTCACTTTAGATCTCATTGCAATCTCAATAACAACTTTTTACCAATAAGCAATGAGAAAATTATAATAAACGATAACATTTTTCTTAAAGATTCTGAAGAGTGACATGAATATCGAGTAATTGATACATTTTTATCATAAAGGAGCTTTTTTTCAGTATCTGTTGATTTCGATTGGAATTTGGTTATAATTGCTGTTCAATCTTACAATAATATTTCCGGGCTTTGCCTATCAATATTTAACAATATTTTAAGTAACAACAAATCATAAATCCATAAAATATCGTATTTCATATCAATAGAGCGTAATCCAAAAACGTAACCCATTACTGCGTAATCCATTACTGCTGAAGTATGAAGACAACCATCTATCAGTTTGATAATAAAGTTGAAAATGAAACCTGAAGTAGTAATACGTTCAGTAATTATTTAATCAGGGAATAGTGATATAGAAAACTAAAATTAAATAAAAAAACTTTTATGTATTTGTAACTTGTTTTAAAATAAATAAAAACTTTTTAGATTATAGTACATTACTAAATCTAGTGGTAATCGTTTTTGTTGATTATCACGGAATCCTAATTGAACTCTACAATAAAGCACTTTAGTACGTCTTACAATTGTGATGGATTTTTTGAAAGGAAAAGAAAGTACGAACCAAGCAAAATTTTTTTAGTTCTTATACAAGACAGTAGAAGAATAAAGTTGTATATAATTTTTTATGTAAAAAGAAAATAACATCAAATATATAATCAATCTGGCTACAACTGCTTTAACCAATAAACAAGATTAATTAATTGCTTTAACCAAAAAACAAGATTAATTTCTTACTTTAAAATATAAATTTTGATTGTTTTATGTTTTCACTTTAGTTGATCACCTACTGTTTGGTTGTAATGCCAACTAATTGAACTAGAATTATTTTGATTATTAAATTAAAAGGTCAATTAAATCCGAACCTTCAATTAACCGAAACATCCCTCCCCTTTCAGCATCTTCCTTGAAATGCCGAAATAGTATTCCTGTCGGTTTAATTATTTATTTCCAATTGTTTATTCGAAGATATTTGCAAGAAAGAATAGAACTAGTGTTAATTAGAATCAAAAATCATTTCCTTAAATAATTATTTTTAGAATACTTTATATTTCGAAATACCGTAGTAATAATCTTGCGTACAATAATTGATTAATTAATTGCCAAATTAACTTTGTTTCAGATAGACTGAATATTTTTAAACTATAGTGTAATTAGAAAGCCCTTGTACAGTTTTAATTAGTAACTTTAAAACTGCATACGAATTTTTATAATGACTCTGTATTAGAGAATATCCAAATTACTGATTAATGGAATCAATCATATTCCTCTGATAATCGGCATTCTGCTGTATTTATTAAAGTAATTATTTACTAAAATAAGGCTTAAATTTCCTTTTCAGAGCCTAGACATTTTGGCAATATTCCTAACTTCCCATTTGGCCATTTATCTAACTCTTCTTGTTCTCGTCGCTTCAAAGTTATCACTTCCACTGTCCATCTTTCTGCCGCAGACTCTATTGTGAGTCTTCTTCCTCCGTTTCTCTGCGAGGGGTTAGACACCAATGTTGAGGTCTTCTCACCCACTACACAATTCCCATTTCGCTCTTGAGGTGCGGAAATCGTCTGAAACATGCCTCGGCTCAAAAACCATTAAAGAAACGCATGTGGTCAGGGCAGATACGCTGCCAGATAAGAGAAGCACCAAAAAATCTATTTCAAGAAAGGCGATATAGTGCAAGATTCATTTCCCCGGAAAAAAAAGCATTCCATAAACGAAATCAGACATTCTTCTTCAAGGAGAAAAGCTATTTTGTTCTGTTTTCAAAAAAGTTCGTTGATATTATTAAAAATAAAAAGTTTTGGTACGTAGAAAAATTAAAGTAAACGGGAAAAGACAATATATCACAACCATATGTTTCTAATGTTTTTAATTTTTTTGAAACTAAATATTTATATTAACTAGCTATACCATTATTCATCCATCAATTAGTGGCGATTGAATATGAAACAATGAGGGATTAGTTTGTTGAACAATAGAGGAGTGGGAGCCAAATTAAATACGTCTATATTTTATGTTGGATCTTAAATAAACAACATTCTAAATTTTATGCAAATCCAGCAGTTTTAGCGTGATACGCATACAAGTTCAAGTTGAATTGTAAGACTTCGCACTCAAAAAAAATTATTTTTGAAAATTTTCTGTAATTGTTCAAAATAAACATTATATGGATTCCTGTCTGAGTCAAGGTTGCCGAATTAAAGGAGAATAATAATTTAAAATATTATTAAACATCATCCACAGAAAATAAATGTCATAAAAAATACATTTATTATCAGAAAAAAACGAATTTTCAAGGAGATAAATTCACCGTCTCCTCTTTTTTCAAGCTCTTTTTTTTTTATTTATAATAATAAATAGGCGAGTTTCTTTCATGACAATGACCTTAAAATATGGATACTAACAATTAAAAAACTTTATTACAATAATAATAAGGGATCATAATCTACAAGATAATAATCACACATTATTAATAATCACAAATTATTTTCGATAAGAATAAAAGAGAAGATTTAAGGAAGAAGTATGGATTGTTTGTATATAGTAAAATAATGTAAAATCTTAGAAAGTCAACATAAAAACAAAACATTCATTTATTGTAACAAAAAAAATCAAAAACTGTATGTAAAAGCGATATTGCTGATTTTTAACAATGGGAGAATTATAATGTTTAACAAGATACTAAATTGATAAACTAAAAGGCTTATTTTTTAAACACTTCACATTTAATTCATTTCTAAAAAAAAAAAAAAAAAAACTTATATACAAAAGGTTTTGGAAAAAAAAATATTTCTGGACTAGAAAACTGAAAAACAGAATTGCTATTTCCTTCTTGAAATCTAATGTTAATGATCTAGCTCAGCGTTGAAAGCTTACGACTTTATTTTATCTTTTTCATTCGAAAGAAAAAAACTATTTCCTTTTCCTTATCGGAAATGCATTTTGTATTTTACAAATTTTAATTAGAGTTAAATTTTTATTTGAGCCCAACTGAAAACATTTAACCCTCTAACATTTGCATCTTTGGTCTCACAATTGAGAATAGTAGTCTAATAGATATAAGAAGTTCCTGAAGGAACTTCATACCTGCTTTCTTTTCCTTACATCTTGCGAGATTTTTTTTGTTTTTAATATCAATTTACAAATAACTATTTTTTTTTTTTCAATTTCTGAAAAATTTATTTAATTTTTTTAAATTATTTAATTATTTAATACCCACTAGATAAGACATCGATAGAAATAGTGTTTCGGTTCTAATGGTTGTCTATAGAATTTTTGTAAACTTCACGCACTGACTTCTCGACATTGAGCCACACAACGAAAGTTACAAATACAAACTTTCTTTTAAATAGGTATGCAGTTCAAAATATGTAGTTACAAGGACCCCTCCTCCCACACACACACACAAATCACTGTGTGATGAATCTCAGTTTCTAAAGTAAGCTTAAAAAAAAAGCCTTAAAATTAATACTTTTTAATTCTATCTTGGATGATAGAAAGTAATTTTTTCTGTTCTTATTTTTTGATTTCTTTGTTCAAATCTTTATTTAGTACCTTCTTAAATAAAAGCATCCATCAATTAATATCCCTTTGGTAACTGAATATTGCAAAGTTCGAGAACTGGAACAATTTATCTATTAAAATTTTGTGGAAATTCACTGCAAAGATGTGAAAGTTGAAAACTAATTGGTATTAATTTTCTGCTTGGCAATAAATAGAGATCTATCTGAACAGCAACATGTATGAATCCAAGTTCTTCTCAGACAGCCAATTTCTTAACCTTTATGATATTTAGCTTTGAATTGGACTTGAGTAACTGACAGTGTGCAGATGATTTTATAAAGTTTATATAAAGGTTATCATATGCCTTGTCATGAAGTCTGTTGGATGCCAGAATTATTAGTAAACACGATGGCCAATTGCTGCAAATTTTACAATTGTTGCAACTGGAATCCATATTCTCACCATCTTTAAGCAATTGCCTTAATACATCAAAGTTTGAAGCAAAAGAAAAACCTTTTCATTATTACTTGATCTTTTTTGATTTATGGAAACAGCTTAATAATACGTTCCGATGCTTCATCTTCAAGGTCCTTGAAGTTGCCAATCAGCTGTCCAAACACGCCGACTGCTGTTCATGCACATATTATTTGAAATTGCCGCCAGATGGAGTTTCCCATCATGGAATTAATTTTTTATTAATTATTATTTTTACTAACGGTAAAAGCGGTTGTCTTTGGATCGATGGCAATTTATTTCGGATTATTTTATCAATTTTTCCTACGCCATTAGACGGTATTTAATTTTGTTCTTGAAACAAATAAAATCGGTTTAATTTGATGATGCTAGACTACTTATTTTTTCCACTAGAATTATTTGTCGGAAAGAATTATTTTTTTACAAAGAAAACAGAAAGCCAAAAAAAAAAAAATATTTCTTTTCTTTTTGCTTTTTGTTTGTTTTGTTTTTCTTTGGACAAACTAAGAAAACATGAAACCTTTTACTAATGCAATTTTTGAAGCCTAAGCCTACTTCAAGGTTTAAACGAAGAATAGAAAAATTTCTTGCGAAAACCTATTGTATGTTAATTTATTCAAATTAATTCTAGATTAATTTACATCACTTATAATCGGGCAAGCTGACACCATGGCCAGTCCGCTATAGTCTATTTAAAAAAAAATATTCTATTTACATTTCAACTGGATGTGATACTATTTTCATTTCGATGTCGACATACAGAGCCAAATTCCACAGCTTTTACTGTGACCATTGTCAATTTCTAAATATTAAATGTAATGATCAATTGATTACAGAAAAGTAATATTGTCTTCTTGTAATTCCTGGAGACTCTACAACAATTTGAAAATGCTATTTTTATTTTTTTTTTATTTTCTCGTTTGAATTAGGCCAGCGGTTCCCAACCTTTTTCAGCTGGCGACCCACCTTTCCTTATCGGAATACCTCCACATATATAGGAATAGAAGAATATAGAATAAAACCATATTTGTATCGTATCCCTTCCTTATATATGATCGATTTTCGATTTTTCTGATCTTTTCCGATGGTTTATTCGATGGTTTCTGATAGTTTTAGGATCAAGTCGCGACCCATCTGTAACCCTTCCGCGACCCACTAGTGGGTCGCGACCCACCGGTTGGGAAACGCTGAATTAGGCAATTGAACCCTAAGATTCTGAAATAGAAAAAGAAAAAAAATTAAATGAACAGGATTTTGTCAATGACATTCATGAAATCACTTAATGTGAATGTTAAACAGGGTGTCCGACAAGTCTCACATCATAAGAGATATCATTGGTTTGTCAACAACAATTAACACAAAATTATGATATCGCCTATGATGCGGGACTTGTCGGACATAATTTTGTTTTAATTGTTGTTTTAATTGTTGTTGACAAACAAATGATATCTCCTTGATGCGGGACTTGTCGGACACCCTGTATATACATAAGTGTATCTTTTTCTAATACATTTTGAACCTCTGAATGGAACTTACTGAAACATGGTATGCATAGTTTAGGAGTTGAAGATGTTTCACTTTATCATGTCAAGTTGTTGCAGATGAAATATCGGAAACTGGATGGAAACTTCAAACAACCGCAACACGGGGTGAAATCAAGTTTATTAATCAAAATAATTAAAGCTTAATTAAGCTTAATTAATTATTAATAAATAAGCTTAAATTTTCTCTGGGACTTACTATCTCAGGGTTATTCTGGACGGGATGTGAATCTCGTCCCCCCTTCTTGAATATCACTGGCTTAGCGCTGACGTTGTCAGGTTGAGCTAGGTTCGTGGTCCCTCGTTGGTCAAATTCGATAAAGGAAGGAAAAGCTTAATTTTAAGCTTGCATTTTGATAGCACTTTAGTAACTTTTAAATTGTATTTTTTTATAATGAAATTTACCTGCTGAATAAATACAGCACAATTTGCTAATGATATACATTTATTTAGGAATAAATTTTATAAACAAGATATATTTGCTGTGTCACTTTTATCAATATCCCCAAGATATAAACTTAATTATAAAGAACAGTGATTCATCCATAGCTCTTTACTAGCAGGTCTATTTTAAAATAATTTCTAACAATTCTAGTAATCAAATCCTACGGGAAACGGGAGAACCCGAGAAAACCTGCCCAGCGCGTATCGTCCACCATCACGAAACCCACATGAGAACCGAATCTCAGTATTCAAAGGTGAGAGACCAATGTCTTAGCGACAACGCCGCCCGCTCGGCCTAATAATACTATTTAATATCTTACAAAGTTTCCAAACTTTTAGTTAGTCGAGCTGTAACCATTATCGAAGATTATAATAATTCTCCATTTGTTATTAAATTTTTCTTAAGGAGAAAATTATAAAAAGGGCTAAAATAGTTTTTATAATAATAAATAACTTTTGGAATTATTTCATTATTCTCAAAGAAACTTTATCTTTCAAGATCCCGAATTTTAAAGTGAATTTCAAAGATTTTATTCGCTTTAATTGAAAAGACAAACATGATAAACATGTAGGCCGTCACTACACGACCTTCCAACTCGTACATGAAAGCAGTTTTCGGTTTAAATAAGATAGAATTAAATAAGATAGAACAGCCCTTCTAGTATCAGTTAGGTTTAGAAAATTCGCCATAATTGAAAGCGAGGGATAAGTGACTTGGAACGTTGGTGCTAGGCGTGTTGGTCGACCATCTCTATTGAAGGGCTGCCGTTCTTGGCTTTTAGCACAATACAGGTTTCAGGAATTTAGCGAAAGTTGTAGGATTAACAAGAAACTTCCTGTGATCGCCAATCCTATAGAAGAAAATTCCTTGAGTATGAGAGGAAGAAGGCAAGAATCATGCAAGCTGTGAAACAATTCAAATGAAAATTCAATCTTAGTATGCAGAACATCATCTCAGAATGCATCGTAGATAACGGGGTCCGATGTTAATCGGCGAAGTACAATAAAGTGCAGAAACACATTTTTTGGAATTGTCCGTTGCACCGTTTTCCATCTTAAAGGGGTTACTGTGAAGTTAGAACTCAACAAATTTAATTGGATTTTTTTCGTATTTTTTTTTCCGGGACAGACTTCTTTTTTTATCCATCACAAACAAACCACTTTGTCCGTTTTTTGAATTGTGACAGGGAGATCAACTTCACAGATCTAGGGCCTCGCGTTATCCCGGAGAAGCAAGGGTCCATGACGATTGAGGAATGCCGAGATGGTCGATAATTTTCCTTGTATAATTTCAAATTCAAAGAAAGCAAAGAAAGAAAAGCGAATCTGTTATGACCGCCAAACACTGACAATCGTCTTTCTGGGGCTTTGGGATGTTTTCGATGTATCATCCTGTTCGAACCATTACGCCGAATGTCATAATTGTCGTACAGTGTCCATTTCTCATCACACGTGCCTATATATTTCAAAATCTCGTTCGTTTGGTTGCGGATAATCATAGAAAAGCAGACATCCAATCGTATGATTTGTGCTGTCCTGTTAATTCATGTGGGACCATTTATCTATCTTTATCACTTCGCTGTAGCCGCCAAACGTTAGGAAATTCTTGCATAGTACACGCCCAGTTTCCCGACAAGTTCTCAATCCCTTTCACGAATGTCTGAGTTCAATCAAGTTTTCAGCTTGGCATCATCCACGATTCCTGTAGGCTACCGTGGGTTTCATTTCCAAGGGTTCTTATCGCCGGATAGGAATTTCTCAAACCGTCGTTGTGCTAAGCGTTCATTCACTGTGTCTTCTCCAAATGCTATATTGATGTGGCGAGCTGCCTCTGCCACAGAATGTCTCAATTTAAACTCATATAGGAAAATGATACGATGTTGACTCGGAGATTCATCAAAGACTTCAATGGACCACAGACCATTTGGAACTGATTACCAATTATAAAAAAAAAGTACACAAAAAATAGATTTTTATCTACTTGGACAGCACTGATATTACCAAACCTGTAGTGTTTAGTTATAAAAGAAAAACATTTATTATAAGTTTCTTAAATAACTATTTTTAAATTAAAATCCTAACATCTAATAAAATTTTGCAGTTGCAATGTTCCAACAATATTACAATTAGCTCAGTGAATTTGTGTTTAGTTACGTGCTCTTCTGTTTTCTTTTGTGTTTGCTGTCTTCAACGTTAAACTGTATATTACATTTATTTATTTATTTTCTGCAATACATAATACATAAATCTAAGTATAGTTATACTTTGACTTTTCTCTCGGAATTGATTTAGATTTGAAAATTTCTTAGCTCAAATAGCTAACTTCTCTAGATTAATGATTAATTAATGGTACCAACTAGTTATAAGTTGCAAGTCAATTTTGATACTCCAAGATCAATACAGATAGACTAGCCGGGTACCGTCGCTTCGCTCCGGAAGCCTTGCGTATATAGCATTAAAAAATATATATATATATTTATTTAGCAAATTAATATTGAAATCGGAGAATATACGACGTCCCAGCCCGTTGTGGCCTTCTCCGCTTAACCAGGTGTATTGCGGGTTGGCTTCACACAACTGGGGTTGCCGCCACACACACTTCAAGGTCAGTTTGCCAGATTGTTCCCTATCCCGTTGGAATTTCGAACAATCCGGCCTTAATTCCTTGTCTGCATCATAACGGGAACCTCTGTGCAAAATTTCAGCTTTCTAGGTCCATGGATTTGGGGTGTGCGTTGATGAGTCAGTCAGTGAGTGAGTCAGGACTTTTCTTTTTTTATAAGTAGATTTTCATGAATTTTGTTTTAACCTCATTGATTAGTTCTTTATAGATTATATTTGAAACTGTTATTTTCTCATTTTGAACTCTTACTATCCGAGATTCGTTTCTTACATATTATTCCTGGCGATATCATGCTTATTTATGAAAATATGATCTATATTTATTTTCACATTTTCATGAATTGTGCAGTTGTTTCTTGTTGTTCCGTAAAGACAATTTTTGAAACCATTATTGCACATAAGTTTTGGGTATTTCTGTACTGCATTGTTTTTAATCATTTTGAAAAGATCTATATTTACGTCGCTAATTAGTATAGTTGGACAGTTGTTTAATATATTTTCATTTTTTATGAACAGATTCTCTAATTCTTCAGTAAATTTACCTTTCTTTGTTTGTTTGGTGGTTTATATATGGTTAAAATGTTAATATTTTGTTTTTGATAACACAAACACATTTTTGATAACGAAACATATTAGGTTTTATAACAAAAACTTCATGATAAATAACATGTTTTGTGAAAATTCTTGAATCATTTCCAAAAGATTTCCTTGCTCCGACGTTTTAGTAATTTGTAATTTAACATTTTGGTTACCGAATGACAGACGTTTTTATAATATGTTATTTATAATACGTTTTTATAATACCGAATACGTTTTTATAATTTACGTATTTACAATATATAATATAACAGCCACGTACCGTCGCTTCGCTCCGGAAACCTTGCATGTATAGCATTAAAAAAAAAAACCTTTATTTATTTAATAAATTAATATAGAGATCGAAGAATACACGACTTCCCAGCCCGTTGTGACCTTCTCCACTTAACTAGGTGTATTGCAGGTTGGCGCCTCACATCTGGAGTTGCGCCACACACATTTTTGCATGTATCTTGCAAACGCAGAAACGTTTGTGAATGACTGATATCTCGTTCGATAGAACTTTCAAATACCATCATTTTCTCAATATAATGTTCTCTTCGACTTTTATACTTTTCGTTTAAATTGAGAAAAAGTCAAAATTGACCCTTTAAAAGGTGCCATCTTGGAAACCAAAAGCTTTTTTCGAAAGATTTTTGTAGCATTTTGTTTGTTTTAAAAAGCTCTAAATTTTATCCATTTGCATACCAATCTATCTGTTATAGTTTGGTCACAAAATTGGAAAAAACGAAAAGTCTTATGACATACAGAATAACGCTTTTATAATATAAGGTACCAAAGAGAATAATGAGTGTGGCCCAGCATGTTTAAACATCCCTTAATTCTCACAAATTATTCATTGCCCTTAAACCGGTTGAAAATCACAATGTATCAAAAATTAACTTAAACTTAAAGGATATGCAGATCTGCTCCACTTGAGATCCCTTTTGATTACGATATAAAGTCAATAAATGTTTAGACGATTTAGCAAATTCAGAAATCTAGGAAAACTGAATGAATCCTAAAAGTACAAAAGATTCTTCCTATAATTTTTTGACTCTGAAAGGAAATCCAATGGAATGTAATACCTGACAATAACATAATACCTTTATAACCATATAATACATAAATAATAATACCTTTCTTAATTAAGAAAATATCACAAAATTTAGAAAATATCACACAAATTAAGAAAATATCCTTTCAGGAATATATACAAAATACAAGAGCTTTCATGATCTGTCCTAATTACAAAAATTTCATATACTAAATTTAATACTGTACATTTCGTGATTGAAAAAGAAAAGTATTGAAAAACAAAACTCAGGTAAAATGTGACCTTTATTCTTCGTTTGCAAATAAAACCCGGAAAGACGGAAAAACCTGTTACAAATTCAAGGAATTTTTCTCTTTATTTCTTTGAGCTACTTTAATTTCAAGACATGAAGAAACGTCCACCGTTTTATGGCTGACTGTTTAATAAAGTGATGCTGAATATCTTACTGCCTCTGGCCTTAATCATTTAGCTTTTAATGACACTTTTGAGAAGCATATAAATTGCTTCTAACTGCCTTCCTTTCTCCTGTTTTGCAAAAGCTGAATTTTCAGTTACATTCAGTTTTGCGCGAAGCAATTATACGCCATCATCAAAATTATTGGCGCGAGTTATAGGTAATTAATCAAGTGAAAAAAGAAGTAAAAACTTTTGACTTTGCAATAAAAGCATCAAAATCAGCTT
>JAFIDM010000002.1:29394539-29420200 GCA_023159025.1 Thereuonema tuberculata
AGAAGTAAAAACTTTTGACTTTGCAATAAAAGCATCAAAATCAGCTTTTTTATTGTCATATAAAATTGCAGATGGTAACGATCAATAAAAATCTCTTTTACTGAATTGTTATTTACGGAACTTAGTTTAATATTCGTTTCTCTAAAGGAAATGCTACGTAGATTTATTTTTGCAATAATGACTTTATTATAAGGTCATTATAAATTATGTCAGATGATCTTACAAGCATTCCTAAATAACTGAACAAGGAAATTAATACAACTACCTCCACGTGTCGCTTTTAGTTAAAATTTCAAGGAAACTTGCAGCATTGTTTGCGTGGACAAGCATGAAAGTCCAACAAAGATACTAACAAGTGCAAAAGGGCCTCTTTTCGAGAACATGGCGAGGAGGAACTAAAACAGTCGTGCTCATATTTTAAGTTGGATCATAAAAAAGCATTGTTTCAAATTTTAAAGAAATCTATGTAGTTATTTAAGTGATGGACTTCGGAGATTACTTTTGAAGAATGGGAGGGTTGGAGACCAAAACAAAAAGGTCTCTGTTTTCAGTTAGATCATAAAAAAGCTACATATCGAATTTCATGGAAATCCATTGAGCCATTTTAACGTGATCGCTTACAAACATACAAATGGGCAAGCACGGTACAAAAATATTTAATGAAATTGAGAGAGTTTGCATTCTGGGCATGCTCAGTACTAATTTGTATTTCTTCTGGAAAAATAAATTAACGCAACGTTTTAAATACAGTTTTTAATATCACTAATGTCAGTTGGCTACAGAGATATTCAATACTGACAACAATAAAACTTATCTCTAGTTTCGATACACCTTTCTTTAGGAATATCTCTCATTTCTGAAGGTTTTCCATCAAGATTCTGTAACAATCTCTATTAACATGTTTATGGGATATCTGGACGAAACGAAATTTTTCCAGCAGTCTAAATAATTTTAATGCAGTCACAGTAACTGCATATTTTAAAAAGATAATCAAATAAAATGTAAATCAAGCATGATGTTCCTGGTCTATTCATTGCTGACCCCCTTTTTTTAGCGAACTCGTAAGAAGCTATTAGATTTCGTGTGTCTATGTGCTTTTCTTTACAATGCCCTCCACAGCCCTAACTGGAATAAGGGAAACTTCGTTGGACTACCCTTGGCATGGAGGTTTGAGAAAATATTCTACTTCCTATCCAAGTCATTTCCGGTTTTGATGGCTCACTGTCTACATTTACATTAGCCCGAACAATCCCCATTCAGAGCAAGGTCCTCTCCCAGCAGATGTGTTGTAAACACAACAGAAGAATTAGGAGGGTTGAAAATAACGAAAATACTCACTGAATGGGTGAGAAATAATAATTGGGCAACATTGTTGATATATCTAAGGTAATCAAAAACTGATTTTTAAAAATAGACTTTCATGGCGTTATTATGAAAGAGCTGATACGTAAATGTAATTCTATTAATGTATCTTGTTTGAAAGCTGAAACGAACTCTTCCAGACAATTTACTTTTTTAAGATACATAATTTAAAGATACATTTGACGGATGCATTTATTTTAAATGTTAAATTTTGTTTTTAGACCAAAGCTTTCGTGAAAAAAAAAGTGTTGTCCTTATGAGATAGCTATCTAAAATAAAAAAAGGAAATGTTTGCGCTTGGACTTAATAAATATTTGAATACACTTGACATTGCTATTTATGGGGAAAAAGGTTTATAGCCTGCTGTCCAATAGGAAAATAGGCTCATCATATCAGTTTGTCTCGTATAACTGTTTGCATCTCGTAAAAACCTTTTAACCGCTGAAATGATCTTCTCGAAACATGAATATTCCAAAAAAAAAATTCTCATAGAGAAGCATTGGTCGATAAACTAACAATGATAAACTGAACAAAGGATTTCACTCACTAGCAGCCTGTGATTAAGTGATTCTGAGATAATTTTCTCACAACCGCCGAACGCGTCTCGGAGACCTCATGTTTGATTGTACGTCACGTGACTTCCGGTTGACCAACGTAAATAAAAATGAAAATGTGAGCATCCTCAATACCTAACAGTTACCACCTTATTTGTAATTCTGTGTCTTGTGGAAGAGATAGCGACAGTAACAATCAACTTTTCTTTTGTATATGTAGATAGATAGATTGATAGAATGAATATTAAATTTGTTTAGATAAGCCCACGATTTATGGGCTTACGATTTTCTACGATTACAGTTAATCCCAATTTCGACAACTTAATTAAGTAATGCAGATTTCGCTAATTTTTTTTGGTCAAAAATGAAAAAATTTGTACTTATTCTAATCAGCAGAGTAACTACCATTTTAAAATAAATATATGAATTTCGCTTTTTTTTCATTTTCAGATTTTGCTTTTAAAATAACATTTAAGAAAAATAGATTTCAAGTTCTTTCGAACTTCCTATTTTATTAACGTTTTCAAACATGTTAATAATAACACGAAAAGTAAAAGTGCACAGTTCAAACCAATCAATAAAAGGTATTTCACATCAATAAAGAGAATGAAATGTGTTACATTAAATATTAAACGCTCTCCAAAACCATTCTTACTCACACAATAAAGACATAAATAATTCAAAGGTTGTCGCTAACAATAATCGATGGAACTTTATTCAATTTTGTTGTTTCGACATCAGAACCTTTTTATGTTTATAGGACGATCAAAAATTGATGATAAATATAATAATAGCTCAGAAAAAGTGGAAGTCACAGTTTCAATGTTTTAATTTGGTTTGTAAAAGTGTATTCGTTAATCGGTGATATCGACAGATTTTAAAAAATTTCACGATCCATTTTAGAAGGAGCAGCTCTTGAAAGAATTTGTAGCCTACTTTCCTTAACTTTAATCCTTTTTCTTTTTTTTTTCGTAGCGATGCGCGTTCACAAAGTGTTAAGCGAGGAAGCTCTTAGCAAGGTCTGTCATCTGTTCTTCCGTTCGTCCATCACCACCTCTTTAGCCCTAATTTAAATTCGTGTAGACATGAGTGAGATCTAATTGGATAGCTTATGACATAATAGACCTAAGGAAAAATAGGAGTTCTGGTCTGAGGTCATTTCCTGTTTCAAAGGAAGTGGAAGTGGCCGAAAATGCAACATTTACGATCTCTGAAGTCCACACAGTATGAATGATACCTCATTGGAATGCTTATGACTTACAGAGGTGGAAATAAATATCCGGTCTGCGGTCACTTTCTGTTTTACAAGATATGGTCAAAAATGAAACGAATCATCATTTCTATAGTCAAACTACAAATCGGACAGACATAACTGATACTTTATTAGAAAACTTAAGACTTATAAAGATGGATAAAATATACGATTTTCGGTCAGCGCTCACTCGTCCAACAAGAAGTGACCGAAAATGAAATATGTATATGTTTCGTATGTAACAGGAAACCGATTTCGTTTTTTGAAATTAGGAAAATGATTCAAACAACTAGCCCCCAGGTTTTTTGTTTCTAAATTATAATATCTTTTGAATAGAATAGTAGAAAATTTCAAATACTTCCAACAGAACACTGGAGCAGGTTTTTGTTTTTCTTATTACCTTTTTAATGTTTTCATTTGACTCACCCTCGTATGTTCATAAAACTTTATGAAATAGAATTACAGTAGACTCCCTCTTAACCGGCTTAAATGGGGACCGAGGGCCAGCCGGTTAAACGAAACTCCAATTAAACCGGAGAAGGGAAATAAATTAAAGTTCGAATGTATTTGTGTTACAAATAAATACACAATTAAAATATTCAGTCATTTTATTCAACGTATTAAGTATTATAAGTTATATACCATTAAAAAAAAGGAGTAACCTTTTTTTGTTGAAGCCTACAAGTTCGGCAACTTGCCGCATAGTTTCGCCATTTTTTTGTCAATTACTGAGCCGCATTCCACTCCCCACCCCCAACTGTCATAGTGACATTCCGAGACCACCCCGTGTCTGAAATACGTGCTGTACCGATACAAATAACGAAATACGTGTTATTGGTTTTTTTTATTTTTAGCTATTTTTTACATTTTAAAGATAAAAAAAAAATCGGCCGGTTAAAGGGGAGATCCGGTTAAACGAAGTCCGGTTAAACGAAGTCCTGTAATTCCATTCAAAACTCAGTTTATTTGTATGTAGGGTATATAGATTTATTTTCAAAGTAAACAGGCTAAAACGAAAATTGCAGTATGAAATGTTATGCATATTGGGCAACATTTAAATGATTTGTTTTTGCAGAAAAAAATATCCGTACAATGTTTTGGTGAAGATATCTCTTCTCTGGGTGGATACTTTTAAAATTTTAAAAGCCTACAAAACTACTCCCCAAAAGCTTTCTCAATTATAAAAAAAAAAAATCTCTTTTGAAATATACTTTTCTTTAGTAATAAAATCAAATTAATGCATTTCATATCCTTCAATCTGAAAAGTGGTTGAATTCCTTTTATAGATATTTATTAGGTAGATATTTAGATATTTATTTATTTATTTGGAACAAGTGAACAACTTTAAATACTTAGGGTGTACTATAAGTGAAGATATGAGATGCTGCCAAGAAGTCAAGAGGAGGATAGCAATAGCAAAGGAGGCTTTTAATAGGAAAAGGAGCATCTTCTGCGGACCTCTGGAAAAAGAACTAAGGAAGAGACTAGTGAAGTGCTTTGTGTGGAGTGTGGCATTGTATAGGGCAGAAACATGGACATTACGACGCAGTGAAGAGAAACGACTAGAAGCATTTGAAATGTGGATATGGAGAAGAATGGAGCATGTGAAATGGACAGACAAAATAAGAAATGAAGCTGTGCTAGAAAGAGTGGGTGAAGAAAGAATAATGCTGAAACTGATCTGGAAGAGAAAAAGAAACTGGTTGGGTCACTGGCTGAGAAGAAACTCCCTAATGAAGGATGCACTGGAAGGAATGGTGAACGGTAAAAAAGTTCGAGGCAGAAGAAGATTTAAGATGATCGACAACATTATGGTAAATGGATCTTATGTGGAGACGAAGAGGAAGGCAGAAAATAGGAAAGATTGGAGAATGCTGGGTTTGCAGTGAAGGACCTGCCCTTGGCAGAGAACTATGAATGAACTATTAGGTAGGTATTTCCGAAAGGAACCTTAGTTGGGATTCGGTGACCAAGCCAATGTTTGACTGCCATTAATTTCGGCAAAGAAACAGGTTCCTATTTTAATAGGAATAGATGAATCATTGGCCCATTGGAAGGAGAAATAACTTACGAAAATCTCCGCTGATGATTTGTAAGTGAATTAATGAATAAATGAATTACGTTACCTGCTTAATGAAACAGTTACATCGTAACATGTACAAATTAGGCAAATAATATACTTTTTTCTCATTTAGCTGTTTTTATAGCACGAAAAAACGTTTTTTAATTAACGAACGCTTTTTACTGTGGCTATGTACTTGAATTCTATCATTTGTATGTGTGCAACTGTTGTTCCCCCTTATTTACTAGCGCTACTCAAACTCTCTCAATTGCCTGGAGTGTGGGAGTCATTTATGGACAAACACAAAAACAAAATGATGAGTGAATGTAGGCCTAATTAGTTCGAGATTAGCTTTTGATCTTCATGAGATTAATTCAATAAGGATTCTCGTTGGTGACCAGTGGCACTTAGCTGATTAAGCTTGTTAAGTCTCTGGCAATTTGACGTCATAACGCAGCTCTTCAAGGTAAAGGAAAAAATAGATATTATGCTTCATTAATCATGGAAATATTTACTTTTTGGCTTTACTTTTACGCAGAAAATACGAATTTAACAAGTACGCAAGATTAAGCGAAAATCTACCTAATCAGACAAAAAAAACAAAACACTTTACAATGAACAATTTCTACGAGAAGATTCTCATTATCTAAAAATTTAATAAGCTCATAGAAATTTATTAACTAAGCATTATTTCATGAAAAAAAGACGACAATTAAATATTAATATCAGGAAGACCGAGCATTGCTTAGTCTAACTATTTGAAATGAATAACTCCGGGAAAATGGACAACTTCGCTGAATACACTTGACATTGAAAGGAATAAGTTTTAAAAAGTATTATTAATTATTATTAAGTAAAATTAATATTTTATTACAAGGTAAAAATAAAATGATTATTTTATTACAAGGTAAAAATAAAATTATTATTTTATTACACGTAAAAACGAACAGAATACGAATTAAGAATAAAATAAAACGAAAATAATGTAAGAAGACTGTTAGACTGGTATCCAGGTCAATCTTTTACCCCCTCCCTCAAATAAGTTTTCCTGAAATCGAGACCTAGCTAAATCTCTTTCTCGCACCCGAAAACAGAAGATTCACTCCATTTCATCAAAATCCTTTGGTTCATTTTCAAGATAAAATTTACAAGAATTGTTCGCTTTATAGCATTTATTTTAATTATGATTAAAAAAACTTAAAATCCTCTGATGTCTTCTGTTTGTTTGCCAAATTTTGTGAATAATTGTCCTCATTAAACTTCAATCCAACTGGACGAGATTCAGGACTACTACGAGATGAATGAAACATGAACATCAATTAAATTTCGTAGAAAATGGATGAAAATTTGGAGCTTTTAAGTTAAGTGCTGCCTTAAAACTTATCCACTAAAGCAGCGACATTAAAAAAACGTGCCCTGATTTAGAGACTACTTTTGGAAAACAGATGCTTGACTGCCGGTTGGAGATGGAAGGTTCGATTCCCAGCTTCGGCGGAGGACAGGGATTTCTTCACTCTCCATTCTTCCAAGCGGTTCCTAGGGTCTCCCCAGCCCTCTGTAGAATGGATATCGGGTTCGTTCCCTGGGGTTAAAGGCGGGCGGGCTTTGCTCTGACCACCCGACCTCAACTTGCTCATGAAGAACTAGAAGTCTTACCTCCTGCGACCCAAAGAGTCTGCATAGCCCTATAGTGAGATACTTTTAGAAAACAGAAAGCGACTATACCTAATAAATGCTAGGGTTTATATTGAATGTTTTCTTTTCTAAAATGTTACTAAACTATTATTGAATAATTGACATCTGATTTGATGTTTTATCCAGATTTGATATATTTTTAAAAAGGCACTGAAACAGGTGCCCACATTACAGTTCAAATCTTTGACACATTTACATCATTCTATAAATAAAGAAACAAAGAAGTGAATTCATCTCCCAGAACTCATTAAATTTCATGTTCTGCAGAACGAGTAATATTGCCAAAAATTGTAATAATCTTTCTAGTTTTTAAAAATTTAAAATATATTCCTGTTTTAATGTTTGGAATGAACTTGACGCAGTCTTCAGATCCAAAGAAGAAACGTTATCTACCAAGTATTGGATTACATGCAGTCCCCTTTGACCTTATCCTGCGATTAAAATAATCCAGTTAAGCACTTTCAGCGTAAACAGCCAAATCCATTTTGGGATGTCTCATCGTATCTATACTTTATTAAGACTTCTCCTAGATCAGATTTACTACAGCAGAAGAAAATAGAACATCATTAAACTCCATTTCATTAAATTTAACACACACATTCTTATTTCCAAAAATTTTAGTGCTATCTAAAGTTTAAAAAAAGAATACAAATGTGATGATCCTTGCTAAACCCTAATATTGATAGTCACTGTTAAAATCATATTAGAGAGTATTGAAGAACTTAAGTGCTAGGCAGCAGTTACAGGTCATACTTGCGTGTATCACGGCCTCTGAAAAAAAAAAAAGATTATTTTATTTCTCAGTTATATGTGAATCTTAGGTTTTTCTCATTGGTTTTAATGGCCTAGCAATTCTCTAATTTTCGACACTTTAGAGTCCTAAAAATTATTGAGGACTTTAAAAAACTTCTGTTTCAATCTTATTCTCCCACTCAGTTCTAAACGAATAAAAACGTATCAGCAAAAATTATATTATGAAGGGATCTTTGAAAAACGCTGCCCTGGATCATTGTTAGTTGATTAAGAGTGCTGTTGATGCATATTTTTATTTATGTTCGATCACCAAAACACTTAGTTTTAATTATCATATTTTAATAAGGAAAATAATAGAATGAAAGACTAGGGCAAATCTCAATGTTGAGCACCTAATAATTAAGTCACGGATTCTACGACGTATATATTCAAAGAGATTATTTGATTTATGATATTTTCGTTATTAGATTTTCATAAGAAGAATTTTATAATTTTTTCCGATCTTAGAAATTCTTAGGTAAGCTTTTTTGAAGAATTCTTGATTAAAAAAATTTGAACCCCTTCTTTAACACACTGCTTTTATAAGCAATCCTGTAAGAAGATTACAGATTGCTTCTCCAGATGTAAACAAGATTCAGCATATCTATTGTAAGCCACAACTTAATCATTCTGCTAATACTAAATGACTTAATTAAATCTAAGTAGTTGACTTAAATGAAGGGTCCGGGTGTCAATAAAAGTAAGAGACATTTTATAACTTTTGCAGGAGCGGATCTGATATTCAGAAAAATAATGCAACTACAGAATGTGAAAAATACAATGTTTTACTACCCAACGAAATGCTTATTCTTGAGAATAAGTATTCCTTAAAAGATTGTTTTCAAATATTTTTTTATTCCTAATTTAATACATATTTTTACAAAGAAGTGCAGTCTTCTATCTTCAGATACCTTTTTTTACTTATGACAATACAAAGCTTCATAGTATGAATAATATTTTTACATAGACGTCCAGTCGACACACTCCATTTAATATCTTCTAAAAATACAATATTTCATTTCCTTAATCAGGAAACTTCATGAGGTTCTGAGGACAGGAAAAAACTTTTCTTCTTCCTCTCTAGAATTCGTAAAAATCTACATAGTCAAATCTACATTAACAATATATTAGTATTAGCTTATTTCACATTACATCTTTTTACAAACAATTGAAATTTAGCAAAGAACAATCCATTAATATGACATTAATCTATACTAATAATAAATCTTAGTAATAATTAAACTTAGTGCTATATATCTTTGTTAATAATTATATCTTTATCTTTCTATTATAATTTGCGAAAATTTCATATCCAATTTCGCTAACTTTTAAAAAAAATATTTTCATTAAAACATGGTAGTAATTTTATTACACATGATTCAATCATTAATCTGGCGTTCCCTCTTGTATCTGAAAAAGAACATCCACTATAGGTCAGCATTGTGGCCTATAAACTTACAGTGGTCAGCCCAATAAGAAATATTATATGTTATTCTTAAAAGCACTGTTGTGTTTGAATACCCTCTCTCTTAATGTTCTACCTGTACTATCGTAATAATTTTCATGAAAATCTCTGCATTCTAATTTGCAAACTACACCCATTTTATTCATTTTGCTAGTTTCATCGGGTTTTGTTTTTTGTTTTTTTTTTTTCTTTTTTCATGTTTTTTGTAAATCTTTTAGCTTTGTAATGCACAATCCTAATTTTATTTTTAGTAAGTAAAGGAAGGCACAACGTTACAAGAAAGGATTCGCACCCTGAGTTGTCACCGGGAAGAGACTGGGACGGACCGTTTCTTCTTTGGGGGGAGTTCCCGCTCTCGGGAGGCTAACCTCGCGCATCTTCTGAGTCTGTCATCGGTGGAGTTTGGCTGGATGATGAGTCCTAAAAAGGACGAAACGGTCCGTCCCAGTCTCTTCCCGTTGACAACTCAGGATGCGAATCCTTGCTTAAAAATATTACTTAAATATTATTGGAGTTATGAAGTATCTTAGCATGAATAATAAAAGTCAGGTATCACTATTCCTCTATTAGAAGAAGAGAATGGCAGTGTTGGTTGCTGAATCCTTTGAAAATATTTAAAAAATCTAGTATTTTATGTAACCAATAATAACTAACAAATTATTGCTACTGTAATTTGAATTACAGGCAAAAATTACCAAACCCCTGAGACATTATTCAAAGGAATTAAAGTAAGCAAAAAAATAACAATAATAACATTAAGCAATGACGATTCATTATGTTAAGTATGTACATCATAAACGTAAACAATGGTATCTGCAGCAGTTAGCACTATTTACATGGACAAGTTACATTTTAGGTTACGAAGTTTACTTACTTGATAATCAATATTTAAGTCGTCTGAACCACTGGGATTTACTGATTCTGCAGAGTTAACTGAATCACATAACTCAGTTTCGCCGTTTTCAAATGGCATTTGAAGAATTTTTTGGGTTTCTTGTTCCGGCAACGTTACATCATGCTTTCTTCTTGTCGCCATTTTCTTGCACTACCATTATGTATAGAAAATGTCTGCACATATCACTTTAATGAGTCGATATAACACTGCTATCTGTTCACCTATCTACGAACTATTTGTACTGAATACTGTTCTCAATCAAAACGATTCAGGTGCGGTATTTCAATTTCGCTAAAAATGTCACTTACCGTTGTTTACACTGGGCCCTTCAAATATTTGATTAAATTTTGTTTGATTAAAAAATGTTCAATGTAATAAAGAAAAAAAAACGATTTTTTTTCTTATCTTATTCAACTTGCAGTGCCATCATATAATGAGAATTCACTGTAGTTACTCTCGAAATCCTATAAACAACATTCTTTAATGTCCACAATATTTCGTTTTTCTTTTCGAAAAACTTCATCAAGTATACAAGAGGACAAAAATATTATTTTTGCCTCTACATAATATAAGGGTTACAAACAACAAAAATAACTAAAAACATTTCATAAAATATGATAGCAATTGAAAGTATATCATTCATTAGCATAGTTATTAGTAATGATAATATAAAACATAAATAATGATAATAATTAAAAATCAATAATAACGACGCTTCATAAACAACAATAACATTCTCTCATTATACAATATTATCATTCTCACATTATATTGAAACTTGAATAATTTATTAGAATAATTTATTTTAATTATTATAATATAATAATTTGTATTAAGTAGAGGCAAAAATAAGTTTTTTGAAAAGAAAACAAAATATTGTGGACATTAAAGAATGTTAAGAAAAGAAAACAATAATGTCGACAATAAGATCTTGCCTTTCTGATTCTTTTATCGGTGTAGGCGGGATTGGGCTGATGAGTCCGCTGAAGGACGAATTCCTTCCCGTAATCGAATCAGAAAGGCAATTTTATTTTAGTCAGGTGCTGTTCTTGTTTTCTTTTCTTTTCATATTCTCACAGCACGTTAAATGTCTTTATTACTTTATTAAAGAATGTTGTTTATAGGATTTCGAGTGTAATTACTTACAATTTTAAGAAAGATGACTTTATTAGAATTCACTGTATTACCAATGCCTTTCCCTTTAACTCCTCGAATCTGAATATCTGTTACAGTGAAGTTTTCCTTCTAGCGTTCAGCTTCAAGCATCCTCGAGCCACAAATAAAAAAATCTTATGATTTGGTCACCATCTGGTGAAGGAGTCGCTTTTTCGAGAAAATTTATGTTCAACATAGTCTTGGTCAGAAAAATCTATTGTAACGATGATGACTTGGATCATTTTTCTAGCAGTGACATCTCGTGGAATGTTAGGATAAACGACTCAGTGAACCATCCACCCTCCAAAAAATCTCTTTCTAGCTAAAGAAGCAGCAATAATTTTAGTTTTATTTACTGCTAGTGTTATTCTTGCCAAGTTTTTTGCGACTTCTGCATTGTTTTAATTTTTTACACAAAGTACGACAGACAATCTTTGAACTAGGTTGAACAGCTTATTCTTTTAATTAATTTCATATTTATCTATATTTATTTTGATAACAACACAATTTTAAACTACTAAATTCTATGTAAATAAGCTAAAAATTATAATAACTTATTGGTATTTTTTGTGAATGTTCCAGCTACATCAGGCAGCTGAATTCAGTTATTATTATAAACAATATTACTATACAGTATTTTCCTCAAACTTTCCAATAGGGATTATGTGTCAGTATATGTATGTTCCAGCCCCTAAACAATTTGAATTGCTGGCTGGATATTCTTAAACTTGGCATATATAGAAACTTTTTGAGTTTGTAGCTTAGTTGACTTAAAAGATTAAAATTTAGACAGACAATTAAAAATATATATATACATTAATACTGACGTTTTAATGGTTGGTGAAAATACCTGCATTCAAAGGTACCGAAATGTCCGTTTGATGTGTATAGCCTACATTTTCTGTATGTGTGTTAAATTTTAATCTTTTAAGTTAAATAAAAGATTAAATTTATTGTATGCCTATTTGAAAAAAAAGGGACAAATAAATTTTACAATTGAAATTTGGATCCCTGATTTAGAGTAATTAGCATGAGTGGGCGGCAAAAACTCCCATTGCAAAACAATGAATCTCTATCCTATTTCTTTTAGTATGTCATTGTCTTAAATTCTGAATAATAAATCTTACTAATTCTTGTGAATGGTTTGATCCGAGTTGTACGTTTTAAGTAAATAATTGGGATTTTAATTCATTTTTTCAGGAAACAGAATTTTTGTACTATTTGTATTCACTGGAATAAAAAATGTAATTTCTTTTTGGTTTGATATTTTCACGGTTATAAAAAAATAAAGAAATTTTAAGAAATAGCATTTAAGTAAAGTGCTGGACTGAAACTAAATAATGATTTGGACTCTAGCAGTGTATTATTCAAGTAAAATATCAGTGAATTAAAATAATATAAAGTAAAATCACTTATAGGAATTGTGGCAAAAAAAACCCTCAAGACCTTTGTGTTGTTGGTATCATTTTGTCTTGCAGAATATTATTAATAAAGTAAGTCTCTATTATAAATGAAAACTATATTTAAACTTATAAAGCTACCAAAACATCATAGAAGCTTTAGAAGTTTAAATTTGGACTCTTTAAAATATTTATGAATTGTAACAAGAATGTAAAAGCGAAATTAGGGCTTAATTGATGTTTGTCAATTGTTTAATTATTTTACAATTGATGTGTATGTTTTCAAAATGTAGGTTTCTCACTATTATATTGTTACTATTGTTATTATTAAAGTGATAGTTTATGATTGTTTTATTCAAATTTGTTGTCAAGGAAGAAAATATATTTTTGTTTCTTCCTTTCATGTGTAATTTCTTGATGAAAGTTATCGGTTAGAGGAAAGAAATATCGTGAAAGTTGATCATTTATTGTGAAAACTATATTTCTTTTTATTCATTTTGTAACCATTAATCAGTCGCTCCTTAACCTATAATGCTTTTCTGTCTTACTGTTCTCAATGAAGGAAAAAAAATGTAGCATTTCCGATCTTCATCTGGTATGAAATTTGAAAATTTCGGAATTTTCTATTTGTCGTCTAATTCTGTTTGCTTCTAAATATAAAATATTTAAATAGATAGAATATCAACCTAAGATTTGTTGAACTAGCAAAGAATGTAAGAGAATTTGAATTTAATACATCAGTTTTCATAAGAGTCAAGAGTGCAAAATTAATCAGTATCAGTTATCATTATATTTTAGTAGTATTATTTCTCTCTCTGCTTTGGACATTCATGAACGTAATCTCCTGATTCTTGAAATTAGTAAATTTTTGATTAATTCATTGAAGGTTGATAGTTGATAATAGCTGAAATGTCCTACATTTTTCCTTTTTTAACTTTTAGCATCACGAAAAAAAAATTACTGCAAAGTAATTTCCGATAAAAACGTAAAACCATTTTATAATTAGTTCATTGAGTTTTTTTGATGATGTTGACTGTCCAAAGAATGGCTGTCTTCTGCATTATTCTCAGGTTCCTCTCCTGCAAGCCGAAGCTGTCCTTCAGTGATTTCTATTCTTTTTTATCAAGTCCATTGGGGTGAATGTAATCACTTTGCAGTCGATATATATCTTGCAATAGCGGAAAAAACGACATAAAAATATTAATAACGGTACCAGTTTGAGCTTTTTTATTGAATAAGACTGTCCTGTTGGCTTCGACTATATCATTGACTATCATTGACTATATCCGCATCCCAGAGGAGCTTTGCTGTTTTGTTGCTCAGCACTTGCTCAGGTTTAAATTTGTAGTAAGGTGTTTCTTTTTTTCTAAGGTGAAGTTGTTTGGCCAAGGCCTGAAAGACGATTTTGGCCACATTGTTATTACGATGTAAATACTCGTTTGGAGCGAGTATTAGGCAACCTTGAAAATATGCTGGATGGACTCAATATCCTGTTGGTACAGCCTACATCTATCAGTGATGTTGGTTTTCAAAATATGTTTTTCATACAATCCTGTGCAAACAACCTGATCTTGAATAGAAAAGATAAGCCCTACAGTTTCACCAAAATGTCCATTTATTCGCAGCCTCTCAGTGGAATATTTGAGATTCATATCCTCCAAAGCGAGTACTGCACCAAATTGCTATAAAAAAATCTACCAGTTCTTTAAGTGATCGGCTTATGTTTTGAATGGTCTGCCGTAGTTCTTGAGACTGTAGCAAAAAAGTGTAGTTCTGATCTTGTTGACTTATTACTTGATGGATGGGACTGTTAAAGCTTAACAAATATAGGTTAAGAATTTAAAATATAAAAAGTGATCAGGACCACAAACAGGGGGGCCACATACCCTCGAGCTAGCCGCATGTACAGTAGCTCATTTTTCAAGACCAAATTCCATTTGGATGGCATTAATGAAGTTCTTGACAAGTTCAAAGGTTCAATGGATCTGGTCCTGGTGCATAGAGTTTGAGATCATTCATGTAGAGTTGATAGGTGGTACGTATTTCAGGTTTCTTTTTACGAGATATCCATATCCGGGAAATATTAAGTATTCTGTTGAATGGATTTAAAGACAGACACAACCATAGTGGACTGAGGCTATCTTTTTGAAAGATACCTCTAGAGATATGAATTTCATGTGTTTGATATGTGTATAACCCACTTCTTACATGCAATCATGTTATTCAACTCTCCATATATGAAGCAATTAAATCTATAACTATCTATGGATTTTATGAAGCCTAAGTATGTAGAGGAGCCAGGAGTGCGGCTCTTCTACATTAGAACGCTTTTTTTTAATAGACAACCCATCATACTGATATATTATGTTTCCTTCTTTTTCTTTTTTTTGTGGGATACAATTGAATCTATCACTAATTAGTCCTTCACATCCTTGCTTGCCTTTTTACAGCTGTTTTGTTCTTCAGAGAATAGGTTATTTTTAATGATGTGCTTGTAAATCTTTCCCGAAAAGATGGAGGTAAGTATAGAGTAAAAAGATATGTAATAGGCCTCTAATTTTGGGGGGATTTTGTGGATCACCTTGTTTTGCCTTAATTTACATGATATCTAATATGTTTTGTTAAAACTGATGGATTCTTTAACGTTTTTTGGAACGCAAATAATATTTGCGTGCTTTGAAATATTTTCACCAAAAATTATTAATTCCATCGATGCATAGTGCTTTCCAATTTTGCATTCTTTTCATTACGATTGTATATCTAGAGATTTTATGTTTAAGGTTTTCATATCTGTTTTGTTCACGTTGTAGCCAATAAGTATCATTATAATAAAGAGTGGCGCACATAAAACCGGCCCCAGTAGGTTTCAAGATATACGTTGTATGTTCGCTACAGGCAGTTTTCAACGCTAATGATCTTGCGCATGTGATGATATTCGCTCCGGATATTGTTTGCCACAGTCGCGCATGCGCTGATGAGTGTTGTTTATTGTTCGTCGGCCTGCGTGTGAGTCATGGCGGATTCGATTCCACAAGCGGGCGGAGAAATACATCGAGGCTGATGGTGGCCACTTCCAACATCTATTCTGAACATGACAATAAAAATATACCAGCAATAATCTACAGATAACATGAACAAGAGCGATAGCGTTATATTAATATTCTCAGAGGGTTTTAGTACTATTCTGTTTAACAGTCATAGAGACGACGTACCTGACCTGTAACTTGTTCCAGCGATGAAGAATTTGCGATGTCTTTCTTGAGAATTTCATCTACAGTAGCATCACAAAAAAAGATCTTTTTTGTTAATTTGCAGCTTAGGAATTTGAAATCTGTATTGCCTTTGAGACTGTTACATGCCTTGATACTGTAACTTAATAATCTCATAAAAGTTCTTGATCTTCAATAACGAATCGTATCTTGTACTTTTACGTGGTTGTTTTTGTTTTGTTTTTTTGTCTTAATTTCTTCTTCTTGTTGATGGAAAAAAATTGTTGATTTCTCAGTATTTGTTGAATATTTTGTTGATTCGAAAGTTATTATTGTTGCTGTAATTCTAGTCTAATTTCTGTTTTTAGAGCTCTGTCTCTAATAATACTTTTCTTGTTAAAATGGATCTCATCTGACTACAGATATGCTGAATTGTTAATGTTGGCTCTGGATATTTTTTTTTTCACTCGGTAACATTCTCATCCTGAATCCTTCAACTTCCGTCTCAATTTTAGTATTTCAATTAGCACGCATAATTGACTTACTTGACATATTCATTTATTTAGTCCATGCCATGTGTTGGTATTTTTTACCAGTAGCAGACTGTGAGATGGACTTTTGGTTCACTAAACTACAACTGGCTTATGCAGTTGGATCAACCGCGTATGTCTGCCATAAATAGTGTGGCGTCGCATCTTCCTCGAGTTAACTAGAAGATTCTCCACTTTCCGCTGGTGAAAGTAGTCCCACTTTTCACAGCAGCATCTGCACCAAAATTTGCAGCGCGATCCTGTGAAGACCGAATATCACGTCTTTGACTTTCCGTCTTTTCATGTGTTTTCTTCTCTAGCTAGAACTAGTAGTTGGTGTAAGTCGAAGGATACCATCCTTCAGATGGAATCTCTAGGCTTAAATCCACTGTGATATAAAAAAAACCTAATAAAACCAACAATTTTTATGACTGGATGATTGGATTGTTTCTGATAACAAAACAAAGTTGATACAAAACAGTGTAGTGATACATTGATGCAAATGCTCAATTCTTCATTGTTTTACGATAATGAAAATTTCATCTTCTTCTGCACAAGAAGTGTTAAATATTCTCTAAATTAAACGGAAATTTGAGATACTAATCTTGAAAGCTAAGATATAGCATCTTCGATGTAAAAGCTGACTCCTGTAAGTTCCTGTAAACCATTTAGTAACAGAACGTTTGTTATAGGATTTTTTTATAGGAATAACATTTGTTGATTTGTCTGTTCTTCCTTTTGAGTATTTCCTCCGATGAATTATAAATATACATAGTAGTTTATGTATTTTATTATGTGAAAGGGATTGTACATCTAAGAAAGTGGCAACTCTGTTATATATGAGAATGGGTTTATTAGTCTATCTTTTATTTTTACTGAAGTTGTATTTTGTCAATATTTCATTTTAAATTTTTAGTGAAAAAAAAGAAAAACGTTTCTATTTTGTTTTGTTCGCAATGCTTAAAGTAGGAAGTTTAGTAGGCTTTCCAAAAAATGAATAAGATTTATAGAAAAACAAGCAGAATATCTGTAGCGAAATAAGAAGCATATATTCATAGGAAAACGAGAAATATATTCAGAGAAAACATAACATATTCAGATTTTAAAATCGATACATAAATGCATTCTAGTGTCTGAAGATATGAACCACACAAAAAAATAGTGGTCTGGGTGAGATTTTTACTAAGGAGGCTGGTGGGTAACCCTCCATATTTCCATTCTATAATCCTTTGAAATGCAAAAAGACGCAGGGGCACTCTTCAATGACGTCACAGTTGACAGCTGTGACGTCGTGGATGACGCTAATGCAGGCGGAAAGATAGGATAAAGGATCGATTCTCTTCTTCTCTCTCTCTCTTCTGATTCAACTAAAAATCTGAAAGGGGATGAAAATTTCAGGAGGAAAAAAAAAACTTCAATGACGCCAAAGGCTAGTTAATCAAGAAAGCAGCGAATGGATGAATAAAGAGAAAATTGAAAGGATGTAAAGAGAAAAGTTACCCGCTGATTGCAAAAACAACTCCAACAGATTTATTGATTAGTTTGAAACACGTCTAAAAAACAAGAGTAGCTGAATCCTATTTTTTATTTTTTTTTTAAATCCTTACCATCATTAAGAACCTCTTAAAAGGCTTTGAAGAGACCTAACTTAATAGAATAATAATTATATTAATACATACTAAGTCTGTAAGAGGCAAAATTCAAAAATTCTGGTGAACCATAAAGTTGAAATCAGATACTTAAATATAGACAGATTAGTTTGTATGACTAATATAAATAATAAGTATACAATTACATTTAAATGTAAGTATATTTTGAAGTAAGTTTACTTAAATTTAAAGGAAGTCTTTGGTATTGCAAAAAGATGATTGCAGTATAAATTAAATGTAAACTCTTATTTATTTTTTGCTATTCTTCATCAAAATCTTCTTAATAATTTTTTTTTACTTTTCATTAAGTAGCGTCAACAACAGTTATATATTGATTTTAAAACTTTTTAGACAGTGGAGGATCACATGTTATAAAATACTAAATAAAATGGATAAAATACAATTGAACCCAAAACTTGGAATTTCAGAGTGTAAATGATATTTCTATTTTTTAAGTTAGACATATTCACTGAAAATATATGATGAAATATTTAGCAGCAGTTGTTGTTTGTAGTAGAAGTGAGAAGCAAAAAATTGCAGTTTGTATCATTACAGCCATTTCGACATACAAATGTTGCACGTAATTACAATAAAATTAAAATGTTTTAATGATTTTTTTTTTCATTAACATAAATACTAGTCATTCGTCTTATGAGAACTGGAGATATGAAACAATACCTAATATGAACTTGTAGTACATTCTTCTAATCACCAGTTCTCAGATAAAATGCTGAATAGGATAATGTATTCCGTAAAGGCATTGTTTCATGTTAACAATGTTATCATAGCTGACTTCAAAAACTAAACCAAATTGTTGGTGAGAATTATTACAAATTTAGAATACAGGTATTTACTATTTACATATATACAGTACATGTCTCATTCCTGTGGAATGAGAACTGAAGCCCCGATTCAAATAGAGGCTGATCTTCTTAGCTCATCCTCTGTCCTTGCTGAAGAAACTATACACTAAATTCCGAAAGCATGCTCCTTTTTGAACTACAATGGATGTATAGAATTGGTTGCATATGTTTGATTTTAACTGGAAGAGAATCCCTCTTTACACTAAAATCAATGTTTGACAACGGTTGTTATCTGCTAGACAGGATAATAGTAGCCTAGTACACACTGCTAGACATGTTGCGCGATTTGGTCTAGAGACGTGTCTCAGGTTGTCTCAGGTTAGACAAATCCCCGTCTACGGGCCTGTTGCGAGACCAAAAATCGCATGTCTAAAGTCTCCCGACCGAAATGGGAGACAGCATGCAACGTGAGACATGTTGCGCAACATTTTGACAGTGTGAACGTCACTTGGCGTCTAGAGGCGAGACACGTCCCAGTCTGTTTTAAAAGAATTTTTAAAATATTTACGTGAAATTCAATTTTTTTAAATTAGAACTTGTTATTTCATTACTATTTGTTTTCTTTTTTAAAAATACATTTTTAAACTCTTTGAAGATGATATTTACATCATAAATTTTTAGTAATTTTTCTATTTCAGTATTTTTCAATTTTTTTGTTTATGATTTATTTGTTTATTTAGAAAGTTCCATATATTAGTATTTATTTTTGGGTCATTTTCTATCAAGTTTTTGAAGTATTTATTTTTCTTTTTATTAATAAGGTTTTTAAGCCAATTCTTTTTTTTATAAATATTTTGTAACTTTATATTTTTTTTCACTTTTTTCACGTGTTCTTTCACTTGTAATTAGCACTAAGTAGGAACTCATTCCACACAAAACAACGTCCTCCATGGTGGACTGCGAAGATGAGACTGAGAAATTCACATTGTAGTGTGGACGCTAGACGAGACAAAGAACGGTGTCTTTAAACGGTCTATAGACCGTTTCTCGAGATCCGTCTCAGACGGTCTATAGACAAATCGCGCAACATGTCTAGCAGTGTGTACTTAGCTTTAGCAGTAGCGCTGTGTGAGGCATTGCGAAAAAAAAATTGCATGGAATATAGAAAAATATTTTTTTTTTAAAATAATAACACGAATTCGCCTTCCATGAAAAAATTATAGCTATGAAACATTTACATATTTATGACATAACATAAGAAAATAATTATACGTAATGAATAACTTTTATGTATCGAATTTTCTACTTTTTAAGAAAATGATGTAAAACTTTTGTCTTTACCTTTTCCTTGAAATTCATTTTTTTCTTTAGCTTTAGGTTAAGAAAAAGGAAAATTAATTTCAGTTTTCTTGAAGTTAGAGATGGATCCTCGCCTGAATTGAAATTTAATTAAAAAAGCTGCAGAAGGCGCCAAAACCAATTAATTCGCAATTTCTCGAGTTCATTTCTATTTGCAACTGAAGTTAATAGCTAAAAAAAAGTACATACAAAATATATTATAATGATGATACTATACTTGAAATTATGCCTTCAAATTCTGATTTAAAAGAAACGTCAATTAACTATTTCCCTATTTCAGCAATTTTTTAATTAACAATATAATAAATGAATAGCTTTTTTCATCTCAACATTAAGGAAGTATTAAAAAAACAGTTGAAATATACTTTCTAGACACATTACAACATTCTTTAAAAAAAATGAAAATGGAAAAAAAAATATTTTCCCTTGTAAAGTGCTTGGAATTGCTAAGTAATATCTTTGCTTAAAAATTCTTAAATCCAATACGAGAGAAGTATTTAAAAAATTTGAGAGAAGTAAAGTGATAATGACACTGGGGAACAAAATAATATTTTCTTTTTGTCTCAAGAATTAAAGTAGGTGAATCTGACAGTAATATTCATCCTCGATTCAAATGTGATTTTAGATTTTTTTCATCCGGCAAGGTTTTCAAGATATAGGTGTTAATAATTTTAAGAAATCTTTTACTTACGTAATACTAAAGAGCCTAATACATAAACATTCGGCCTTTCCTAGAAAGCATGTGATTTACTGCAGTATTGCGCCTGAGGAGCATCTCTGGTCCAACAACAATCAGCCAGCATACTGGGAATCCATTTGCTTTAATACCACTTTTCCATTGTAGAATTCTTCTGGTGAAAACGTTCTCCGTGCTCATCACTGATTGAGTCGAGATTTTCTGGAAAGAAGTCTAAGTGCGAGTCCAACAAATCTATTTTCAAGGATATGTTTCATCGTATAACTTCATATGATTTCAGACGATCACTCACAATATCACGGTAGTTCGCTGCCATTCGATTTCCCCAAAAAATTCTGAATAACATTTTTGATTTATTGCCAGGCTGCTATTTCCATTTGATTTAAATTTTCCTCAAACTTCTTCTTAATTGTGCATTAGTGCTTTCATTTCTGGGCCCACAAATATTTCTTCTTTAATTTTTGCATCATTAATTTTGAGAAATTTATGTTTCAAAAATGTCAACCCAGGGCTATTCTTGTCCATTGCTTTGACAAAAAAGTTTTCATGACGCCTAGTTTGATATGTAAAGGAGGTAAATACAGTTTTTCCAAGATTAACAAATGGGACATTTAACACATTTTTCTGTCCAGGAACGAGTAATTCACACGCTTGGACCATTCTTTTCTAATGTATCTTTTTGTCCCATTCACACAAAAAAACGACAGTGCTTTGTGTAACCAAATTTCAATCCAAGTAAGAGTGCAAACACCACTTTGCACCCAGAATTTTAAAGTTCATAAAACCTTTTTATTAGTGGAGTAAAGTTACGCCTCTGAGACTTAAATGTAAGATCACCGCACACGTAACAGAAATTGTCAGGATGGTTTAAACACTTTTTTTTTTTTTGGGGGGGGGGGGGGGGGTATTGTAAATCTACGAGTAAATCTTGTGACTAAAACACTATGAAACTTGTAAATGTATCATCCACAATAAAACATAAAAACAAAGCACTTACAAAGCAGTGTTATCACGTTCACATCCAACTCACTTCTGGCTCTTACTGATGGGACAGTGCCACACTAAACATGTCCCTACATGTCAGAACACGAATGAATCTGGACAGTCATGTCTCTGTTACTAAGTATGAATACAAACCTTTCTTCTGAGTATTTAACATCCACTTAATACATACAATAAATACAGAACTTCCAGCTAGTAAAGCAGGAAAGATGACGAAAAACTCAAAAAAAAAAAATCTCATACTAAAAAGTCATTGTCACAGAAAAACTATGGAAGATGGAGAAATTCTAATTACATATTTTAATTCAAAGCATAAAAAGTTATATTAAGGAGAGGCCGCGCGGTTGGCATTGTCGCTATGACATCGGCCTCTCACCTCTGAGTACCGGGGTTCGGTTCTCATGTAGGTTTCGTGATGATGGACGATCCACGCTGGACAGGTTTTCTCGGAGTTCTCCCGTTTACCCTGCACTTCTCTTACCATACTTTCTTAGTCTTTCTCTCCATCTATCCTTATTTCCGTGTTGTAGTACAATAGACCTCCGGTCGCAGTGCTTGGCTTCTCTGCCACTCACATTCACTACATAACAGAACATAACATAACATAACGTAATATAACATACATTAAGGACACCTATTATTTTTTTAAGACAAACGTCATGTTGACCAGTGCAATTATACATGTTCTGTGAAAGAGTGATCTAGGGCCGAGCGAAACATCGAACACATTCCAAAATCCACATAAATACTTGGAAACTTATTTACCTTTGCATCTGTAAGTGTCGACATCAGAGAAGTGTAAGGCTATCCAAGTTTTATATTTCACTGTAAGCCATTGTTAAATTTGTTACAAGATTGTACCTTTATTCCTGTATTCGTTTTTTGATAATAAAATTCATAACATATTTTGAAAACTTTGCATTTGTCCAATGCTTCTCAGGATTCTTCACTTATATGCAACCAACTCAGCCATTCATTACCATTCTTAATAATGCATGTATAGATGTATTTTTTTATTATTAGTAAAGTAAAACAGATCCAGGAAGTTTTAGTTTATCCTGAACTCGTGACCACTGTTATTCATGGACACAAATGAATATTATTACAAATTAGGAAATATAAATTTAGATAGTTTAGGTGGAGTTATTTTTTTTAATAACAGTCAATCGATTAAAAAGTCCACTGTTTGCTGCAAACATAAGTTGACTTTGAATAACTTTACAATGAATTTCTTATCTATTCTACCACCCGCTATCTACTTTGACACTGAGGTGTAGCTCAGCTTTGAAGGAATAAACAATCAAGACAGCTAAGTTTCCAGAATAAGTTTGTATTCATCGACATTCGATATTTTTTTTAGCATGGTTAGTCTAGCTTTTAAAAATTTATTCGTTTACAAATTGTAATCCCCTCAGAGGCAAAACTGTGGCCTTAAGTTGCTTAACTGATATTAAATAATACATTAACAAGTCAACTATTTAAAAGTAGTAAATCATTCCTTGGAATATATTTATCAAAAATAATATTAATCGGTATTTTTTATTATTTAAATTAAAAATTTGACTATATTAAATCTTCAATAATCCTTTATTGACATTTCTGGATTATCCTTCTTTCTGTTTGATTTAATAACCTTTAAGCTTTTAATACCACTGAATTAGAATGTTCCAATACGTTTAGTACATAAAACTTAATATAGGATTTACAAAGCATTGAAAAGGACTGCGATTGTAAATGAACAATGCTTGAAATTGATATTTAGCCCTTAACCTATTTGTAAATTTTAATAATTGAACATTAATTGTTCATATGTTCCGTTGGTATTATGAACAAGAAACAATGCATAAATAAATAGAAATAAAACAATGCATACATTTACAACAAGAAAACTAAGGATAAAAACGCATACATTTAAAGGATGCACTGAGGTATTTTTGGAAATTTCGTACCGGGAACCCAAGACGAGGTTCATATCTCTCTTCAGTTGGATTCGCCCAGTACTTACAGCTCAGTGGAATCCAAAGAAACAAACAAAAGACAGCATTAAACAAAACAAATGCCCTTGAATTAAAAAAAAAACATCAACAACATCAACAAAATTAAGAATAAAAAGGGCAGTAAATTAATCCCTGCTAGCTGAACGCTTCGCCTAAGAAAGATTAATTTGTAAAGCAAATTATGTGAAAAATGTATGCAAATAGACACTTATTCAGTGCCCCTTAAACTTGAAAAATGTTTGCTATTTGAAACAATATTCTATAACTAATAAGCTCGAGGACTTCTTAACCAAGTTTCTCGATTTTTTCGCTAAGTTGCAGAAATGCAACTTAATAGAGTAAAAAATTTAAACTGCAATTTAATTGCAGAAACATAATTTGTCACCTTATTTATTTACTTATTTATTTATTTATTTATTTATTTATTTATTGCTATTTTGTTTGTATGAGCCCGAAGTTTGGAACTATGAAGATTCTGGCTACAGATGAAAGGACAATTGGAAAGCCGAATTTGGACACGAGCAATCATTTTTCTTCTAGTACAGCGCCGATTTATGAAGTAATACGGTGACTCGTAAATATTGCTTATGATTTTCGCCATTTGTGATTGTCGTAAGCTACCCGTTGAAAAATACTTTACAATCCAGATTAGGTGATGGATTCGAAGAACGATACCGCGTCCTCGAATTATCGCGACAAGAGGTATAGACTACAATAGTTTTAGTTATTAATCCTTATCAAAAGCAGTGTTGATTTTTTTTCGATTTCGTTGCATAGCTGTTCTATTTCCACACCAATTATCTCAACAGCTAAATGTAAAACAAGTTCAAGACTGTCAACTGCTTTTATTCCATCAGTGGCGGCTCGTGGCTGTGAAGTTAGGTGAAGAGCTAGTAGGAAAATAATTATATTATAATATATCATAATATATATATTATAAATTATATATATATTATATATAATAATAGATAATATAAAATATTATAATAACTTCCTTCTTATGTAATTATATTATAATATATTATAACATATATATTATATATAATATATATTATAATATATAATATAAAATATTACAATAACTTTCTTCTTATCTTCGTCTTTCCAACGTGAAAATGATGTTTCTAATAAAACACACACTATATCTTAAACAGGATTCATATTTAAAACAGCACAGCACTGCGAAACAGGCGCGATCCGAAAGAACTTCACATTGAAAGAAGAGAACATATTTCTCAGTTGTAACTTCACCTATACGATGCTATACAGCGGGTGACGTCATGGTTGTCATAGCAACCATCGCTTCGGTTATGCAGCTAAGCTCCGCCCCTGAGGTTGAGAAACTGCATATAAAAGCCTACTTCACTTCGCTCGGTGCCAGAACAAGTCCCGCACCAACGCAACGGCGCGGGACTTACAAAATACAAAAATACGTTTCTATTAAAACCAACATACGTGAGAAGGAAAAAAAAAATTTCCTTATAATAATTGTTATATTATAAATAAATAATATTGTATTATAAATAATTGGTGAAGTGCCACTTCACCTACTTCCCCTGAATAGCCGCCACTGTATTCCATATTCCTAGAATGTTTTAGGCAGTATCTGATAACCTCCAATTGTTCCACGCTCTTGTGATATTGTAAAAGGATGAATATTCAACTTTCCCTTTCATACATAAGAACTACCTTTAGTTATCAAATCAGCAATATCAAAAATGTAAGCTAGCTTTGAATTTTTTTAAACTAAAGGATTAATGACAATTTCTATTTTTCACCCTAA
>JAFIDM010000002.1:29432028-29478677 GCA_023159025.1 Thereuonema tuberculata
GACAAGAAGCAAATACTATCATTATGCAATGAAATATATGAGAAAGGGGAATGGCCTGATGATTTCATGGAAACAGTATTGCTACCAATACCGAAGAAAAATAATGCAAAGAAGTGCAGTGAGTTCAGGACTATCAGCCTTATATCGCACTCAGCGAAGATTCTTCTGCGAATACTGAACAGACGTTTATATTCTAAGGTGGAAGGAGAGTTGGAAGAAGAGCAGTTTGGTTTTAGGAAAGGAAAAGGTACGAGAGATGCAATTGGACTGCTGCGAACAATCGGCGAAAGATATCTAGAAAAAAATAAACACGTATATGCAGTATTTGTGGACCTGGAAAAGGCTTTTGACAGAGTGGATTGGAATAAACTTATGGAAATCTTGAAGAAAATTGGTGTGGATTGGAAAGAGAGAAGGCTAATAACTAATCTTTATATGAAACACCGAGTCAAAGTCAGGATAGGAGAAAAATTGTCAGAGGGAAGTGGAATAGGGAGAGGGGTGCGACAAGGATGCCCTCTATCACCTACGCTGTTCAACATCTACTTAGAGGAGTTAGTGAAGAATTGTTTTCAGAACATGGGAGGGGTGATAGTAGGAGGAAGAAGAATAAAGTGCATAAGATTTGCTGATGATATGGCATTGTTAGCAGAAGAGGAGATATGCTACTGCAGCTGAATGACAGCTGTGAACAATATGGAATGAAGATAAATGTAAACAAGACAAAGACTATGGTTATCGGAAGAAAGACAAAGAAGATAAACATAAGTATTCGGAATGAGACATTAGAACAATTGAACAACTTTAAATACTTCGGGTTTACTAGAAGTGGTGATATGAGCTGCTGCCAAGAAGTCAAGAGGAGGATAGCAATAGCAAAGGAGGCTTTTAATAGGAAAAGGAGCATCTTGTGTGGACCTCTGGAAAAAGAACTAAGGAAGAGACTAGTGAAGTGCTTTGTGTGGAGAGTGGCATTGTATGGGACAGAAACATGGATATTACGACGCAGTGAAGAGAAACGACTAGAAGCATTGGAAATGTGGATATGGAGAAGAATGGAGCGTGTGAAATGGACAGACAACATAAGAAATGAAGCTGTGCTAGAAAGAGTGGGTGAAGAAAGAATGTTGCTGAAAATGATCAGGAAGAGAAAAAGAAACTGGTTGAGTCACTGGCTGAGAAGAAACTCCCTAATGAAGGATGCACTGGAAGGAATGGTGAACGGTAAAAAGTTAGAGGCAGAAGAAGATTTCAGATGATCGACAACATTATGGTAAATGGATCTTATATGGAGACGAAGAGGAAGGCAGAAAATAGAAAAGATTGGAGAATGCTGGGTTTGCAGTGAAGGACCTGCCCTTGGCAGAGAACTATGAATGAATGAATGAATTCTAAAATTTTATTTTGGTATTTTGATTGACTATTATTATTACAAACAATATTATATTATTTTAGTTTTGTTTTCATTTCCATTATATCAAAGCTTGCAGTTGTAATTCATGTAGCTATTATTATTGTTGTTGTCAATCTAATTCTATTTTTAATCTTTTAGTACAAGTGCCTATGGTCTTAATTTCTATATTTGTAAATGTTCTGAGGAACTTTACGGGATTGTTTTTAAACAAGTTTTTTTTTTAACTGTTAACAATTAATTGTTAAATAAAACATTATTACCATGAAGGGTACATATTTGTTACTTACAGTAATTAATATAATTTTATATAATTATCATTTTTCATAATGGAAATAAATAAGAACAGTATAAATATAACAGTTCTTAAACAGTAAATCAGTTTTACACACTATTACGGTTAAAATATAATACAGTTATTGTTATTATATATAAGAAAAATAGATATATAATGTCGCATTTTATATCATCAATTCCTCTGTTATATAGTAACCAAGAAACAAAATCTGTCATTTCCCCTGAAAATGGAAAACTATCACACCGACCCCTCAAATGGCTTCTTGGAACCGTCGCCTACCACGTGACGTAGGCGTGGCTAAGTCTCATCTTGTGGTGGACAAACTTTATACCCTGTTTGACAAAAAAAATCGACGCACCCCAGAAAAATAATGCGATAGTGATGAAATTTCACATGCAAAAACTTTCTACCGAATATGAAAATGATCAAAAATCGCATGCAATGGATGAATGACCGGAGCTACAGTGCATTTGAACTGAGCATCTTGATGGTATAAATAAAGAGCGAATCTCGCTTTCAGGAACAAAACTTCCAGTGGATTGTGATTGCGTTTTCCTACCTTGACTGTAGCAGTGCCTCACCGGCGAATTCGCGGACACTACGAACTGATGACGGAGTTTGAAAGAGGACGTGCCATCGGACTAAATGAGACTGGATGGACAAACTGACGAATCGCTTGGCATTTGGGTCGGAGCGATGCGGCAATTAGACGATGCTGGCAGGAATCGGTCCTGAACGGTAGATTTCAGCGACAAAAGGGCAGCGGACGGCCTAGGGCGACGACAGAACGGGAAGATAGATTGTCAAAGCAGCTGTTACAGAACCAGATTCGTTATCAACCATCCAACGTGCGACCAATACTGAAGTGACCTTCCGAACCATTAGTGGAAGACTATGGGAGCAGAATCTTTGCTCGAAGCGCCATTACGCCTTCTACCACTGACCAGTAAGACCATAGTGACTGCAGTGGTGTCGGCCATGATCAATATCAAATTGTGCAGATTGGGAATAAATTGTACTCTTTGATAAGTTCAGGCCCGACATGTCAGCATAGACATGTCAGCACAGACATGTCAGCGTAGACATGTCTGGCATTGGCTCAGATATCGTCAGGATCCCGCTTTACTGTCGCACGGCCCCCGGCCAGACAATAGGGAGTTATGGTCTGGGGTGATAGCCGTACTCCCTTGGTACTCGTGGTACTCTCACAGCACACTGATACGTTGATAAAATTCTACGAACAGTTGCATTGCCGTTTCTTTGGCGGAAATCCCTTCTTAGTTTTCAGCAAGATAACGTCCGACCACACACGGCACGCATTGATTTTGATGTTGTCTTCGTGGTTCCGACACATTTCCTTGGCCAGCCAGATCGCTAGATCTCTCTCCTATTGAGCACATTTGGGATGTGATGGGCGTCGTCTTCGACCATTCCAGAATGTCGACGAATTAGCGCGCTAGTTGGAGGCCGTTTGACAAGAATTCACACAGAACACCATCCACCAACTATATCACTCAATGCCACATCGGGTAACAGCTTCTATCCAGGCTAGAGGTGGATCAAACGCTATACTAACAAGCTCACTTTGTGTAGCTTTTTCTGTCCAATAAATCATCCAATTGTTCTGAGAACTTATCTTTGTCAGAGGATCTAGTATTAGTTTTTAATACCTTGAATACTCCTAAAGTATACGTTAGGGGACTTTGCTCTCTTTAGTTTTATAACATAAATTACTTTATTCTGATATTCTTTATTATTTCAAAATTGCAACTGATTAAATGAAATCTTTGCAACGAGAAACTCATTACCTATAAGTTTTGAGTTTTGCTGTCCGAATATACAGTCAACGTTGCAAATGACAAGGGCTCACACTGCTCGACTAATGTGCTATCAAACAGCGCCCTCTAACAGATACGGATGGCGTTTGCCGATATGTTTTTTTTTTTTCTATTCCTAATCCACCTTCAAAGTTTGTACAGCGAATTTTGAATCACGAATATATATAAAAATTAAATTCCATTAAATTTATTTGCATCAAATTGGGAAAGTTAGATAATCACACCAACCAGTCTATCTGCCTTCGTCTGTTAAGAACTTTCGAATCTCTCAATGGATCTTCTTAAAAGCTTAGTATACATATCTGAGGACAAGAGGCAATTTTAACTGTTATATTTGAAATTTTTTACAAGTGGATCCTTATTGAGACAAAAACAATTCCTACTGAAAAGAATTAAGAAATTAAAGAAAAGAAACAAAATAAAGCAGTGTATAGAAAAAAACTGTGCCTGTAAGCCTAAAAAAGTATACATTTTAAGTATACATTTTGCAACATTTTAAGAAAAGTAGACTTTGAGTTCTTTCAATGATTTCTAGTGCTTTGGAAATTCACAATTTCATTCATATTCTTCAGAACCCAAAATAAAAATTCCTATTTAAGTTATAATCGGTTCAACAATTCTGGAGTCTTTCAAAGTGCTGACTCGAATTAAGCATCAGTTATATTGTAATGTTTTGCATTGTATTATAATAAACAAAATCGATAATTGCTTCCATCACTCCATTAGGCCTAACGTCTCAGCGAATGGCCCCCAGTTTTAGTTATGATGATTCCTTCTATCTTCTCGAAGCAACTCATCTAATTAGCTCAACTGAGAATCGCACTCGGTTAATTCGAGGGCATTCGAATAGAAACAGACAATTTGCTGTTCTTGCTTAGAATTTTTTCCCCTCCTCCTTTATCTGTTCGTTTCTTCAATCAGAGAAGCGCTATTCCGTCTTCCAATTCCATCAGAATAAAACGCATTGACACAAGCCCGATCTTTTTCACAGCTGAGCACACTGGGCTTGTGAAAGAATCAATACTTGGCTAACATTACTCGCTTAGAGCAATTCGCCTTTGGTTCTGTCGGCCGAAGCGCTCGCGCCATTCATTTATCGAGAACAACTCCGTTTCCTTATGGACGATTCAGATTTCGGCGGAAAAGAAAGAAGAGGAAATCGATGGTTGTTCGAACATTAGAAATCTACCGAACGACGGGAAGTGGAACGGAGGGAAGTCAAGAATGAAATAAAAATATTCTTTCTTCAAATGAATTTCGTCGAGTCGGAAAAGATTGATTTTTACAGTTAGGTTTTGTTTGTGCAAAGTTTATCCTTCTCATAAAAAGAAAGGAGAGCAAATACGGAAAAAGGAATTCTACTTCGAGGAATGTAATACCACATAAAATCTGGGTCTTAAAACATTGTCTTGTGCCTTTTATAGTTACTGAGCATGCGGAGTCCAGTTAATCCACTTGAACATCTTTTTGTAGCTTACTTTGTCTTTTTGTCTGTTTGCCTGTTTGCTGCGTTTGTCTCTTAATTTGTTATTATTGGTCTAATTTAAACTACATGCTCTTTTGTTTTGGTTTCCATCCTTCCCAACCCTCAAAAGCTACATCCGTCTAATACGGATAATAAAAAAAATACGATCCTTAGCCTTAGTAAAAATCTAGACCACGGAATGGTCTCTATCGCTCCACTGCTCAATCGCTGTTATGCGATGGAAAAGTTGAAATTATGTTGTATAGAAATGCTTACTGCACTTACTGCTTATCACACAAAATCTGGACCTTATAACATAGTCATGTATTTATACATAACTAGCAGAAAGACCCGTTCTTCGCTCAGGTTACAAAAAAAATAAATCCTAAATGTGGATGATAAACAAATGGCAATTGCGAGATCACTTCAAAACTTTCCCGATTGGTACAAAGAAAAAAAAAAGAAAAAAAATAACTCAAAGGGTCTGATCTCATTACAAATCTATATCTATCCGAAACCCCGTAGAAGTATCCTTCAACCATGACCATCCACTCACTACCCTCCCCGTGTACATCCACAGTTCCATGTTATTCCATTTTTATAACTCGAGATTCCTAGATATGAAATTAATATCGAGATCGGAGAATATAAGACTTCCCTCCCTTCTCCCCTTCTCCCTCCCGTTTATACCCCTAGTTCCAGGTTATTCGAAGTTTCTAACTTGAATTTTGTAACGTAATAACCATATCTCTTCAAGTTAGTAAAAATCATTTGATCATTACAAATCTATACCTATCCCAGAAACTCCGTCGCTATTACGCACAACAATATTTTAGTTCCAATTGTTGCATAAAAATATTTGTGTAGTTCCCATTGCAGCCACCAGGTGCATATGTGGTACTATTTCAGGGATTTTACCCCTTTTCAACCTCTTGAGATGATGCTTCCAGGTTCCAAAGTAACCAGTTCCGCAGGGTCCTAAAGAGTAATTCTGCAAAGTTAGGTTCAGGTAGATCAAGGGGCTAGGAGTGCATAGTGAACAAACAGCCACACAAACAAGCACCCTCCTTTTTTATTTATATATTATTATAGATAATAAATCTATCTTTAAATATCTAACTTTTCAAACAGATAATTGCTGAAAACAGAATCTGTTTCATTAGATCAACACTCATAGATCAGCAACTTTCTGCTAATTTAGCCTTGCTTTTAGAAAATTTCAATAAAATTAAAAGTAGTAAGATCCGAAGGGCCTCATCATCTAATCTAAATAATAAAAATAACACATCAACCCGTCAAGTATGATGTCGGGAGCCTGTATCATCCCTGAAAAACCACTACCCTATTTTAACATTTTCATTTATGAGTATGCAGAAATCTGCAATCTTCAATTATAAAGGATTTGGCAAAGTTATTCTTACCTTATAGTAAATTATTCTAGGAAATTCTATGGAAGTTAATGTCATGCTGAATCATCACGCACCACAGAAGAAACTTCAATCAATATTATAGGTAAAGCCATGAAATACTAATTTCGTAACACTCTCATTTGGATAACAGGTAATATTGAATCTCCTTCGTATTAGACGTTTTAAGCTACATTTAATGGAAAATAAATAAAATATATAAAAATAAAGTAGTACTATTAATTCTGAACGTATGGAGAATCTGTTACTATACAATTGGGATAAAAGAAGAAAATGAACGGAGATTCAGGAAAGTTACTTTACAGACCTACTATTTCTGAATTCACTAAAAAAAAATCCTATTTGTTGCTGGAGAAGAGACAAGTTCAAGCCTCTTGAAAATTACACTAGAAATGCGCTTAGTTACTCATCGCGCAGTAGAGACGGGTGGGTGGAGAGGTTGTTTTGAAGACGAGAAGACCATGTCCAATTTTATGTAAAAATAAGTTATCGTATCAAATTGTAAAGAAATCTGCCCAGCAAGAAACTTGAGTCTTTTTCTTTTTGAGAGACGGGAGGGATACAGATCGAAATATAGATATGACTTGGTAAAAAAACAACAATGGATGAGACCAAATTGTACTCAGATATGACTTTGTTTGAAATTCGACCACAAATATGGAACGTATGAAATTTTGGTGTTAGTGGAAAACTTATTAATATTTTTCTAATTACTTTCAGAAAAAACTCTTTTTTGCCATATGCCTATACAATGCAAAGAATCGCTATTTCTAAAAATATGCATTAATTTGATTATTTTCTCATTAAGATTTATTTATCCTACAATAGAACAATAGAATTTACGCACTCTTACAAAAAGTAAATCAAATTGAAAAACAAATCTTTAGAATCAAATGCAGCTGTTTGTAAAGATGAGATTATCCTCTAGACAAAGAGCAATGAACACACAGCTAATGTCTGAAGAAATAAAAATTGTAAGAAAGTTTGGTTTTCCCATCGTGAAATACATCAGAATAATGTGAGAAAGCATTCCTGAAATTTTAAATAGTAGAACATGGATATTACTTTTGACCATCAATAAAAAAAAAAAAAATCAGGGGCTTACATCATCAAACCAAAAACAAAAACCCAATCATCATATTATGGTTTCTTGCCTTCTTTTTATTCCTTTCTGTCTTCAACCCTATTGTATTCTTTTTAAGTTTTGCGAATGCAGTAAGAAATTTTAATGCTAATAGAACGATTTTATAGGGGCGAGGGGATTACTAAGTCTACATTGTCCCATCTCCTTTGATATGATACATTTCAGGGATTATCCAATTTCATCTGTCCACTTAAAACAAATTAAATTTGGCAGGTTTTTCAAGATTTTTTCAAAGAGGATAGATTTTTCAACTCTATGCTACTCTTTATCAATATTTATCACTTAATTGATCTGTCCATAATAAGTGCATTGTCCAAAATGCATTTACCTTTATACAGGGTGGTTGCAATTAAAGTGGTCCTATTCTCATCTCTGGAACAGGTTCTAATCCACATATCTCAAGAAAAATTGGGTTCTAATCGACATATCTCAACTGTATATATATATGCTACAGATATGCTAGTTAGACTATGGGGAAGCGATTTCCGATGAAAAAAAAAATTGGTTCAAATTTATGCCACGAGGCGAAAATATGGAGCTTTAAACATAAACGTATTAAAGTCCCTGTATGCTCCGTCGCGAAGAGACGCCACGGACACAGTCATGGAGACCGCCATTTTGGAGGCAAGAGCAGGTTCTGCGTGGCTTAGGACATTCATCTATCAGTTTCAATTTCCTTTCCTGTATTGTTCCCCTCTTCTTCGCTTTCTCTTCGGTCTGACGTCATTCCTTAATGGCGTCCTGGGGCAGGCAACAGGAAAACACCCCAGTATCTTTCCCCAGGCGTTTCTGGGAATTCATCACGAATTGGACCTGTTACGGACAAAATACTATGGATGGATGGATGGAATTAGTAATTATATATCTTTAGATAATAGCAAAGCGTGATTAATAAGTCTACGGAGTAAGAGTATGTTTTACTTCTAGCTCAAAAAAAATAGTTCAAGACTTGTTTTAAACTTAAACAACAATATTTAATCACAATTCATTAAAGCATGTTTTCTTCTTTCACAAATACAATCACTTATCTTGTCACTGATTAAGTTACTTATGAAAGTTCTTTAACTTATTCTTTAATTAACAGTTCAGTAGGCTTAATGGCATGTAAAGTTCTAACATTCTATCAACACTAAAAGTTCCTTTACTGCTACATTACTTGGATGCACTAATCGAATCTTACGTTTCACTCTAACTAAAATAACAGTCACTTCAGGATTCAGTATGTACAAGTACTATATTTACTTGTCGAGTTAATTCCTAGAAATCTGTGTTTTTTTTGTACTGTTCTGCAGATATGTGGGTCCTTTGTATTATAAACCAAAAAACTCTTACTTTTAGCTCTTCTATAGCACTTAAGCATTACCACAGTGGTTATATCCGTTGTCACTAAACGTAGCGTTCCAAAATGATCCATTGCGATCCATGGTCTGAAGCTTTGGTCTAGTGGTATATCTCTTCTGTTCATTAATCCTGCGGAAAACGATAATTCATCGGCTTTCCCGTATTCGACTCCTTTATTGAAGATTCATGCAGCTTACGGCCATTCTAATTGATGAAAACTAAAACACATTATGACTCCAGATGGACTTGTATTCCATCTGGAAAGTTTACCTTAAAATCTTGATAAATTGAAGATCAAATCGAATCACAATTATTTCCTATTCGATACTATACTTTCCAATTAAATAAATTCGTGTATTAAATATATTTTCATAGAATAAACCTATTCATCCATAGTCAATTCATCGAATCCTTCTTAGGACTCCGAATTCTCCTTTTGCATACATCCGCATCCTGTCGCCACAACGAAAAGTTATCTTCCTTTTATTTATATCTTCGTTGCTATCTTCTTTATTGTTTTCTTTTCAGACCAACAATAACTCCATTAGTCATAATGAACTTAATACGCCGTCGTCTTTCGTTTATTCCAACAATCAATAATATTACACAGATTTCAATTGTTCTTTTTTTTAAAGTCAGTTCATTATTGTATTACTATTACATAAATATTATTTGGCACAAAATATCCGTACAATTATCAGGAAATTTTACTATGACACATCTGATTTCTTAAATTCAGGGAAGTTTTTGTTATTAAAGAAATAATTTTGAAATATTGCTACGGTACGTTCGTGTTGGCACGATCGTTCGGTGGCGGGGGTACGGAATGCGACGGAAACAAGGTTATAAACATAACTGAGACTTTTATTCTCCAACTTAATTCCAAGTACAGTATAACTCAATCAGAATACGAGATCCTCGGATAAGGCCTAGCTTCTACGTAGACTTCTGACGCCTGGCGGGGCGTCTCGATAGCTCCACGGGAACAGGATCGTCTGCTGCGGTAAGGCTTCAAGCTCTCCAAGAACGTCTGACGATATGTGCGCTGCTCTAAGCTTCTTCGGCGACAGGTACTCTTCTCACGGCTGTGGTTGAGTTATCCGTAGTCTTCTTACGATCACCGGTCTTCTCCAAGGTTCTTCGGCAACAGGTGCCTTTCTTTCGGCTAAGGTTGGCTTATCCGTAGCCTTCTATCGACCACCGGTCTTCTCTGAGTTTCTACGGCCACAGGGACTCTTCTGACGGCTATGGTTGCTTCGTAATCTTCGGTTTGAAGAACTTCCTGTGGCGGGTTGCCACTATTCACATCTGCTAGTATTCATCCGAACAGTGAACTCTTTTGCGACTCTGTGTCGCTAAAATCAACTGCTCTCTTTTCCCAGATGGGAACTCTCTCTGGGCACCTGCCCACAAACGTTCTCGGTTGCTGTCTCCGGGTGGGGAGTCTGGCCGCGGCTGCTGGCCGCCCAAACGATCTGCTACCCTTTCTCCAGGCGGAGAACCTCTCGTGGCCGAATGCCACAAACGAACTCCTTTCAATCGCTCTGCGTCTCTTTATAAGGCCATTGGCTGCCCCGTTCCTGCCTCTGGACTGTTCGATTTAGAACAGGTAAGCCGGGTTGGACGAGGCGACTCCGATGGCGGGGGAGTGGCCAAATCGACATGTAACAATATTAGTTCATCAACACGAATCAGTAAGTGACTATATAAAAAATTATGATATGTTTATTTATGCAGATGACATTATAATAATAAAGAATGCGAAAATCTTGAAATAAAATAACAGAAAGTTTGCGAAAAGGCTTTAATATTACTGAAAGATGGATACAGAAGTAAAAATTCAAGCTACCACGCAATTATGGATAAAATAATTTATACACATTAAAAATACAAGCACTTTCCAAGCGACCTGAGCTTCTTTTTCAAGTAAAAAGGAATGAATTTTTATTTGAAATGGAAGCGCAAGTCGCTTGGAAAGTGCTTGTATTTTTAATGTGTATAAATTATTTTATCCGTTATTGTGTGATGGCCTGAATTTTTACTTCTATATCATAGCGATAAAAACGTTAAATATTATTTTAATTGAAAGTGGATACATAACAATAAGTTGGTTATAAATGAAAAAAAAATGTCTTTTAATACAATCAAAAAACAAATTCCACCACATGAACGAACCACATATTTTCGTAATGATAAATGCTTACACAGTAATTTAAATAAATGTTGTAATTCTAATAAAATAGCTGTGTTAAATAATATAAAATATTTAGTATTAACTAAAAATGAGATCTTTATTTAGAAAACGCACATAAATTTATTACAATGTAAGAAAATTAAAAGCAATAGCATATACTTTATTATAGTGCATAAAAGATTTAGTGTATTAAAATTAAATTACTTATATGTTTTGCATAATTTTACTCTAATATAAATTATGCTACTTTAGTTTGGTCTAGAACCTATATAACTCATCTAAAAGCTACTAATAATTTACAAGAAAAATAGTGAAACTTGTATTTATACAACAACAAAAAAATGAAAATTTAAGAATTGAAAATCTTATTGAAATAAAATCTTTTTGCCACAGCAAAACTTTTAATAATAATTTTAATAACTTAAATAATAATTTAAATTTTATAGAAGGTTTATAATGTGTTCTAAATTATATTTGTTATTTATAGAATTTTAAAATCATTGTAAATGTTTATTATAATTTGTTCTAAATTATATTTATAATTTATGAAATCTTGAAATTTTTGTAAACGCTTATTATAACTTAGTTACTGCAGCATAAAAAGAAATTATAAATCTTTTAAAAAGGACTTTCTTTTCTGTATTCGAATAATTCTTCATATAATAATATACGGAAAAAAAATATAAGTGATTATTTGATAATTCATGCAGTAAGTGGATTATGTAATAATTTATAAATTTGTAATAGTTATGTATTTAATTATTTGTTTGAAATTTTCATTGCGTAAACACAAAGTAGGAAAAAAATAATTTAAAATTAATTTGAAATGATAATTTTTTGTTTTTTTAAAAATAAACTAGGCCCCCATGTACAGATTGATCGATATAAAAGTTTGAAGAAGAGATATTACGCGATGGATGTTAGATGAAGTAGAGTTCGGGGACCTAAAGTCTCTGTCTCTCTCTCTGCCTGATGTCGTTCGGCGTCTAACTTCTGTCTCTCTTGTATCTCTTCCGTTGTCTCCTTAGCTCTTGACCGTCTTTTACGTTCGGCTTCATTCTTTCGATCCAAATCTGTCTGTTGTGCTCTTTCCAATCGTTTCCTCTCAATATCTTTCACAATATCGTTTATAATCTGTGATGTATGAAAATATATAAATATATAATATATAAAGAGCACGGATAATCCAAGAAGAATCGCTTCCAATGAAAGCGGTTATGATTTGTTCAATAGTTGAGCAAATAGTGATATGTTATTCCTTTTTAATGAAATCATTATTTGATAGCGCGCGCCATTATTGACGGAGAGAACGCCACATTTTGAAGTTCAACAATGCTCATTTTGCATTTGTCGACTTCCTCGCAACAATGACAACTGAACACCCGAATACCATTGTGAATATTGGAAATCACAACAATTGCGCCTTTTGCATTCGCGACAATTACACAGGCAGACCCTTGTCCATTGTTGAACTGTGCCGGACAGACGGAAAAGATTTATTGTCCTCCCAATGAATGATGGCCGCCCTGTTTTTGTGAGATCTGCGCATGTATCATCGATTAGTCTGATCAGGCACGTCCGTCTGATTTCATGAAAGGACGCCGCCATTGTGCTAATCGCTTCTTACTCTGCAAAAGAGCATTGTATTTATAAATAATTTATATGTATTTATTTATATAAACACCTATTGTTAGCAACTGGTATTGAAATAACGCTAAATAGTCAAGAGAAGTTTTAATTTGGCGTTATCAACATGTCTTTCTCAGTGAAAACAGACTACGTCATTCATTGTGACAGGTAAACATAATTGATCAGCTATCGGAAGGGCTGCGCAGTTCAAGCTTCCGCCGGTTATCTTTCATTTTGAGGACATAGGCATCTGTTGATGGGATTGGTGCTAACAGGACTTGAATGTGTATTAAACAGTTTAAAATAAATAAAAAAAAAGTTCCGCTACATTTAGAAAATACAGGAATATAATATCTGAAATAGATACTGAACAAAAAATCAATACGAAATCCAGTTACTTACAATCAACAAAGCCTTCCAGAACACCTCAAATAATATCAATGTAGACTCAAATGATATTAATTTGTAAATAATTTGAAAGAAATGCCTCTAAAATGGCTGCTGTGTTGTCACGTGACGAGCAAGACTCAATCGTATAGCTCTATTGTTGGCAAGTGCTCTGGAAGTGTGCCTCACTTCTAATAGCGTCTCTTCGCGATTAGCATACCGTGACTTTAAAACGCATGACTCGTGATCAATTGTAGCATGAAGCATTTCCGGTGGAATGTTGGCAACATGCTACTGTTTGCTTGCCTTCAAATCAGGCAGAGACAGTACTCCATCCTATAGACTCTTACTTGATAATGCTTCAGATATCCCTCAGCCAGAAATCACAGGGATTCAAATCCGAGATCGTGGAGGCCACGCATCTGGAAAAACTCTGGATATTATGCGATCATTGCCGAAAGTGACGCGAAGCAATTCACTGGCTGAACGACATGACATGTTGCTCCATCTTTCATGAAGAAAATGAGCTCTTTCTGGCAAGGCATCACGCTGCATTGCGCATCCAGTAGGTATTCGACTTAACAGGAGCTCAAATTGAACATGTTCTCTAACTAGCTTTAAAAGTCTTTTTATTGTAGTGTTTCAGTCTATGTTTACAGCACCATATTTTTCCCTGGTGGTGATTCACCACATTTGAACCGATTTTTTTTTCGTAGGAAATCGCTTCCGCTTGATCAAATTAGCACATATACCAATTTTCCGTGAGATATTTTTTTTCGAACCCTTTTCCAGAGAGTTGAGACTAGGGTCACTTTAATTACAATTACCAGGTATGTGAGCAAATGTGAGAAGATTAAAAAATAAGCTCTTTTATTAAGGTTTTATTAAGGTTTGTTCCAGTGCATATTCCATAGATGGAATCACCAATCAGTTTTTACTTTATTTAAAGAGACGAAAGCTGGCATAGAAAGTTACGATCGTCTTTTCAAGGAACTCTTTACCGTTAAAATTAAAACTCAAATTGTAGCACAAATTAATGCCCATGTTGTAATTCTAAATCACCCAACACGGCTGATTCTCCGTTTATATTTAATTTATTTAAACGACTGGTCTTAAACTTTCTTAAATATTCTCGTTAATCTCTGTTATGAATTAATTATGACCGCATATCACAAGAGAATTTCATTAAGATCAATTTAATCGCTTCATGTTTTTTTATATTCAAGAAAATAAACTCCAACCATCACTTGACATAGTTCCGCGAAACCGTTAAATATCTTTTTAATGAGTCCATTTTTTTTTTATTTAATGCTTTGTGGGATTTTTACGACTTTCAATCCGTCGTTTATCTTTGTGTTGTCTGCAAAAGCTTTGGTGATTCATAAATTCATAGATATGTACGAAATTCAGTGCATATGAATTTACGGTTATCCTTCTGCTAATGCTTATACAAATTTTTCAAGCAATTTTTCGCTTCAAGTCGACAATAGCGTTCCTGGTGGCAAGAAACAAAACTTGGAAGATCCAAACAAAGTAGCAACATGGTGGACTGAAACTGTTAGCAATGCTCACCCTTGAATGGACTTGATATGAGACTTTGTTGCTATTATTTTAAATACAAAAAAAAAAAGATTCTTATGCAAGAAAATCATGAGATTATGACCAAAATTCGAAACCTACCGTATTTACTCGCATAATTTCCCCTTTTTTTTCCTCAAAATTTTGACAAAACAAAGGGGGGTGGGGAAATTACGCGATGTTTTTCAATTTGAGGAAAAAAAATATGGTGAAAGTGTAAGGAAAACCATGTTAAATATTGATTTTTAAAGCAAGAAATGTAATTAACAACAATTTTATTAACACGCAACATTTAAAATATAAGAAATCACATCTCAACATTTGTTTTTTCTTCAAAGTACAGTTAAGCAATAGGCATGCACGGAAGTGTGTGTGCGACTGTGACGTAATATCTTAACTCACGCAGCGCAGCCCGCCATCTTTATAGCTGCTCACTGCATGACGTCAGCATCTCCTGCCTGTTAATAGAGAACTTAACTTTATTCGCGAACTTCACGTTTTCACAAAACACTCGAAATTGTTATACTGATTCAGAAGGAGTCTGCTCTTGTACTGACCGGGGTGGGGGTGGAATCTTCCCCCAAAGTAGCGTGGGATAGAGAAATGCGATAGTAACGGTACATTGTCGCGTCGTCGTGAGTTGAACGCCAGTCAAGATCATGTTGGAAACGCGTTGAAGTAGAGGTGGGGAAATTATGCGATAAAAATAAAAATTGAATTTTTTAATCCACAAAAACTGGGGTGGGGAAAATACGCGATGGGGGAAATTATGCGAGTACATACGGTAAATGTCTGACTATGAATGGATCTCATACTTTCTGACATCTGTTAATTTGAAAATTAAATTCGGGATATTGAATTTTTAAATAAGGACATCATCAACTCTTCATAATGTATTGAAAAATGTATTTAATGACCAAAAGAATTTTCGGAAGACATTACTTTTTCCTTTTTCAAGTTTGTTACCAATAACAAATTCGTTTGGTCATTAAATATATTTTTCAATATATAATGAAGAGTTGATGATGTCCTTATTTAGTAATTATGCAAAGAAGTAGAAAGCAGTTGAAGAAGAAATATGGAACCGTAACTTAGGTTGAATTTTTGATTGTCCTGTATAAGCTTACGTAGAGAATGTTCAAAAAAACATTAAATCATGACCTTTTCAGGAACGTAAATGTACATAGCACTAGCGTAGCGAGGAGAAGTTCTTCGGGTCGTAACTGCTCCTCCCGATTGCATCTGGAAATTGAAGAAATGTTGCATTTTGGATCTTTTTTTATTGGAAAGCCATCCTTTTGTTTGAAACCTCCCCCCTTTCCCATTGCAAACGTTTTTTTTTTGAATGACAACATATCCTCTACATTCAAAATTTCTATATTCCAAATTGATGTAGAAACAATAAAACTGTAGAAAAAGCATTTCTATTAGTTATTTCAACCAAAAATGGTTCTCTCCAAATTTTGTTCCAATTATTATTTATACGATGATTTTCCTCTCCCAATCTTTTCCATAAAATCTTATGATAGAAATCTTATGATAGAAATAAGTAATACGATAGGTTTCCTACCCATTTCTTATAAGAAAAATTAGACGTAACGTTTTCTGTTTAAAAAGTTGAAAATTTCTAAGTTTTATTATGTAGGTCAGTATTTCCCCAGTAAGTTCTCACTTTATACTCCAAAGTAAAGTTATGCATCATTTTTTAAGTACAGTGGTGGTCAAAATTATAAGGACAAGGGAAAAAAATCGCCAAACTTGGTTACAGTTGGCTGGAAAATTATGCAAATTTTATGGCTGGAAACCAACGATAAATGCAGCATTTTTTATTAGTTTTTATGGAAATATATGGGAAATTCACATTCATAAAATGTATTTTGGATTTATTCAGCACTGTGATATGGACAAAATTATAAGGACAATGCTATTTGTGTGTTCTAAAAAGCAAAATTTGTATGTTTTTTGTTCAGCACACGGCACTCCCAGACGATATAAATGCATAGTAAGAGTTTGCGAACGTCATATTCTATTTTTCAGTCATGCCACGAGGTACGAAACTTTCGGAGTTTTAGTAAGGGAAAGTGGTTGCTTTTAAAAGTTTAGGACTTACTGTACATCAAATTTCGACAAAGCTGAATAGATCGAGAACGGTTATTTATAATTTTCTTAAAAATCCCGAAAAATATGGACGGCAAAGACGTATAGGTAGGCCATCTTCTGTTTCTGTGCCTGTGAAAAGAATGATAATAAGGCGAGCTTGCTCCAAAAAACAAACATCAACGGAAATTAAACGGGAATTAAACTTACGATGCAGTGTTCGAACTGTTCGACATGTTTTACAAAAAGAAAAAAAGGTTCGTTAGGAAAACTTAGGTCACGACCACTCTTACAAAAGTTTGTAAGAGACTGAGGATGGAGTTTGTCAAAAAATGCATTACTATGGAAAAAGAAGTGCGATGATATTATCTTTTCTGATGAGAAAAAGTTTAATTTGGATGGACCAGATGGTTTTCGCTACTTCTGGTATGATCTCCGTAAAGAAAAAGAAATTTTCGCAAACCATAGATTTAGAGGTGGCTCAGTGGCTGGTCTGAAGAGGTTTCGCAACCCGGCGGAACCACTGCAATAGTTTTTGTGCAGGGCAAAATGAAGTCTGAGAGTTATATTTACATATTGGGCAATAATCTTTTATCAGAAGCACCGTCAATTACAAGTGGAGACTTTTTGTTCCAGCAGGGGAATGCCTCAGTACATGTTTCTCAAACTTCGAAAGCATGGTTTGATGCTAATTTCGTGAAATTACTTGATTGGCCGGCCAGAAGCCCAGATCTAAATCCAATGGAAAACCTGTGGGTTATTCTGGCACACGAAGTATACAAAAATGGTGTTCAATATCAAAATAAGCAAGAACTCATGTCCTCCATCGAAAAAGCCTGGAAAAACATTTCTAAAAACGTTCTTAAGGAACTGTCAAACTCTATGACGTCAAGACTGATGAAAGTGTTGAGAAGAAGGGGGAGATTATTAATTATTAGTATGTTTTAGGCCAAAAACATTCATTGTCCTTATAATTTTGGCCAGTTTTTACAATGACATTTTTTGTTTAATACGGCAAATCATTCATATTTTGCATTTTCCAATGTTTTGCATTCTACAATGATTTCTAGCATAAAAAAGCATTTTATGTATACATTTCACTTTATTTACTTCAGAAATAAATTTTTTCTGTGAAATTTTCAGTTGTACTTATAATTCTGACCACCACTGTACATGACCATCGAAACCTATTGTTTACATCGAATCTACGAAAATTATCTTATCTTACAGACTATATATAAACTGATTATATATAAAAAATTTATAAGTGCATCCCACATCGCAATAAAATTAACTTTTATTTCTTACAAATTGCTACTAAAAGGACTTGTTCCTTATAACTGTTGTTTTGGCAGGTAATTTGAGAGTAGCACACATGTAAATATAGTGAGGTTAGCGCACACTTCTTCTACTACTTACATTTAATCTTCATTACTCCTACGAAAGGAACATATTTTAAAAATTTTATATTTGCTTGAAAACTTTTTAATCAAATTACTCAAATATTATCAATATAAAGAATAGAAATAAGGGGGGCAAATATTTAGTTTAGTATGAGCTCAAACTGTCGGTGCGAAGCGTCAACAGCGCCAGAGCGAAGTGTGTGCGCTAATTAGCTGTAGGTTAGGTAAGTTGAAGTATGACTCCCTCCAGGATGTTTATAATTGCAAAATTTTAAAAATTAGCTTACATGTTAAAACAGGAATTTTTCAAATTTTTCAAATTACTAAATGCAATGCAATATTCTCAGAAATGATTTACGCTGCTCTCACAGTGCGCTACTCTCACGTAACCGGCAATTTAATATTCTATTCTTGGTAATGAATTATCCGCGTTTTATTTTCTTTCTTAGAGATAAGGTATAAAGGAGAAAAATAAGACTTCCTCATTTAATCACTTTATTTTTTCTGATGGTAAATATTGCATTATATTCAACTCCTAAATTAATTGGAATATATTTATAATATTAGTTCTTTTATAATTAGTTTATTTTTCCAAACTTCTTTTCCACGAGATGTCGTGTCCATCTAGGTTTGGGATAGACCTTTTGCATACTTTGCCAACTGTATTGACTAGATTTCTCATTCTTTCTTATTTTACATTTTTATTCCAAAATTTTCACTTTCTATGAAGAATGAGAGAAAAGGAAATTTGAGCCTTTTTCAATTTCGAAGTAATTAAATATGAAGAGAAATAAAAAACATCCAAAGAATTGGTGGAGATGGGTGATTGCTTTCTATTTCATGGTGAAAGAGATATGAGAGTCAATATTGTTGATGTGGTCTAAGAACTCAGGGAGTATGATACGGTCATGGGTTCATACCCCAAAAACATCATCAACATGCAGCAAAAACGTCATCAACATATCGCCACCATACGATGGGTTTAAAGCTAGTCGATTGGAGAACGAATTTTTTTAAGGAATGCATGAAACTGTTGGCAATGATGGAGCTTAAGGGAGCTCCTTCTCTTTGTTGGTAAAAAAGATTATTGGCGGAGAAGAATGTGTGTTGGTGACAAATTTTATTGCAAAATATAGAGAATCCGCTTCGATGTGAGTAAGATACACTCATTAACAAAAAAAAACGACGCACCTAGAAGAAGTTGTCCGATGGAGACAAAAATTGGTGGAGAGGAAGATTATGTACAGAATAGAAAATGATTAAACTTTCAGACAAATTGAATGATTTATTTCAGAGTTACAGAGTTACAAAGTAACGAGCTCAATAAGGTGTTGACCCACCTCTACCCTGAATGCAAGCTGCCACACGACGTGGCATCGAGTGATAAAGCTCACTGATGGTCTTCTGCGGTATTTCTTGCCAAATTTGCTCCAATTGTCGGGCTAGGTCATCCACATTCCCTGGTGGATGCAGTCGCCTTCCCATCATATCCCAGACATGCTCGGTTGGAGAGAGATCTGGGGATCTGGCTGGCCAAGGAAGTGTTTCACAAGCTGCAAGACAGGTCATAGCAACACGTGCCGTATGTGGTCTGGCATTATTTTGCTGAAAAATAAGGCCAGGGTACTGCAAAAGGAAGGGTAGCAAAACAGGTCTCAGAATGTCGTCGACGTACCGCTGTGCTGTAAGTGTGCCGCTAATGACGACCAGAGGGGTCCGGCTATCAAGGGAAATGGCACCCAAGACCATAACTCCTGGTTGAAGGCCCGTGTGGCGTGCAATATTGAAAGCAGAATCGCCACGCTGCCCTGGGCGTCTCCAGACACGTCTGCGACGATCGTCAGGACACAGTTGGAAGCGGGATTCTTCGCTAAACACTATACGTCCCCAGTCAGCATCATTCCAATCGGATCGAGCCAAGCACCACTGTAATCTGGCCCGACGGTGTGCAGACGTGAGTGGTAGGTGGCGTAGCGGTCGGTACGAGCGTAGCTGTCGTTCTCTCAACTATCTGTGAATGGTCATGGTGGACACTCGTGTGCGGTTCGCACGTCTGATGGTTGATATCGATGATCCAGGCGCTGTGACAGCTGATCTGACAATCACTCTATCCTCCCGCTCTGCTGTGGCCCTAAAGCGACCGCTAACTTCAAGACGCTGAAATCTGCCATTGTCCACCCATTCCTGCCAGCATCTTCTAATCGCCGCATCACTTCGACCCATATAACGAGCGATTCTCCAATTTGCCCAGCCTGCCTCTTTCAATCCAATGATACGACCTCTTTCAAACTCTGATAGTTGCACGTATGAGCTCGAATCCTGTGACGAGGCATTTTTTCAGTAGTTGAAGGTATCCTAACTCGCAATGCAACAGAAATTTTGACATCAGATTGAGAATCGCTTCTTTTATACACCTGCTGAGTGCGCAGTTCCGATGCGCTGTAGCTCTCGCTATTCATTCATTGGACACCAAAGTTTAATCATTTGCATGGGCGGTCCCAATGTCTTTGCATACGAAATTTCATTACAATCGGACAGCTCCTTCTAGGTGTGTCGTTATTTTTGGTAATGAGTGTATTTTCCTCTCCAAAAATCAGAAACATAATTTCCTATCCTAAGGATCCCACGCTCACTCCCTAAAACAAGGTAACTACCCGATTCTGTGTTGCTGTGGCCAACATTATATTGGTCAAATTAAATGTTCCCTCGGTAGCGCCTGCTCGAATAGCAGCAAGATGTCAAAAACCTAAAAAGTAAAAACCTATCGCCTTCACCATCCACGCCAGCATCCGCGATCACTCCTACAACTGGAATAGAGTTACCATTCTATCTCAATCTTCCATGTACAGTTCCAGAAACATTGAAGAATGTGTACAAAATCTCAAAGCAGGCTCCAACTTGGGTCAGTCTAAATGAAGGCCTACACCTCCACTATATTTGGAAATGGCTTCTCTTCCCAAACACCCCCTTTTAAGAAACGACGATCTCTCTTCGCCGATTTTCTCCCCCAACCTAACCTTCCCGCCAATATCTATCTTTTCGCCAACAACCGCCAGTTACTCCGATGCTCTCAGACCTATCTCTCTCCCGTCCGCATTTTAACTATCTATTTATGCGAAACGTCTCGTCTGTCTTTCTTTCAATGATGTGGCAAATACCCCAAAGTCACGTATGCAGTAACTTCGCCCATAGTCACATTAGGACTACGGGTTCTTGAAAAATAAACTAATATTTTTTTAAGAAAGTTTTTTCTGAAATTAACTATTTACTAATTAATTTTAAATGAGATTATAAATTATTCTTAATAAGTACAAGTTGCAACCCATGAAATATTCACGGAAGTAAAATAAATACTCCTTTTTTTGAAATACGGTAAAATTTTTCAAAAACACAAGATAGAAACAGATGCTCTAAGCTCATTTTTATAAGGAGATTTGTTTATACTTAAGTATCCTGTTTTTACTTGTTTTTGAATTACAATTTTTGCATTGATTTAACGTAATGAAAGATTATTTTGTTTTGTATACAAGTTTAAGTAAGTATTGAACAACGCACCAACATTAAATCAACTAATTTTTCTTTTCAAAACGACAGTACTTAGTGTATTTGTAATTATTTTTTCATTCTTTTTTTTCGCCTTGCATTGGATTCGAATCGAGGACCTCCATAATCGTAGTCAAGAACGCTAGCCACTGGACTACTCCAGTTAATACAATATTCTCTCTTCGACTCTCTCCACTTTGATTGATGACAAACATCCGTTTTTTGCGTATATTATACAGCTCCATTAGCAACAATCACAACCATCGCAACAATCACACTACGCCCAACAATTGAGTCTGTTTCATGCGCAATAATCACATGTATAATACAGCTCTACAACAATCACATTTTTAATAATAAGGAAATTAAAGCACACATTGATTACAAACATACCAAGAAACATAGAAACATCCCGAAGGACAGTTTTTGCCTATTAATAGGATGATTCTTTCCACAAATATCTGCATCAAAATTATTGAAATTTATTTTGAATATCAGTCATCAATATTGGCTTAATCATCAATATATCGTTTGCAATATTTTAAGCCTGTTAATATCACGATGCAAATATCAAACTCTGTTTTATTGCTCATTCCATTTCTCTATCAGTGTCTGATCTATAACAAAATTCCCAGAGTAGCCACCATTCCATTAGCGTTTGCAGTTGACCTTTGGCGTCGGTGTTTCAATTAGGTGTAATGCAATGAAACTAATGACTCACCGACCAATTATCCCTGAAGTTCTGCTAGGGAAATGCATTGTTAAACTCCGTGTTTGAGGCTACTTGTAAACCATTTACAGTAAATAAATTATCGCAGTTTTAAGACTCGCTCTTCAAAACTATCATAACTTCGAAGATAGCTTTGTTCGTTGAACTATCCTATTACAAATCCTTTTTTTTTGTCTCTCGTAGATATCAAAATTATTGAAGACAATAAACAGAGACTCAGAATGCAGCGAGACAATTTTGAGGACTGGGCGAAAGGTGGAAACCAAAATAATCGTGCTGAAAATTTTAGTTGCATCATCATCATGCCTTGGTATGAAGTTTTAAAGAAAGCCATCTAGATGTTCTAGCAAGAGATTTTTGGGAGAGGAGGTCATTCTGAGGGTACGCAAGGGCTGGGAAACGAAGGAAGTATGCCTTAAAATAGGCCGCGAGGTTGGCGTTGTCGCTAAGACACTGGCCCTTCATCTCTGAGTCCCGGGTTCGGTTCTCATGTGGGTTTCGTGATGGTGGACGATCCGCTCTGGGCAGGTTTTCTCGGGGTTCTCCCGTTTCCCCTGCGAGCCTACCACCATACTTTCTCAGTCTTTCTCTCATCTGTCCTCATTTCCGTGGGTTTAGCACAATAGATCTTTCAGGTCGTAGTGCTTCCTGCCGCCCACATTCGCCCCAAGTAATAATAATAATAATAATAATGCCTTAAAACAAAGTTGAACCATAAATAAGCTACATATTAAATTTGACAGAAATCCCACTGGGGCAATTTTAGCCAACTGTTCATGCAAATAGACAAGCAAAGAAAAAAAGAAGTTGAAATGGAGTTGTAAGAAACCTCGTGTCCAGAAACAAAACTGAATGTAAAACATAAATAGCAGTAATAAACTTCTGTATTTCTACAGCATACATCGCAATACACATAGTGATTCATGTCAGAAACATCGGAACTTCAGCACAATTACCTGCGGGACAATTGAGAAACTTTATTTCTACTTATGTCCAATTGAAAGAAAGATAGCTAAGGGAGCTTAAATGAAACCAATTACAACAAATAAGAAGTCTTATTTTCAGTAAAAAAAATAATGAGGAAAGATGGAGGTCTTTAACAATGTTCGTCTTTGTATTTCGCTCTTCAAGACTCATTTGGTTTATTTGTGGTTTTTTGAAAACAGTACGGCTTTGAAAAGAAGAAAAAAGATATTGTGCGCAGTGGTCGCTAAAGGATTTTAAACATGAACATTTCTAGTTTGTTTGTTTTGTTAATGAAGGATTCGTATTGATTTTTTTTTCTTACTTTCTTTAGTTACAGATGTAGGATACTTGGAGGAAATAGGATATGACAAACTGGACGGATAGACAGGGTTTGCCAATTCCGGTTCCCTATCAGCAGGTTTTTCAAGTTCAAGTTTAGATCGTTAGGAGGCGGTGATGCTATTGACGTAGCAGTACCCGGGAATTTTTGATTAGGAAATCATTCCTATACCCTGATGTTTGTAATTTTCTTTGTCTCCTGTAATCATTGGACGAAACCGGTCGTGCTCCTAAGTAAATTTTTTAATGAGCATAATTTTTGGAAATATTTTAAATGTGTGTTGGTCAATATCACTTTGATATAATTACTGCACATGTTAGATTTGTTATTTTTATTAGAGTTAATGCCAAATCGAGTTGTTAGCAGTAACTGAAAATGACTGATTCCCTCAGTTAACTTAGATGATTTCAGTTTTATTTTCTTTCTTTCTCACGCTCTCACTTGGACTTATTGTGAATTTTGTTAGTAGAAGATTCTATGACAATTCATCTTTGAGACTGAAAGATGCTCAAAAGATAAGCAAAAGCCAGGCCATAAAAAGAAATCTGTTTCAATCATCAGTAAAATGCATTGATAACTGCTTAAATACTTTTGCGCGTATCTTTTTGTCTAAAACGAAATTATTCAACTTTCTTTTCAAACGAACTGGAGAAATAAAATTTCTTTGTTTGAGCATCTGGATGTAGAATTCCTTCGGTATTTAAAGTCAATCTAATGGAAGCTTTTTTTAGCTAATGAACGAACATTTCATTATTCCACTTCGTATTTTCTTCTTTGTTTTTCTGTCTGTCCGTTTGTCACGCTAAAACGGCTAGACTGATGTCGATGAATTATAGTACTTTTGCTTACTTGTACTCCAACGTAAAATGTATTTGTCTTTTCAGGTCTTTATCCCTCCCATCCACCCATAAAAAACGAACCTCTCAATATCTCGATAAAGCGGATTTCTTTAACAATTGAGAACGAAGCTTAGTTATGATTCAACGTAGAATATGAGTATCATTATTTTGTTCTATACCCTTACTTCCGGAGAACTGACCATCTTCTTCGTGTATGCTGGATCTCCACTATGCGATGGACAACTGAGGATACCTCTACTTTAACATAGAGCCAAAATTTGTTGCTAGAGGGCAATAATAATGTAATCGTGTTTTTTTAGCGGTCGAATAGTAAAGGCGCTGTTCCTCGTGTTGAGAAGCTGGATTCATTTCTCGATGGAGGTCACGGATTTTTTTTCCCAGGGTGTTTTTTCGAACCGTGTCACGCAACCTTTCTAAATTGGGTTAAAGTTGAGAGACCATCGGACTGATCAAACGATTCAATTTCAATCCAACGGTATTTGAATCTTTGGGAGAAGAGAAACTAAAGTAAAACTCCAATGCCTCGATGAACCTGCAGATGGGACGCTTCAACTTTAGTTAAAGTAAATCAATAAAAGAATTTAGTTAATGTTATATTTTATAGATAGGAATAAAGTTTAACGTGTATAACATTGACTAAAAAAACAAATATCAGAAATGTGGGTTTTTTTGTCTTGTGCATTTCTGATTTTGGATTTTTTTAGTTAATAATAAGCACGTTAAACTTTATTTCTATTGATATTCTTGTTTTGGGTTTATTTTCTTTGCCCACATTAAATCCCTTTTAACCTGATGATATCAGAACGAGAGGTTTAAATAATTTATGTGTTTTTAATTTTTATTCTGTGTGGGTTTTTTTTTTTTTTTTGGTTCAGGTACCATTTGCGGTTGCGAAGATGGGATCCTTAACCGTTGCACGCACTCTACGCTGACCATGGAGGGTAAAACTGACTGAGGACATCTATTAAAGCAGAAACGGCCGTCCCACTTTCCCGTCCGTGATAGCTAAGAGTGCAAATAGGTCTTATGCATTTCTGATTTTGGGATGGGGGGTATTATGTTTTGCCATAGAATCATTAGGAATTCGTTCAAAATTTTTTTTTACTTAAGAAAATTAAAAAAAAAATTTTTGAAATCCAAAAAAGAGAAGCAAAAAAATGCTCCAATTTTAAAGTTGGCTTCATTTCCACAATTTAAAGCAATTTAAGGTTTTACGTTAATTAATATTTCCCTTTTACTTAAATATGTTCTTTCAAAAACTTTTTAACAATTTTTTTTTAGAAATGGTTTAAGGAAATATAAAACTAATAAATGAATTCTTCAACGAAATACTCAGCCGATTTACGAAAACTTATGTTTAAAAATTAGGGTTAAGATTTTTTTTATCAATCTGTTCTTCGCTTAAGGCAACAGTTCCTTCAGAGTTATTAATTATTCGGGAAATCAGATTTGCCTTCATTTTTCCTTCAGTTCCGAATAATTAAAAGTCCGGTCAATAATTCATTAAACTTGCACAGCTAATGATGTAGACAACCACCAGAAAAACCTAAAGTTGAACCAGAGTTACCATCAAGTCTACATAATTTAAAGATTCATAATGAAAAAACCAATTGTTGATAACTGCTATGTTAAGTTGGTTTTCCATAAATTAAATGTGTTAAAAAGTTTCTTAGAATGTCATGAAAGCAAAAATATTCATTTGGGACTGCATTTTCTAGAATTTCCTAAATGTTTTAAGTTATTTAAGAAGTTGGATATTTTAATGATAGTTAATGCTATTCAAAATGAAAATTAAACTGTCGACGTTAAAGTTCATAAATAAAAATCCGGTTGATTCAGACTTACGAACATTCTTACTTAACGAGCAAAATTTTCAAAATATCAAACAAGGCAAAAAAAACAACTGTCCTCATAGTAAACACGAAACGTAAGGGACCCAGCACATGTTTCATTTTCTGCAAATAATGATTAAAAAAATATAAAATGTAATTAAGAAAAAAAATCAAAATAAAACGAAACAAGAAAACATGGTCGAAAAAGAAGATTCGAATCTGGGTTATGGGGGTTACAATTCAATATACTATCACAGCAAAGAACACAAGATCAATAAAACCACTCAGAATATAAAATGTTAAGAATACTCTTTCTTCATATTGTCATGTGACCTGACCAGTGAGTGACCGGAAATCGAAACTTTCGTGTTTCATCATCTACACAAGTTGTCCGGTTTCCTTCAAGCTAGCACTCATGAGTGTACGGCTTACAGTTTGGGTTTTATAGGTGATGACAATAATATATCACTATGTCTGTCCGACTTGTAGTTTTGGGCTTTAGAAATAATGACATCTTTCGGCCACTTCCATTTCTTATGAGATAGAAATTGACCGGGCACTACATTCGCATGTTTTCACACCTCTACAAGCTGTAACGATTCCAATAGGATAATTGATTGATTGATTGATTGATTGAATTGTGGTGATGTGGGGAGGCAGGGAATTTATAGGTCTACCGAATAGGGTATACTCATGTCTGTCCGACTTGTAGTTTAGATTATATAATCAGTGACAGAGCAGACGGATGGACAAAAAGAACATAAGAGTTTAACCCTTTTATAACTTTCTTCTACTGGACTGCTAAATCGGCCATTTTTCAGCAATTTTCAAATTTATAATATTCTTCGAATACTTTATGTGAAGAGAAACTTGGACTTGTAAACCATATGTAAATGTAACATGTATGCATGCAATTACAGACCGTTGTCCTTGTTCATTCCCTTCCCAAGTTTTAAGAACTGTTTATTCCCTGGTTTGAAGGAACCAGGATTAACTACGTTCGCCAATTATCTCGTTTTTCGTCTCCATAAAACCTTTTTGTAAACCCCTACCCAAGGTAACTCACATCTCGGTTTTGCGACCCTCATTCTGACAACTAAGTTTGGTCAAGATTTTGAGAGACAATCTTAAGAAAAAACATTCAGACATAACCGAATTTATATCAATATTAGGAATATGAATTTAACCTATTTACTTAATATAAATATATCGTAAATAAATACAGTCAATATTAGATCTTCTGTTTTATCTAGGAAAGATGGTTTACTGAAACAATACATTTCTTCCTTCCAGTTCTTTGCAGAACTATGCTGTTAACATAATCCCAGAATGCATTGCGAAAAGAAATAGTTTTCCGCTTTCCAGTGAAATTACCTTAGAAATGACAGCCCGTTTACAAAAACGAGATAAAGGCTAAATCTAGTTACTGATAACTAGGTGCTCTTCCGTTAAACCAGGATATTACTCAAAGTCTACAAAAAATTAGAACTAGATGCCATTAGTGGAGGCTAATTCCCTCGGAGATTTGTTGACTATTTTTTCCAAAGAAAACCAGTTCCTGGAGTACAATCAGAAGAAGTTATTTCCCATTATAGTCATAGAGACATAGAAATAAAAATAAAAAGAGAAATACCCAAGTCATTGAAAGAAATCAAACAGCAATGACAGTGAATTTTATTTTCAAATTCTTCAGTTTTTACAAATATATAGCTAGCAAGATGTTATCAAAAAGATTGGAATAATTATCGGTATTTCCTAACAAAACTTTTAACTAAGAAATCTTATTGAAAAACTTTACATCTATTAGTCGAGTTGAAATATATTTTAATTTAAAACTAATCCGAAAAGACAGATAAACCAGTAGAAGTGGTAAATTTATATTGTGAAAAGGAAATAAATAAATGGTTAAGTTATTTTACTGATTACTGAGATTCGATATTTGGCATTGGTTTTATAAAAATTATTATTAATTAATTAATATCAACAGGAAACATTATTACGGATTTATATAATTCCGAGTTTTTGTTTATTGATATGTTGATAATATAAAGTCTAAAAAGGATTCGACGTTGCCAAAGGCACAAAAAGTAATACCAAATATACAAACATCGTTTTGCTATTTGTATGTGTGTAAAGAGACAGAAGATAGCTACATATTATGAATATTATCATTGATACAAAACTAATTAACTAACAAGTATTTCTTTATTATGAATCAAATGATATAAAGTAAAAAAACAATAAACTTTGAATAGTAAATATTCCAAGAAAAGTCGCTAAAAACATATAGCTTCAAGAAACATCCGAAGTAGGTGCCCATTGGCTCAAGAAAAAAAATATCTTATTAATGCTGTTCTCAAGGAGATAGAGAAATGATTTATATCTTTAAAGAAACACACTTTAAACATCTACAAAACTAAAAAAAAAAAAAACGCGTCAAAGTTAATTGAATGTTTAAAAAGTTACATTGAAAATTGATAATTTATGTTAACAGTAAAGCGCGATAATCAAAAGATTAGCGAAATTATGTTTCGTTTTAGGCTTTGCATTTCTATGTTATTCGTGCAATCCCCGTGAGGTTTCGAAGATTTTTCTTCACTGCTTGAGTTTCTATTAAAGTGATGGTATTTGACCATAGACACCTTGTTACACCAAAATCATCATCTTACACCTTCTACCCAATGGTTTTAAGGGAACAGATAGGTTTCATCTGACCAATGCAAAGCTTTTATATCTATTGACTATACCGTTCAAATGGAAACAGGCCTCGTCGCTGAAAAAAATATCAGTTTCAAGGTTCCGCTGGTGTTTTCGTCTTTCTTCAAACAACTCATAGAACTCCAACCGTCTATCAGGTCGTCACCGTGAAGTTCTGCATAAAATGCATGTGATAGGATGGTAATTTGATAGGATGACATGTGATAGGATGGTAATGATTGGAGAATAGAATCCTAAGGACACGGATGCTTCACTGATGCCGCATTCCTGTGCCACAGTTCTTGTTGACTGTATTGGACTGACTGTCACCTTAGATAGTACGTCATTGATTGTGCCTGCCCTGTTGCTATACGTGGCCGTCCTGAATGTGGTTTGTCTTGAATACTGCCTGTTAGTCTTGAATGTTCAGTAAACGACCAATAATTGAGTGATATGGCATAGGTTGAGCTGGATGTGTAGTATTGTAGCTCAACCTGTAGTATTCAGCTGCTCTTCCCATTGACTCATGCCTGCAGCATGAATGAGAACCATTTCCACCTTTTCTTGAACTGTATACATTAAGGTTTGCTGCCCAATTAACAGGTGACCCTAGCACTCGCCCAACATGCACACACACAATGCACAACTGCACCAAACGACTGACACACGCACACTAATATCGCGTAAACTGCTATGAACCGTGTGGTACTGAATCATTTGGCTATACGCCGATGCCTGACAGAGTATCATTTCTGAGTGTTTGGCCTTTTGTAGCATGAGGCTCGTGTCATTGTACGTCAAAACATTGAAAATTCAAGCGTATTATATTGAAAACCACATATTTTCAACAACTTTCCCCTCTTTCCTTTTTTCGCTATTGGCACAAATAATGGACTTAATAAAGTTCTAGAATTAAAAAAGGGAGAACAAGAACAAAACCAGCACATGAATAAATTAAAGTTGCCTTTCTGTTTCAATTATGGGAAGGAGTTGAGAACAGCTGTTTCGTCCTTCCACAGACTCATCAGCCCAACCCTGCCTTCCTGATAAGGAAACCAGAAAGGTAAGATCCTATGTGAGGATCACCGACCGACCTGGCAGTGACCCTACAAACAAGAAAAGCAAAAGAATTAATTGATGTGTCGTCAAAAAAGGGAGAACAGGAATAAAACCAGCACCCTTTTTTATCCCATTTTTAATCAATTTGCACATGACGTTAAATGTTTTATTTAGCTTAAATAGCTTTTTTGAACCTTTAGTTCTTGTATTTTAATGCCTTTTTGCCTACTAGTTGTAGGAAAAGGCTCTTTCTATGTTTTTTGCTTCATGTAAAGAGTTTTCTAAATTAACTAGAATAAAAGGTTATTTTTGTGATTTGCCTTTTTTGGAAGCACTTATTAATAAATTTTTACAGACTGGCCTAAAAATTACGAACCTGTTTTAATATTTGTTTTAGGTTAAAAGTGAGTTCGATAGCCCAGTGGTTTACGCGCCGGACTGAAGATTAGAGGAGCCCGGGTTCACTTCGTGATCGGGAATTTTTCCATGGTTATTTCTCTTCCAGATGGATCCTAGGGTTCACTCAGCCCTCTGTGAAACGGTTACCTGGTTTCTTACTCTTAACTAATCCAGTTGGTCGAGAATCCCTGGAAATCTCAACTTCCAGCACTCCCACGAACCTGCACGGCTGAGTGAAACACCTTTTTTCTTATCCTCAAGATTCGCAGTTTTTTGATCAGGTGATGTAAATGACAAAATAAACTATGTTTATTCATGAATGAATGTTTTGGATTAATCTATATTTTAATTTCTTAAGGATAAGTTTAAGAAACAAAGATATTCGAGAACAAAATCTTATCAAGAAATGCAAGAAAGACGCCTTCTTGTAAATTGGAAGCAAAATAAAGTGTGTCAAATTCGAAATACCGTATAAAATTAGAATTAAAACTTAGGGCCATTGTCCAGCCGATAAACAAAGAGCGCCATTATGGCTGCGAATTTTTCAGGCGAATTCCTTGGAGACAATAACAATTTACTTTTCAGAGTTCAGATTACTAGTTTGGAATTATCGTGAAGATATTTACATTGCTTTCTTTTTAAAATCTTTGCTAAATTCTAAATAGATCATAAGAGGAGCTTAGTTTCAAAATCCGTCATCTCCAAAAATAATTTTTTGGAAAATAGGGGTTTGTTAATGCATTCGCTTTGGGCTTTGAAACAGCAAACAGTATCGAAATCGTATCACAATACATTGTTTTTGAAGTTAAACTGTATCAAACATTTTGATTTGAACTTAGCAAAACCTCCATTGGCTCGGAATTTGTAATTTTTGGAGATGGCGGGTTTTGAAACTAAACTCCTCATACAAATATTAAAATGAATCTATTCCTAATATAAACTAAAGAAATCTGTAAACTTTTGTGATTTAAGCGAATGAATTTTTCACGTTGTAATGTTTGTTGTTTTTTTTCTGATTCAGCAGAGTTAATCATTGATCTACTTACAATTAACATTAATCTACAAAAAAAGTCAATATTAATCAATATTATAAATTCTTTAATTCCACAAACTTCCTTTACTTACATCACCTTACATCACAATATTTCGAAGGCCTAGCCGGCCTTCTTTTTCATGCTTACATCATAAACGGAAAAGAAAAACCATCACTTCTTCCCAAACCAAAAATAAAATAAAAAATAATTATGAAAAATATTGTGATGTGAGGTGATGTAAGTAAAGGAAGTTTCTGGAATTAAAGAATTTATAGTATTACTTTAATTATGAAGAATTCATTGTTAATATTAATCATTATTTATAATATGTCAATCCTCCAAAAAAATCACGAGAACCACAACAAAAATAGTTGTTATTAAATTTATTTTAAAACTTGTACTTGAATTGTACTTTTTTTCATTATAGTATATTAAATTAATTTTTAAATTATTCTTTATAAAAACAATAAGGAAATGGTTGAGATTATTGTTTTGAAAACACTTAGGTTATCATCAGATTCAAACTCTCAATTGCAACACTTGTTTTTATTTATTTATGTATTTATTTAATTTTTTGTAGCAGCTGTCCTTTTATATTTATTTATTTTTTCTCATTTTTTTCATTTTTTGTCCAGTGAACCATTATTGACTTTCCTGCAGGAAGAAAGACAGGATAACATTCACTTATACGATTGGTCGAAAGCGAAGCACAACGAAAATAAAACTCGGCCTTCAGGTTTTCTTTAAAAATAAAGAGAGCTTCATTTATTGATTGAGTCTCTGTCCATTTGAAATTTTTTCTCCTTGGTTCATTTTTCTGTTTGTCTGTTTCTAAGGGCATCATTTAAAAATGACCAGACGGATTTTCATGTACTTTGGTACTCAGCTTATTTATGATGCAACCTAAAAGGAAGGCCCATTTATTTTGGTCCTCACATTTCACAATCCTCAAAAAACATGACTCTCAAAAATCCTTTACTTAAATGGATGGACTGAATTCTTCAAAATTTGATACAATATTTATTTATAGTGTTAAGATGTTCCGCTACACGCCATGCAGACAGTTTGGTGCGGATGGGTTTAGCTTCCCAGCAATCTTCGACCAGGAATTAGCTGAGATTCGACGATCATTCCGACGCGCACCCGCCTTTAATCCTTGAATAAGAAACCTAGTAGCCATTTGACAGAGAGCAGGGTGAAACGTAAAGTCCGTCTGAAGAAAAAATCTCGGACTATCCCCGGGAATCGAACCCTGCTTCTCCAATCCGTTTTACGATCTAACTTGCTAATATTGATCTCCAAGCCCAGTCCACAAAATTGACGCTACAGCGCTATTATTCAGTCCCCACCGTGTGATGGATCGTTCAGCGTTTACGTTTTAAACACATCTCTTTGAAATTGCACGTTGATATCGAATCAACGGTTAATCAATTGTCAATCGAATCAATTAACATCAATTGTTTTCTATACATAATTAACAAGGGATTTCTTCGTCTCTATTTCAAAGAAAAAGGAAATGAATTACCAAACGAAAAAGAAAAAAAGGAAGATTCAATTCAAAGAAGCTGTTTCAGTTGTTCTTTTCGTGTTCAGTGAATCAAATACGGGTTTTTGGCCCGATGTCTAATTGCCTGTGTTTTACTGAAATCGATTGTGACGGAGAAACTCTTCCATGTGGACCGATTCACAAGAAGGTCTCTTTAAGCTACGAGATAAACACTCAATAATCTTCCCCTTCAAAAATGGGTTTTCTTAATCAGTACAAGGACATCTTGAGGCAATTCTCTTTAGCCCAACTGGGCAGTAACATGTCCTCTAAAAAAGAATGCATCTCACTTGTTGCTAGTAGCACAAAACTTGTTGAATAAAGAAATATCCAAAATGGAAAAGTAAAGAGACCCGTCGTTTGAAATTATTCATCGTTCATTATTATTATTATTATAATAATTTACATGGACTAATTACCTAACATTTGTTTACTTAGAAACGGCGAGAAAAACAAAAAACGTCCATCGTAGAATGCAATGTTTAAAAAGTTATAAGCAATAATTTATTTTTAAAACGGAATAATGAAAATATGCAGAGAAATTATGATTCGTTTTCGGGTTTTTTTGAAAAAAAAAAGGCTTTAGTTTAATTCGTGCAATCTCCGTGAGGAATGCTGGCACATGAATTTTCTCACCAGTATTTTTTTAGGGAGTTATTTATTGTTTATTTAAGCTTTGAAGACTCCACATTGAAATACTTTATATTCTTTATTCCTATTTGAAGATGAAATTCAAAAGTTACAGAATTCCCCGAGCGAGATTCTGAAGTTTCTCTCAAGCGTCATTACTTTGGAAATTTATTTTGAAAACCCCCGGAATATAAACAGATTCCTTCTTTGTCTGTTGAATGCAGAAACACTGACGTTCAATTGTTGAAAATGCTAATCTGGGGGCACGGCAGTGCCCCCGCCAAGACGAGCCGAAGGCAGGAAGGGCACTACGTACCTTTTCTGGAAGCGTTTCGTCGTATTTTCGAACCCTCATTACTTCGGCCTGGATAATACGAGAGAGCTCAAATTTTCAGGATAAGATGCAGTTAGCAGACTAATGAAATACGCTAAGTTTCATTTATTTCGCTTTTATACTTTGGATTTTATTAATACCTAAAATACGTCGATTCCGTCACTGACTCACTCACTGACTGACTCATGATCATCAAAACCTCTAGGATACTTCCTGAAGTCCTAGAAAGCTGAAATTTGATATAAAGGCTAGGATTAGCATACAAACAACAACAAAAATTAAGAAATCCGTAACTTTCACCCTCCAACCCCTTATAAAGGGGGAGGTTCTGGTTATGTATTTTCGAACCCTCATATCTTCGGCCTGGATAATACTAGAGAGCTCAAATTTTCAGGATAAGATGCAGTTACCATACTAATGAAATACGCTATTTTTTTTTATCTAGCTTTTATACTTTGGATTTTATTAAGATCTGAAATACTTTGTACCCTCAATGCTTCGGCCTAAATAATACTAGAGTACACATTTTCCGGATAAGATGCAAATATTAGACTAATGAAATACGCTACGTTTCATTTATCTAGCTTTTATACTTTGGATTTTATTAATATCTAAAATACGTCGATTCCGTCACTGACTCACTCACTGACTGACTCATGATCATCAAAACCTCTAGGGTACTTCCTGAAGTCCTAGAAAGCTGAAATTTGGTATGCAGGCTAGGATTAGCACACAAACAACAAAAAACTTAAGAAATCCGTAACTTTCACCCTCCAACCCCTTATAAAGGGGGGGGGGGTTCTGGTTATGTATTTTCGAACCCTCATAGCTTCGACCTGGATAATACTAGAGAGCTCAAATTTTCAGGATAAGATGCAGTTACCATACTAATGAAATAGGCTAATTTTTTTTTTATCTAGCTTTTATACTTTGGATTTTATTAAGATCTGAAATACTTCGTACCCTCAATGCTTCGGCCTAAATAATACTAGAGTACACATTTTCAGGATAAGATGCAGTTATTAGATTAATGAAATACGCTACGTTTCATTTATCTAGCTTTTATACTTTGGATTTTATTAATATCTAAAATACGTCGATTTCGTCCATGATTCACTGACTGACTGACTGACTCATGATCATCAAAACCTCTAGGATACTTCCTGAAGTCCTAGAAAGCTGAAATTTGGTATGCAGGCTAGGATTAGCACACAAACAACAAAAAACTTAAGAAATCTGTAACTTTCACCCTCGTAAAGGGGGTTCCGGTTCTTTATTATATAACAATTTCTGATAGGTATATCCCATCCAAAACGTTTCAGGTAAAATAAGTTGCCAGGACTCATATGCTCATAGGGCCTAACGCTTTCACTGTTAAAAAGTTATCAGATCTCATCTTACAAAAAGAAATGAAATCCCACCCAAAACATTTCATGTAAAATAAGTTGCCAAGACTCATATGCTCATAACGCTTTCACTGTTAAAAAGATATGATATCTCATGTAGAGCCAAGCCCCAACTCTACAAGCCCCAACTCTAAAAACCCTCTATCGTGGTCAAAAAGTATGCCTTGGCCGTTTCATGGAACTACTGTATTTCATCCCACCCAAAACATTTCATGTAAAATATGTTGCCAATATGCTCATAACGCTTTCACTGTTAAAAAGTTATCAGATCTCATGTAGAGCCAAGCCCCTCACTCAACAAGGCCTAACTCTAAAAACCCTACTATAACTCCGTGGGATTGTCTGTGTGACAGCCATGAAACGACCAAGCCATACTTTTTGACCAAGATAGAGGGTTTTTAGAGTTAGGGCTTGTAGAGTTAGGAGCTTGGCTCTACATGAGATCTCATATCTTTTTAACAGTGAAAGCGTTATGAGCATATGAGTCTTGGCAACTTATTTTACATGAAATGTTTTGGGTGGGATTTGATCATTTTTAAAAAAAGATAATTACATAAATTGAATAATCACATCAAGTTATTTTGAGAATGATAAGAATATAAACTAACTTTCCTCAAACCTAGTTTGTTTTCCTTTCTAATATGATTTCTTAATGCTAATCTAATATATAACGAATTGATTTTTTTTTTAATATTCTAAGTGCAATGTTTTTAGAATTTTATTGCCATTATAAAATTTTAAATTGCCTACACTGCTAATTTCAATTCCGACTAATAGAATACTGAAATTTACTAAAAAAATTGTAAAATAGTAAATTTCAGTATTGTATTAGTTGGAATCGACAATGAAGTATTGCACTTAACTATTTTTTTAATGAAATAATGAAATATCAATTAATAGCTTTTCAACAATGATTAACTTTTTATAATTCAATTACTTAAGTAAGAATTATATACACATTTGACGTACCGGTAATTAAGTAGGCCCAGTAATCAAGTGATAATGCATTTGACTGCAGGTTGGAGAATGCAGGGTTTAATCCCCTGCGGAGGGAAGGATTTTTTTTCTACGATGAATTCTCCTCCAGACGTATACTAGGGTCCATTCAGTCTTCTCTGCAAAGAGTATGGGGTTTCTTTCCTGGATGTCGGACGACCTTCGGACTGACCATCCGACATGAATTTAGTCCCCGTGCTCAGGAAACTGTGGGAGTCTGACCTCACGCGACCCCAAGGACACAGAGGCTACTTCAGCTTTCAATGGCAAAATTGCATTCTTAATTTATATATATTTATTTATAGTTACTCAAAGAACATCAATTCTGAAAGATATTAAAAATAAGAAATAAGCATTAAAATATTTAAAATTAAAAATAATGGTCGTGCAGACTATCTTGTCAGCCGCTATCTTGGTTCGAGCGATGCGCCAGTCAGACGACATTGGCAGATGGATTCATGAGGCATCTCTAACCATTAGGAAGCATCTGGATGTCTCAGAGAAATAATACTCGAGGATCGTGCGATCACGAAACATCCTTATCGTGCATCCACTTTCATTACTCATCGTGTAATGCAGTATCAACAGAGCACCAGTCGACGACGACTGGCAGAGGCAGGACTTCATTCTCGCCTCTTAAGACCTCTACCATTGACAAACCAACAAAGCAGTTCCTTATGAAGTAGTGTCGAGCTCGGAAATTCTGGACGGTGTCCAGTTGGTGTTGTTTTGACTTCAGCGACGAATCCCGCATGTAAGGATCACACGAACAGTCATCACAGTGGTCATCGCTCCAAGTCGGCTGCTGTTGTCGAGCGGCACACATCACACTCACGGTTACATGCTGTACATTCATCTTCTATGATGCCGATCTCCCATAGTTTTGTTACAACGTAATTGGACAACACTGAAAGACACACGTGTCTATGCCTTCCAGGAGATATTTGCCAGTATGATAATGTCAGATCTGGAACGGCGAGACTCTTTCTCAGCAAATATCTCCCTATTGTTCGTATCCTTCTATAGTCAACCACGGGATTTGCTGGGAAGCGTCACAACTCGCCATTAATTTAAACCATCCATGAATATCAGCAGAGAAATAAATTAGATAATCTTCGCAGGGAATGAAATTTTATAATAAAATTCCGCGTAGTGCTTGAAATCGCAGTACAATAAAATAAGTATCAGACTGAATATTTAAAAAAAAGTGTTTAATGAAAATTATTAAGATTTCTTTTTTTTCCTCAAAATAACTGGAGAATTCTCAGAAAATATCCTTAATATTTCCTTTTTACTTTGATTGAGGTAAGTGAATTAACATAGGTCTAATTTCCAAACTAGACAGTATCAGACTTTCAAAAATTAATGAAAAGTCAAAAATAAAAATAAATGCAAATATTAAGAATATTGAATAAAAATAAATTAAACTATAACTATTCAGAAACATGTATATTTGCAATGACTTATGCCAAATTAAAATTAAAACAAATGATTATTTCTTTTTTTAAGAATACTTCTGAAATAAGAATTTTCTCCTCTTCTTCTATAATATTAGGTTACATGGTAATTCAGGCTGCTTTGTTCTGTACTAATCCGTTTCGAATCCAACTGGCAAAGTCCGATTACATTAGACTTAAAGACTGTGTTCGATTGACTTTCCTTCCATTAGGTTCATCCTGACCAAATTAACTGGAACGTGGAGATTTTTCAGTCCAAATGATCTAAAACCAGAAGCACCTCTGTCCACAAAGAAGGAACCTTCATGACTCAGAATAATTAACTGGAAAAGAAATGTGGAGTTAGCGTTTACTTAATCTCATATCATAATCAACTTATTAAAATATTCATAATAATTTATCCATTTTCTATTAAAAAATTAAGGCCAACACACTAATTAAATGTGTTAATATTTAGTGTGTTGGCCTTAAAAAAATTAATAGAAAATCAATTTTACAACGTAAAAATCTCAGTAATAATTCATCTATATTATGAAATATTTTTAAAACTTTAAATTTTTCCCAGACTAATATCGAAATCGAATATTTTCTAACACTAACGATAACGGATAGAGTTGACAATTCGCTTCCCCAAACCTCTTAAATTCTATAATATTGAATTCACTCAGATAAAGATCAAACTGATTTTAAGCACGATCATATAAGATTATATCAAAATCCACAAGTTACTGACAAAATCTAGAATAGGGTTAAACGTACATGGCATTAGGCCTACATTAATACGTCTTCCCCTTGCATCCCACATATAATTATCGACCTTCCGAGAAGGATATGGAATCGCCAATTCATTCTTTTTCGAGATCGGAAAAAACTTTTCCCGCTTTACAATGAGATTGCAGTCTCGTGAACGAGACACATTCCAACAAATACAATTGAACCAAGGAATATTTAGAACAACATACAATGGAACCGAGGTCTCTGCATGAAGTGAAAAGTCAATAAATAACCAGAAATATCTCTCATTTCTTGAAAAAACTAACACAAAACATAATAACCAAAATTTAATAATCAAAACACAGAAAGACTTTCGAGTGTTTAAGAAGGCAGTGACCGGAATAACCCAAATACTACAAAATATCTGGCAAAAATCTGCCAAAGGTCAATGTTAGACTATCATTTGATTATTGCTAAATTTAATGCTAATAACTGTGTGTTTAAAAGAGAGAAATATGAAATCGTGTGGTGATATTTTTCACGAATTTTTTTGCTAAGAATTTACGATTTTCACATAACTTGGAAGGGGAGGCCCATTACTGCAATTGGTACCTGGGTCGATGGGGGGAGGGACCCTGTTCCTATTGATTGTATTACGGTTTTATCTGTCTTTCTATTACAGCTCATTGGTCGTATTATCTCTGTAGTGCGATAATCAAAAGAGTATTTAAAGATTTGCAATCATACGTCACTAGTAATTTATTAGCGGTATTCTTGGTAGCAGTACGAGGTTCTTGTGAGCAAAGAATAGTAAAGTTTTGTTATTCCATTTAAACAGTAAAATGTTTGAGCATTTTACTCATAGATGAAGCGGGCTTCACAAGAATGGAATACTCAAATACCATGCTAAATCTGTGTGGTCAGATGAAAATCCTCATGCCATTGTTGAATTCGGGCATCGGCATCGATATTCCATCAATGTCTGGGCAGGATTGTTAAGACCCAAGAGACCTTGCGTTCTACCTAAAAGACTATCAGGTTAAGAAGTTTTAGACTATCAGATTTGCTTATCACCATTTTTGCCACTCGAATTATGTGCTCTACTGAAGGACTTGTTCCTCTGTGAAAGGCAACAGATGTAGTTATTGAACGATGAGGGCACCACCCCATATCCTACTCAGCAACAATACTCAGATAATTTAATGGTCATTTGATTGTCGGGAAGGTCTAGTAGGTTGGCTTGCCCGATTCCTGGTGTTAATCCCTTAGATTTTTGGTAATTCTTAAAGATCTTGGTATTTTGAAACATTGATGATGTTCAAATACTGCAGGAGAGTGTATTCAATGCTTGTCAACAAATCCAAGAGAAACCAGATGTGTAGCAAGATTGCGTGATATAGGTCTCTGGAGATGTAGGTCTGAAGGATGTATACCAATGAATGAGAATCACATACAGAATTTTCTATAGAGATGATGAAGACTTCCTCAAATCTCAACGGGTATTTGTTTTTGGACCAACGTTCACTGCCTTTTATCTTGTTTTCGTCAAAACTAACTGCTTGAAAATATGTGACCCTTCTTTTAAAACACCCTGTATGTGAATATTTCTAAGAACGGTTTCCAGATAGAGTAACCGTTACTTAGATATACCTGAATGTATAATTGCAAAATTATTAATAAAAAAGAGCTGCTACACCATAGTTTCTAAAATTGATTATTCAAGTGACAAATTTCTTAGTTTTACAATAAATTTTACAATAAATTCTAATATCAACATCAATTAACGTTGCAACTCGTCCGAGAAAATGTCATGTTTGTACGTTCTAACGCATCAAAAGGGAGGAGAATATTGCATAGGGCAAATTCAAAATACTACGAGTTACATTCAAGAAGCTCTAGTACATGAATCTTTCGGAATAGAACAAATATTCATATAAACTATTTTTCTTAGAATTACTGACATTCCCAGAGTGTTGACCTTTCCTTCTGGGACATAAATAACATACTAGCAAATTACTTAACACATCTTTATGGAAATACGTCCAATCATTTTAGCGTGATGTCCATGAAAAATACAAACAAATTAGAACTTCAAATGCTTCCCATGCTTAGTCATTTAATCGATACAGTTTATCTTATTAAAACATAAATTATTATTGAGTTACCGGTTTCTCGACAGAAGGAAATCTGTCAGCAAAATAGTTTTTCAAAAGTTTTGTTTTTTTGTCTTTTTTTTTATTTTCAACTTTGAATATACGATTCCCATACATTTAGTATTGCTGCAGGCAGACAAATCTGCTGACTTGACAATACTAATCAATATTAAATTCTAAATCAACACACTTAATGCACCAATGTTATGTATATTTATTAGAAGTGAACTCGCCATAACAAAATGTCTTTGAAGACGCTATTTTCTGCTGAAAAGGCAGAAAGCGTAAGGTTTTGCTTCGTACAGTTTCCCGCAGAGAAGGATTCTTTGAAAGGACCTGTTGAAGAGAAGCTGCAACAGCCTCAAATAAAGAACAGCCAAACAATAGCCAAGGCACAGTCAGAAGTCGTGCAGCAGAGAATATTTTGACCACAAACTTTGTAATTATCCAGCAACAACAGTTTATTACATTGTGGCAGTCGTAACAGAGTTTCGTACTTCGAGCAGCAGTACGAAGGGAAACCTTTTCATTCGTGACAATTGATTACAAGCAAGATAGATAAAGAGAATTGTTCTAGTGCAATGATACAAACTCCTTCATTCAATTGTAAAACTTACTTTCATAAATTTACGCCTGCAGTTTATAGAGATTTACTGCTTTGAATATGATGAGTTTATTTATTTTATAGAAATGTAATTTAATACTTTTTAATTTAATATCTTCAAAATGATTATTCTTAATTATGGTTTTCTAAAATACAAATTCATATTTTCTCGAGTTTTGTTTTTGTTTTTTTTTATATTGCTTTTTACAGCTGATGAATAAAAAATATCTTAATTGCAAAGGCATTACAAATACCTTTTTTGTTTCTATTTTATAAAATTATTTAGTGGAACTTCTGCATCAAACAAAAATACGAAGGTTAGTCTTTCGACCACACGAGAAGTCAGAAAAATATCTCGTTTAATTCATTCTTGTTATTGATTTGCTTTTCATCCTTTATACCTTTTTCTTCTTTGTTTTTCTATTTTCCAAGAACTGACATACTCTTGGGTTGTTTATTTATCCAGAGATAACGATGATAATCTAGTGACTTAGAGGAAAAAAGAATGGTTGAAATCCAACTTTTATATAAGACAATTCGGCACGAAATCCTCCCCATCTTCTTTATATCTATTTTTTTTTTTTAATTTCTTTCCCCAATTTTAGTCCTTCTTAAATAGTTTTCAGAAATCCTTTCTTTAATATTTTGTCTAATATATTTAGAATTAATATAGTTAGAACTAATATAGTTAGAATGATTAAAGAAACTATAATCATTCAAATAAAAGGTATCTACAATTCGAAAAAAAAAAGCTAGTTTTAGCAATTAAAAACTATTAAACCGAAAAAAAACAGCAAAACAAGAAAATGACAATAAGCAACAGGATAAACTTATCTACAATCTTCATATCGAAGAGTAAAATTTAAAAAAAAAAAACGAGTAAAATGTAAAATGCAGAATGCCGTAAGATTAAAAATTGATAAAAATCCTTTAAAAACACACTAAATACATTAGTGTGTTTTTAAAAGAGTTTTTATCAATTTTTAATAGGATTTTTTTAAAAAAATTTTATTAAAGTAAAATACTAGCTTTGTTAGTTTCCAATTGCAGTGTTCTTTGATTATGTGTATAAAGAATTATAAATATATATATACCAGCAGAGTAATAATTTAGTGCTCTAAAATACTTATCTAAAATGATACCAAAACAAAGAAATCAATAAACACATTTAATGATGTGTTAACTTATATACAAAGTGCTTTAGAAGCTCAGAATTAAACAATTCTATATTTACAATCTTCTGGGAAGATTTTACTTGCTTCTCATGGAAGGGCTTGCTTCTGTGGGCAATCATCTATCGCTAGCCTTCTATTCCTAAGCTACGTCTGAGGTCCCTTCTCCAAAATCATTAAACAGTTGCTTTTTCCCTGAATCTATCCTAAGATCCCTTTTTCTAGATCTTCTTTTATTTCGGAAAAAGAACTGAATCAATTGTTGCTGCTTTTAATTTAGCTATCTCTAATCTCCCTTTTGTGGAGGTTTTTTTACGCTACGTTTATTGCAAACGCTATTAGCTAAATTTCCTATTAACTTCTCCTAAGGTAATCTAGTAGCTTTAAAGTAGAATCCTAATTTTATCTACACGTTAATGCCAGAGAAATTCTTGAATAACTTCACGTCGCTGATTTCCTTTTATTCTAACTCGAATAATATATATTTCTACGATCCTAAACTTTCGTATGAATCGATTTATCTACGCCTAACTTGCTTTAGGGTTTCTATCAAGCTGATAGATATTTTAATAAAACTTTACTTACAGTAAAACTCGATGTCCTTGGATGAACGATTGTGATAAATTCGATCCTTTCGCCTTTACTTTATCTCCGTTGTCGGTCTGGTGAGATGTTACGAAAAACGTCTAGGCCTGTTACTCCGACTAAATGTTCTTGTTAGGGTTAGATCTTTCCGGGGCGTCGTTTCTCTCCCGATATAAGATAATATCAACGAGGATCTATTCTTCTTAATCAGCAGTAGTTATTCACTCTGTTTCGCATTCTTCTAAATGGGCAAAGCTATCTGCATGTGTCCTATTCTTTTATCACCTTAGAAATTCCCGGCGGCGGCTGTGTCTCATACGGGGAAAAGATTCTCCGGTCTCCGCTTCCAATCACTTTCGTCGGCTTCAGTCTTCTGCGTACGGAACGGTCAGTTCTTTCGCATTTCGTCTCGGCTATCACTCCAATCGTATCCTACCAACTTCGTCTGGCTTGGATATATTTTTCGTCTAAGGATTGCCTTCCGTCGAAACCGTCTACTTTTCAATCCGGACTCACTATTCTGCTATTCGTCAGAATTTCCCGGGGATTGGAATTATTACAGCAACTTCGCTTTTGATCGAGCGAACTTCAGAACCCACTGAATTCTTCCGGGCGTATTCCCATCCTTATTGAGAATACAAAATCATTCTCGATCCAAAATCGTTGGAGAGAATCTGCAGCAAACCCAACTCCCAAACTAGGAGCGACCCTTTTTTACATCTGATTTGGTTGAAGGGGACGAGCGAACTTTGTGTTGAGTTCGGCAGCTATTTGGCTGCCCGTCCTAACTAGTTGGACGACCGACGTGAACTGCGTTGCCTCCCCTACTCGGCAGCGTTCTTCCCCCGTCGACTTGTCTGGTCGACGGGACCAAGCGAACTCCCGCTGCCCGCCCTACTGGGCAGCGGTCTTCCCCAGCGACTTGTCTGGTCAACGGGACGAGGTGAACTGGTGGATGTCTTGCATTAACAAAACCGTCTCACATAGCGATAATTTCGCGCTCCACGAGACAACAATCACTTTGACTCGTGAACGCATTGTTTCAGCCAGCCATCATGAGGATAATTGAGTTATTGAAACCTGCAAAAATGCCAACCTTCCATGCTAATTCAATAACGACTGTCAAAAGCAAATTAAATTTGCCAACGCTAATGGGAAAATAAATTTAGGGTTACAGAGATTTTCCTATTAAATCAGAAATTCTCAATCCTGAATTTCTACAATGTGTCTACTTGATTTTATTTAATAAAAGACGATAGGTGAAGTCTCATCATCATCATCACCGTAATTCAGTCCGAAGATTGGATGAAAGTTCACGGACCCTAGTGACCCCCTAAGGGCGACCCCTAGGAGAAACCGTAAACTTATTCTTGGGAACAGATACTGGAGTGGTTTCCCGTTGCCTTCTCCAGGACGCCATTACGGAATGACGTCAGACCGAAGAGAAAGTGAAGAAGAGGCTGGACAACACAGGAAAGGAAATTGAAACAGCCATACCACTGCCGGGATTCGAACCTAGGTACTGGCGCACTGGTCGCCACGGCTGGCCGCCGCCGATACCGCACGGCCACGCCAGCACGGCATCGGTAAGTCTATTTTCCTGTAATTGTAGATATATGCCGTTGAAGGTATGCAATAAAAGGGAGTCTGCGTTATGCTGAAGTAGACAAGAATAGAAAAATGAAAGGAACCCATGAAATGACAATCGCAAATCGAATCCAGACTTGAGCCCAGTAGCCACGAAACCAAGTCACGAAGACGACATAAAAAGATTTAAGAAAGGAAGCGCAATTGTTTTCTCCATGTTATCATGAATAGTGCGAAGATGTATTTGCAGAATAGGAAAAATTAGAAATAAAAGAATTGATTAGGAATTGCAGCACAACTACGAATATCTTCAGCAATGAACTTACTTCAATTCTAAAATTTGTATAAAATGTTACGTATTTCATTTCTTGAGATATTGTGAAAATTCCCAATGTTAATAATTGCAGAGATAGGAAGTATTCGGAACAGAAGAGTCCGTATTCACGAATGTTACATCGAAGATAAAATTCAATTAAGTCTTGTATTTTCTATATTTTAAGAAACTTTCCATATGCATGTATTGGCATAAAAGAAAACAATTTAATACTCTGCCTAGATTTACGCTGAGTTATCAGAGCTCAGTGAGCACTCAAGTTTTCAACAATTCCTTGTAGCCATTTTAGTAGGAAACTTCGGGGACAATTTTTGCAGGACCCAAAGTAAATGGGCGTATGTTTACAGTTCAATTACTTTTGAGGGATAAGAGGGGATAGAGAACAAAATAATTGGACTTTCTGTTGGACCATAAGTAAGCTGTATACCAAATTTTATGAAAATCAGCCCAGCCGTTTTAGCGTGATGTGCTGCAGAGACAGACAGAACAGATACTTGTCCAAGTAAGGGGGGAAAAATGTTCAAGTAGTACTTCAAAAAAACGACAAAAAATGTAGTTTGAATTACGTAAACCACGGGTAATTTTTATTTAAAAATGTGTAAAGATTTCGGCAGATGTCATTCAAATTTCTGTTTTGTTATATTTAGATTTGTATTTTCATCCGAAATACATGGACAGGAGATGTATGGCTAATTATTCATGTGAGCTCCTCAAATATAGGTTCCGCAGTTTCAATAACCGTAAGAAGTAGTGGAGACTGCGCAATGGCTAATTAACTAACTACTACAATTTTTTTACCTAATATAAAGTGTATCACAAGTCAGATTAAATTTGATCTTTCCATGCAAACCAAAAAGAAAAAAAAACACAAAAAAAGCATTTTATGTTTACTTTTTAATGATAAATTGCTTTGAGAGACCTGAAATCTATTAAAAAAAGTATAAAGTTTATTTACGGTTGTCTTCAATTAGATTAACAGAGAAAATTTCAGATATGAATATTCCAAAAAAACAGTGCACTTTTCTCTTAAGTAAGATAACTGCAGGCTATTTTTGCTAATAGTTAGTTCCCCAGACACACATAAGGAGACATTATATCAATGGAAAGAAACGTACACAGAAGAGAGAAAGAAAAACAACCAAAACCATTCTGGATTCGAATTCAGATTTACAGCAGCCCCTAGCTCCATCATTCGGTTGCTCTTGTCCTCTATAGTGGGGTGGGAGAGCCAAAAAAAATTTCAAATCTGGCAACCAATGTGCCCCTTTGGATTCAGATAGTACATGGGTAGACGAGTCGAAAAAGCCCGGGACACAAATTTTCCTGGCCCTCTAGCGGATTTGGCAGCTCATGAACCGGAAGTAAAGTGTTTAGCACTAACTCGGAAAGTGTATACACGATTCTGATTAAAATAAGCCTCCTAGAGCAAAATATACATAAGAATGACCCCCCCCCCCCG